>VXAZ01004118.1:1086717-1143236 GCA_013399875.1 Gymnorhina tibicen | reverse complement strand
GGGGACGGGCCCGGCCCGGGGCAGCGCGCCCCGCGCTCGGCGGTGCGGAGCGGCCGCTGGGCCCGCGCGGGGCTCCGGCTGCGCTCGCGGCCACGGGAGAGAAGGCTCCCCCTGTTCGGCGGGGAGCGCGGGCCGGCCGTGCACGCACGGTCACACACACCTGGTTCGCGCAGGGTCTGGCGGGGCAGCGTTTAACGCGCCGCCATCGCCGCAAGGTTGCGCTTGCAGAACACCGGAGGGGTCCGACGGGGCTCCCAGCTGTACCAGCCTGGCCTCCGGGAGGATAACCAACCACTTACACAATCCTTCCAGTCCAACCTCTTTGCTGTTGCTTTCTAGCCTGCCTACCAGAATTTGAGACAGCGCGTTGACAACTTTGTTTCCAATCATTTGGCAACTCATACCTGGAGTCCTCATCTCAACAAGAACCAGCTGAGAAATAACATTAGACAGCAGGTTCTCAAGTAAGTGACAGTTCTTGGGTTTCTCTGAACATGCTTGTGTACTGCAATAGGTGACAAAGGCTCTGGGTCAATGTAAAGTGGGCTGCTTTCTTCAGAGAAACATCTGAAGAAGCTTTTTTTTCCTCTCGGTGTTTAAAATGTGGTATTACTTGAGGTAGTAACTCGCCATCAGTATTAGTCAGAATTAGACTGGAGATGTTCTTTGATCTGATCCAAGTTTATGCAGGGGTGGAAACCTTGATCTTGACTTGGGATGTAACCCTCTAGCTAAAGGGTACCTTGACTTTTTCTTTTAAGGGAGGTATTAATAAAATTGCAATTACTGTATTTAGAGCTAAGGAGAAGTATTTGACAAACTAAACTAAAAGAGTACAAAGCTAAAGTTGCAAAACAGAAAAATGGATTTAAATCTAGCTGGGCAGAGAAGAGGTTTTAAGGATTGCTTTTATGTTAAAATTATGTCAGACACTTTAACCTGATACTACATTATTTCATGAAGGTTCCTCCAGTCTCTCTTCTCAAATCCTAGACTCATAAGAAACATTGGGAAATTTCTTCAAAGTACTTTAAGTTTGGTCATTAAATTGGGTCAAACCAAGGATTTGGGAACAAACTTACTCAGTTGCTCTGGAGGTACCAATGATAACTTGTACTGAGAACTGTTTGGTTTGTAGGGAGTGGAGCAGTTGTTTCTTCTTAAAGAAGCAATGAGGACAAGAGGTAGCATATGTCCCACAAAAGACTACAGTGCTCTAAACAGATAAGCTTTATAGCTGTGGGTTTTCTATTTTATTTTATTTTATTGAAGATGAAGTGTGTTCTTTAAAGCTGCAGAACTTGCCACGTTATACTGGGCAGACAGTAACTTAGGGTAGAGATGAGTGGTTTAGTAGTTATTTATACCTCATGCCTTCTATAATTCATCTCTTTTATGCTGTGGGAATTGATACTATAGGGTTTCTTGTAAATTTTTTACACAAATACGGTTTTTGCAGTTAGATAACATTTGTAGGTGTAACCAGTAATGCTGTAGCAACAGGCTGCTTATTGTGTTAATTCCGTGTGCTTGGACTGTTCTGTTTCTCTAGCACATTTTTTCTTATGGATAAGGCACAGGCTAAATACATACCTCTAGGGATGCTCAGAAAACATTGGTGCTTCATTGGAGGTTCTCATGAGTGTTTATGTCACATCTAAATGATCATATTTCATTAATACATTCTTAAAAACTAATTTTTCATACTAATTTATGTAACTTTGTTCCAGGTCTGGAATGTTGGAATCAGGAATTGACAGAATTATTTCTCAGGTTGTGGACCCAAAGATCAACCACACATTCAGACCTCAGGTGGAAAAAGCTGTCCATGAATTTTTAGCCACATTGAATCACAAAGAAGAGGCAGGCCCCAGTACATCTCCAAGTGAGGAGAAAGCAGATGCTTCTGTTACAGTACAAGGTATTGTACCATTTCTCTGAGCAGTCTATTAACAAAAAAATGGGGTTTGAGAGAGCAGAATCATTGACTAGGTTTGCTACCACTATAACATTGTTAGTATCAGTATTAGCAAGCTGAGCTCCAGGCAGTGTGCCGTAGCATTTGTCTCTTACTCTATGTATAAAGGTAGAAAGCAAGAGAGATGTCAGTCTGTCACTTCTGCTTGAGATTATGAGGGATCAGCTTACTGTGGGGAGAAAACTTGGTCTCAGTATTATAGGATCAGATAAGACATAGCTGTAAGAGAAGAATGATGCTACCGTTTTGTCCATTGGTAGACAGGAAAAAATTACTTAAGAGACAGTTACCTGTGCAGTTGCTGTGTGCCATAAAATTTGGATTGCTAAAGTCATAATATTACCTGTATCAACTTCTAAACACTCCTGCAGGTAATTGTCCATTCTTTCCTGTTCTAAGAGACTCCACAGCCATCCGTTTATTTGTAGCCTTTATTTAAATCCCAGCCTTTTTCCTGCTTTCCCTGAGGCCTGCTTCCTTTAAAATGGGTTACCAAGAGCTGCAGCTCTTAGTGCTAGTCCAGTTAACTCTTAGTCATCTGTCTTCCAAGCTGGTTCTAAGATGATGGAAAAGTGATAAGGTAGTTCTGATAGTCCTGTTGTTACATAGTCAATATGCTGAATCAATTTTCCATTACATTTATGGATATACTAGAGGTGTGAGCTACTGACTTCCTCCTGCATTGTGTATATATATTTAGGATATTTATTATATGTGTACATATTTTATCCAGAGTCGTCATCCTACTTAGGATGTTGGTAAAGTTGAGCAAGGACTGTATTCAGAATGTCTTTCCCATTGACAATCCCCACTTTCTTCAGCAGACCTCAGGAACACTGGTGTGTCACAGAGCAAAATGAGTCTCTAGTAAACATACAGTGTTTGCTGCAGGAATGCAATTTCTTGGAGTTTTTTGTTTGGTTGGTTTTTTTTAACCAAAATCTCTCAAGGCAGAATTAGTCAAATATTTTAGTTAATTATACATATTTTATAGAGAGAGCTTATTCTGTTTCTTTTCACTTGTTTAACATTCTGTCTGAACAGAATTATAGAAAGGAGGATGAAGTAAAAGTCTGTTCTTTTTTACTATTCAAGGTGTCTCTGCTACAGGTCCAAGTGCTAATGTAGCTAGTGATGCAATGTCCATTTTGGAAACAATAACTTCTCTTAACCAAGAAGCAAGTGCTGCCAGGGCTTCAACAGAAACCTCAAATCCCAAGAATAATGACAAAGTTGCAAAAAAACTCTCATCTCAGCAGAGTGTGGATGGTAGCACTGATAAAGAGAGAATTGCGGAGGACTTGCCAGACAGAGAGAAAGCAATTTGTGACCTTTCTGGAGAAGGGCCTGAAACACTTGCAAAATGTGAAGATTCAAATGAGCTTCCCTGCCAAAATGAAGAAATAAGAAATTCAGCAAAGGATACTAATATTTTGACTTTTACAAGTAAAGATATCCAACAGGAAAGTGAAGATGTAAAGAGTAAATTATTGGATAAATCTGACAAGAAACTGGACAGCAGTGAAAAAAGTGAAAGAAGAAAAGAAAAGAAAGAAAAGTTTGACAAGAAGTCTGATCATTCAAAGAAAAGTGATGATACTACAAAGTCAAAAGAAGAAAAGCAAGCAAAAGAGTTGGAACCAGTGAAACAGTTAGTTCCAGAAAAAATTAGCAATAAACATAAAACAGCTGAAAGCACTAAAGAAGGTATGGTGTGGGTGATGCTCTTCCTCAAAATATGGATAAGGAGTAAGGTTTTTAAGTTTATTCAGGAGTTGAATCAGAATATTTGGAATCAGTATGTTTGGAATGTGGGTTTTCTGCTAGTTGTGGCAAACTTGTCTGCTAGTGACAATTGGACTTAGTCTATCTCTCTTAACTAAGGTACCTGAATTAGGAATCAGATAACCTTTGATTCCTCAGGTGTGTGATTGGTAGTCTTAATCTGGCAAGTTCTCTCAACAATTTCAGTCCTCATTTAAAGTTTATGGTGCTACCTCAGAGTGATTTTTGTTTTGAGTAAACCAGAGTTAGCCTGGTTATTTCATTAAGGTGTTATAATTTTGTTTTCTTATTTCTAGTTCTTAACATAGTTTTGTTCTTAGTGACAAAATTGATGTTTTGGTAAAAAAGTTTACAAAGTCAGTGTGCTGCCTTACAACTCTTTGTTTTTACTTTTTCCTTTGCAAGAAAATACGTTAATAGATTCAGATATGGATGTACTCAGTGACATCACAGTCAGCTCTGTCCATACCAGTGACCTTTCTTCCTTTGAAGAGGAGAGCGAAGAAGAGCCTGTAATTTCTGACAGTACTGAGGAGGGGGAGATCACATCAGGTGGTAAAATAATTACATTGTTAACTACCAATAAGGAGTATGTAATACTTTTGTTGAGTGTACCATATCATAAATTTGAGGGGTTGCAATATTGTACTTATCTATAAGAGAGAATTTGAATGTGAACTGGACAGTATTTGTGCAGTTGGAAAAGATGAGTAGTGGATTTACTTTTTGAATACTTTTATTCGTATAATATCGTTTGGTGTATTCTAAACATTGTAAATTTTTTTTATGCTACAGTATTATGTAGATGAGAAAAGCACTTAATGGTGAATGTCACTGTTCTGTGGGGTTTCTTCCCGCCCATTCTGCCATGAACTTGTCACAAAGCACTCCAGTGTTATACCCCTGAGGTAGTGGTTGGAGCTGACTTTGTAGATCAAGTTGGATTTAGAGCTTTAGGATTCAGAAGTTGGCCACAGTAGAAAGAACAGGAATGGATTTAGCTTTAAAAGTTTGGAAACACCAAGACATTTCACTGAGTGTGTTGCCTTTTTGTGTTCTGTCTAGTACAGACTTCAGACTCTGATTTGTGCAGTTAATAAAATTTTCCACTTTGTAATGCAGAATGTCTTAGTACCTGAATGAGTTCTCTCTAGTATGCTCACAGGTTACCTTTTCTGCTCTCAAAATATAATTTAGAAGCACTGAATGACTTGTTTTCTAGCTTTGATCTTACTTTGAAACTTGACAGATTTTGTTGTTATGACTAAATATTTACGAAATTAAAGCAAACCTTAAGTATGTTTCAGGAATACAAATAATGAGTACAGTATTGCACTATGTCTAGTAATCCTGATAAAACTGAAATAGATTTATTTATTTTTACTTGATTAATACTTATATGTGTGTAACCAACAGTGTGTTTTGTGTATGTATTTCAGTAGGCCAACTAGTTTTTATGTACTCAAATACTGTACTGATATTTTTGGTGTGGGGAGAACTGTAATTTAATACATAGCAGAAATTGTATTGACTTGTCATGCATAGCTAGCTACTAAATGCTATATGTAAAGGGGCAGTGGGATTACAGGCAAGAGGGTAAACCTGGTTGTTGTGTCCTGGTTTATTACCAGGTTTGTGTCATGCAATTTTTTGACTGAATGATGCACACAAACACATGAATATACCTTTGATTTTTTTCATAATCTAGTGATATTTGGATGCTAAAAGGGTTTAATTTTTTTAACTGTTTATGGTTTTAGAGTAAATAATTGTTAATACATTTTGAGTAGCTTTGCCTCCTCCAAAGTTATGTTGGAAGCACTGCCCTAATTTGTCAGTATATCTCTACACTCACTAACCTTTCTTTAGATGAAGAGGAGAAAAACAGTCAAAGTAAGACAAAGCCCCATGCTAACGAGCTGAGTGATGGGAAAGCCAAGCCTGTTCGCCATGCTTATGTTCGCAAGCCTTTCCTGTACTCCAAATACTTCAGTGATTCCGATGATGAACGAACTGTAGAACAGCGCCGTCAGTCCATTGTAAGTGTGGCGTTTGCTACTGCTCACATTCTGGCCCTAAAACATTTCAGAGCAGAAATTCCACTTCTGGTTTGGTGGTGGTTTGTGTGAGGGGGAGTCTTCTGTTTCTTCTCCCTTCAGGGGTTTTTTTCCTCTTGTATTACAGCTGCCCTTTCTTCAGGTTTCTGTCAGTATGGCACAGTCTGCTCTAGAGCACAGCACTCTGCTCTGCTGATTATAGTTTGAAGGCTTCTGGCAGTGAAAGCAATGACAGAGTGTTCTATCTCTTTCTCCGCCCCCCCAGAATAAGATCTGGAGGAAAAAAGTAGCCCATATGTACCTGCAGCCTGCCTTCAGTGGGGTTTTTAGTAGATCAGGCTTGTGTTGAGTACTGCAGGCTACTTCATTACAAAACTTTACAAACATAGTGCTTGCTGACCATGAAATCAGTAGTTTTTAGCAAGTCTGCAGCCACTGAGAGATTTAAGTATATGCACTCTGTTCTGTGGCAGAAGGGCCAGCGCAGAGAAGAGGGAGCAGCAGTTCTTTTAGATTTTCTCCTTTGGCAGGTACATACATTTATAGTTAAATGTATAATATATGTGTATAAAATATGTTGTGTATATATTGTGTATACATACAAATAAAACATACATTCTTTGAGAAGGTCTCATAGCTTCAGTCTGCAGTGTTGAGCAGCAGTGAAATTCTGGAACTCAGGTAATTTCACTTCACAAAAATACTGGAGCATGCCATTAACTTTTATGTGATTTCCAAGGCATATTTATGGTTTAGTTTGCCCTTAAGCTACAGTGTTTTGTTTTCTATGGGGTTTAGGCTTATATTTGTAGTCAAAGAATGTTCTTTGACCTCATGATAAATTGTTCTCCTTGGTTTTGTATCTCTAGGCCAAAGAAAAAGAAGAGAGACTCCTTAGAAGACGAATTAACAGAGAGAGACTTGAAGAAAAACGTAAACAGAAGGCTGCAGAAAAGACGAAATCCCTAAAAACTGGAAATCAGAATGCTAAAGGTATGAGAAGAGAAACTGTGAGTAGCCCACACCACCGTGCTCTCGCTATCCTCCATAGAATTAAACATTCAGCTTTGAATAATGGTCATGCAGGTCTGTAGTCATTTCCTTCCCTTGTTAACCCAACATCTCAACAGTGATGTAGCAGCAAAAATTATAATGCAAAATATTAATACAGAATTTCTTCTTCACTTTTCCATATATCCATTACGCTGCTTAACCTCAATTAATACCTATATAACTGCTATTCACTGCTACACCTTAGTACTCTTTGTACTGCTTTCTGTCATGTTTATAGCTGAAACACTAATATAATGATGTATATGTGTCTCACCCTTTGTGTGTTATTTTAGGAAAAAGTGGCTTGCCCTTAGAAGAACCTTCATCAAAAAGTGTAGAGGCAAAAGCTACTGGTACCAGCATTAAGGATGTGCTTAAAGAACAGAAATTTTTGGAAAAAAAAGTGGCCCTGAGCAGAAAAAGAAAAAGAGATTCAAGGTACTTACGTATTTGCTCAAAAGGAGTTAAGGTTTTGAATATTCATTTTTGCAGATTGGAAAGGTTCTTTTTGACTTTGTACTTAGCCTTATCCATTTTAACAGTTTTCTTTTAAAATATTTGCATAATTTTGTCACTAATAAGCATGAAATTCAGGCAGAAAAATTATAGCTGCTTAAATACGTTGCAACTCAGGCTGCAGTAGCAGTCTTTATGTGGCTTTTCACAGAATGGTGATAAAGGCATGAGAATGGAGACCTTTTACGTGTTTGTGCATCTAGTAGGCAACTCAAGTTGGCTTCATCTTTAGATTGATATTTTATGTAGATATGTACCTGTGTACATAACTGTCTACATACAGGTAAATATGGGGCAAATAGAACTCTTACCCATTTTACAGGGACAACAGCAGTACTAATGTCATACTAATACTGCTTTATAGCACTGGTATTCAGGGTATTCTTGAAGTTGATATATATGATTTTACAAGCCAAAAAACCCTGGGCAAATTGGTTAGAAGTTTGGTGATCGTGTTCTCTTTCTGTATTTTTAATGGGCATTTCTCTCTCATGATCAGCTTTGAAAGCAGGAATTTTACAAGGTGATGTTGGGCTGGTACCAATTGTTCTTCATTAAATTGTCCAAATACTTATTTCAGGCATGCTGAAGATAGCTGCAGAAAGAAAAATGAGCCACCTGAAGAAGATTCTAAAGAAATGCAAAAGACAAATGAAGTAGGTGTCTCTTAAATATAAACCTTACGATCTTCCTTTTAATTCTAATAGTACTCTTTTGTATGTCCACACCAAATTGCATATAATTGCATTTGTTCTTACTAATAAGTTTTTCTCTGCCTGTTCCTTCAGTTGTATTAGTGATCTGACATCACTGTAGTAATGTTTTCTGAATTCCAATAGCGGCTGAAATATGGTCTGTGTATTCAGTGCTGATGCATGTTGTAGTAGAACCTGAGATGCAGTTTGAGCCCTGATCTGTGAAGCATGCTGGGTTTTAAAAAAGAGCAGTGTGTTTTATATGCAAAGACTTGAGCTTGATCTGTTTAAGCTTCTCACTGGAAAGTTAAAGGAAAACTGACTGTGCTCCAAACACAAAAGGAAAGAAAATTTTTATGAATAACATTGTTTAAATTTAAAAAGGTGGGAGTGGAAGTTCAAGTAGAAGTCTAAATTTATCTTTTTTAGGTTTTGATGTGGTGTTTAGTTTTGGATTTTTAGTTACGGTTTTGTTTTACCAGACAGCATAATGGCTATTTAAAGAAACTTACGGAGTGCTTGGAATTGTGATTGTCTAGTCAAAAATCAGTTTAAGTCATTTTAGAGAAATTACCTTATGAAGAAAAAATAATAAGATTCAGACAGACTGCTTAAGGATAACTTCTTTTGCTTTGGATTTTTCCACGATAGAAGATAGTTGAAATAAAAATGGCAGTTTTTGTTTTCTGACTGACTATATTTTAGGTGAATTTTTATTACAATGTCGAGTGTATTCCCTGGTGTATTTTTTTTTCTCAAGAGTTTGTGCTTGCCAGTTCTGTTCAGTCACATAAATGAAGGAACTGTGTAATATGTACTTATATATATATGAAAAAATCTCTTTTGTAGACTTGTGAAAAAATCTCTTCCAAAGAATTGAAGCACAATCATGGGAAAAATGAAGTCTCTAAACAGCTTAGAAGACTTTCAGAATGGGGGCATTCAACTGAGGAAAGCAAAAGTGATTCTAAAGCAGAAAAAGAACATAAAAGAAGAACTTCCACTTCTCTTCAGGCTGAAGGAGCTCAGCAGGACAGTGAAACAAGGGATCCAAAAAAACAACTAGATAAAGCAGAAGTCAATACTGAAGAACTACAGAAGCAGAAATCCATATTAAAGAATGAAAAACACCCCAAAAAAGATACTGATACAGAAATTCAACATATGAGAAATTCTGCCAAAAAAGAAGCCAAGTCTTACAGAGAGAAAAATGAAAAGGAAAGAATTGCTTTAGAAGATAAGCTTTCTTTAAAGCACAAATATAAAGGAGATAGTATTCACAAGTCAGGTGAAGATGTTGAACTGCATTCATTTGAGAGAAGTTTGAAAGGAGAGGATAGTGGCCAGAGACATAATCAACAAATAAAGGTTTCCTCAGATGACAAATGTGAAAGAAAAAGTAAACACCGAAATGAACGGAAAGTATCAGTAACAGGAAAAGATGGAAAAAACCCTTCTGAATCAACCTTAAAAGCTGAAGAATTGCTGAGGAAAGAAAACAGAAAAGATAGACATCTCTCCACAGACAAACCAAGAGCAGAATGCAAGACCAAAAGGTCATTGAGTGATTCTAAGCCACAGAAGGATTCCCTAAGTGCCTCAAAGCAACCTGGTTCAGCATCACACAGAAGGAGCGAAAGCTACTCAGAAGATAAACATGAAATAGAATCAACTAACTCTGATAGTAATGTAAAGCATGAAGATGGTGTTCATAAAGATAGACGAAGATCTAAGAGCCTTGCAGAAGACAAGATTCTGTTAAAGTCCAAGTCAAAGAGTCATAATAAACAGTTCAAAGCATCTGAAACAGAATTACAGGAATTAACAAAACAAGACACTGGACAGAAACTAGACAAAGATAAGAGCCTGGAAGACAATGATTCAGATAAACAACACAAATCCAGGAATGAAGATAAAGGTTTGGAGGAGAGCGGTGCTGAGTGTAAGCTTCCAAGTGGCCCACAGTCAACTCAGGGATCACAAAAAGACTTAAGTCACAGAGTTAAGTTACATTCTGGAGAAAAAGGGTCTGTAAAAGAGAAGTACAAAGGTGATAAAGATTTAAGTAATGCCAAACTAGAAAGAAGGTTCTCTGCTGAAGGTCATAAAAGCAGAAACTTAAAGCACAGCAGCAAGGAAGTAAAGAAGAAGGAAGAGAGCATCAAACTGGAAGATAAAGATACTAAAGAAATGGATAGTGGGCATGAAAGATTGTCGAATGTCACAGTGGCAGTGGATAAAAAACAAAGCAAGAAGGTATCCTGTGAAAATAGAAAAGGCAGTATATCAAACCAAGATTTACTTAAGGAGGAAAAGCAATCAGCTAGCACAACTGAAAGCAGCCAGGCTCCAGCCCCTCAAAAGGCAGCTATGAATAATGATGACTTACATTCTGGTCATGAGGAAGAGCTGATGGAACTTGATTTGAAAAAAACAAAACCACAGGAAGCATCTAACATTGAAGGAAAAAACATTCAAAACTCTCTCCAAGCCACAGATGCCAAGTGTGCAGTAAAACAAAAAGTATCTCGTATTTCAAGTAAGGAGGTAAAACACAGCTTGGCAGGTCCTGAAGCCTGTGAATCGCAGTTTCTGCCTGCAGCTGAAAAAACTGTTGAACAAGAAGATACTTCTAATAAACAAGTTGGTGCCTTAGACACTTTGTCCAAAAAAGCTTCCATAGCTCAAGGACCCACTCAACAGGGGGCTTCTAGAATGAGCATTGTATATGAAACAAGTGGTAGAACCTTAAAGAATGTCTCCAGTAAGGATCAGGCTTCAAAAGATAGCAGAAGACCAAAGAATTTAAAAACTGTGATAAATTCTAATTCAGATGATGTTCCTTTAGCAATTAATTCTTCAAGAGAAGATGCTGCTGATGCAAAGTCCATGGATACGGATATCTCGGATTTTACAGATTCTTTAGGTAGTATGTCTAAAGAATGCCATCATTCAGATGGGACTTCCCTATTGGAAGATGCTTTCCTTTTGAAGAATGATACAGCACAGGTTATATACATGGAGCAAGATAGTGCAGGGCCGAGTGCTGTCATGAAAGATGATGGTGACACCACCATCATGGCAAACAGAATAGAAAAAGATAATGAGGTGTCCCGGCCTGGTGAACAGGCAATGGAAGACGGTACAGCTGGGTTATGTAGTCGAGTTTACGATGAAGCAGCGAAGTCGGAAAGCTCTCAAGATAGGGAGTTAAAAAGAAAAGAAGAAAACTTGATGTCTGACATAACTGAAGACTGTGGAGATGTAACAACAAAAGAACTTACCCTAAGAAGAAAAGAAAGAGAGTGCTTGAATACAGATCCTTCCACAAAGGGAGAAGAAAGCACAATGGATAGTGTGGAAAAAAACAAGGTGCATGCCACTGATGATGTGATCCAGTCTTCCTCTGTTTTAGTGCCTGCAGGAGTTCCTGAGGAAACTTTCAAAGGCTCTGTTACAGCCAATGGGCAAGAAGGGACTAATGTGGTTGGCATGGAAGACAAAAATGAAAGTAATGCTGTAGGTACCAGTGCAGGAAGTAGTAAATCTAGTTTGGTGTGCAGCAGCCTACAAAAAACTCCGTCCACTGTGATAGGAACTAGCACAGAAAAGATCCCTGAGAGCACTGCAATGGCGACTAGTACAGGAGGAGAAAGAGCTGAGGGTACATTACATTCTGAAAAGGACAGTGATGCTACAACCACTTGCTCAGAAGAAGAAAGTGAGGTGACAGTAATTTGCACAAGCATAGAAGCTGATGAAGGTTTCACAACAGGCATATGGGTAAAAAGTAGTGAGGGTTGCAGTTCCGTCACAGGAGCAGATATTGGTGACTGTACTGTTGCAGCAGCTGAAGAAGGTGGCGGCAGTGTTGTCACTGAAGGATTAGCAGAAAGTGAAGGTTTCCTAACAAGTACAGAAGGAGAAGAAAATGGTGACTGTACCATGGTTGATGCAGAAGAAGGTGGTAAGGATTCAGTGAACCTAAGCGGAGTAGAAATTGAAGACAGTGTGAATAGCGCAGGGACAGAAGAAAAAGATGACGCTGTGACTAGTGCAGGCTCTGAAGAAAAGCGAAATACCTCAACTTGTGTAGATACAGGCAAATTTGAAAGTTCTGTGTCCTGCCTAGGTGAAATGGAGAGCGATGGAGCTGTAACTAGTGCAGGGACAGAAACAGGTGAAGGGTCCACCAGTGGTGGTAATTCAGGTGAATTTAGGGGCAGTGTGATAGCTGGCCAAGTAAAAGAACATGAAGGTACTGTGACTTGCACAGGTGCAGAAGAAAGAGGTCATAACTTCATCATTTGCTCTGTGACTGGTACAGATACCCAAGGAGAAAACACTGTGACTGGTGAGTGTATTGCAGTGGTCACAAACAACAGTGCCACGGCTGGAACTAGTGGTGACAAATCTGAGGATACTGTAAATGGTGAGAGCACAGTGACCAGCACAGGCATAACCCCAGAAGATGATGCTGAAATTTCAGCAGTCTGCACAGGGCTAGAAGACAGCAATGAGGGATTTGTAGTCTGTTTAGAAGCTGAAAAATGTGAAAGTCTAATGGACAGTACAAGGGCAAAGGAAGAAGCCAGTATCACTACAGTCAGTGTAGGTCTGTGTGATGATGAAGGTTTTGTGACTAGTACAGGCTCGAAAGAAGAGGATGAGGAAGGTGAGGACATTGTGACCAGTACAGGAAGAGGAAATGAAGAAAATGAGCATGCTTCTACTTGTACAGGAATGGAAAGTGAAAATGCACTAATTTGTATAGGTGCAGAAGAAGGTGAAAGTTCCATTATCTGCATAGTTGCTGAACAAATGGAAGCTGAGTCAGGAGTGGCTGGCACAGATATAAATAAGCTTACTGTTGACAGCATGACAAATGTAGAGAAAGAAGCTAATTGTGGCACAGACTGCAAAAATTATAAAGGCATTGTTGAAAGCAGTGTAACCAGTGCAAGTGCTGCAGATGAGGGTGCCTTGGCTGCACAGACAGGAAAGCATGAAGGTACCTTGCTTACCTCAGATGCTGAGGAGTGTCCCATGACTAGTGCTATGGCAGTGCAAGATAAGACGCAGTTTGGTGCTGAGGACAAACATGAGAATGCCATGACTTCCTTTGACAGCAGAGAACTTGATGCCTCTATAAGTAGTGCAGTTCCAAAGGAAGATGAGACTTCTCGTACTCCTGACAGAGAAGTAAAAGTAAAAGGTGATGTCATCTCTACCAGCACAGTGGAAGATGCTCCCTTACATTCAGCCATGGATGCTGAAGAAGGTCCACTTGCCGTTGCAAGAGTAAATGAAAGTGGGGAAGGCTCTATGATCTTAATAGACACTGAAGACACAGTGCCTATGCCCAGCACAGCTACAGAGTTTAAAGAGTGTGTGAATACTTCTACCAGTAAGCAGGAGAAAGATGAATGCACTATGATTTCCACCAGTATTGTGGAGGAATTTGAGGCTCCTATGTCAAGTGCAGCTATTGAATATGATGGTCAGCTCCCCTCTGTGAAAACAGAAGAAATAAATGAGAATGCTATGGTTTCCATAGATATGGAAGTATATGAGGTTCCCATGCCTAGTGAATCCAGTACAGGAGATGATAATGGTGATGACGGGAGTCACCCAACTGCTAGTGGTAAGGAAGAAAAGGATGAGTGTGCTATGATTTCCACAAGTGTTATGGAAGAACAAGTAATCCTAATGTCGGGTGAAGTCGCAGAAGAGGCGATTCAACATATCTCAGACACGGAGTCAAAAAACGAAACATTAATGATCTCTACAAGTACAGCAGAATGTTTTGAAGCTCCTGTGTCTAGTGTAGCTATGCAAGATGAAAACAAACTCACTGCTTCAGAAACAGAAGGAAGATACGAAGCTGCTATGATCACTACAAGCATGACAGAAGAATGTGAGATAGTCCTGATCAGTGCAGCACCACAGGCTGAAAGTCAGCTCATTGTAGCAGGAGATGAAGATGCCATTCTCTCTCCAAATGCATCAGAGGAATGTAAAGTTGTGGAGACCACTGCAACTGTGGATGAACAATTTGGACTAGCTGCTTTCAATGCAGATGGGAAAAGCAAAGGTTCTGTGATTTTTGTAGGAGAATGTGGAGCTCCTGTGCTAAGGGTTGCAACTGACAGTGAAGATCAACACACTGCTTCAAATATAGGAGCTAAGGAAGAGGGGGCAGTGATCACTCTGAGCACAATGGAAGAATGTGATAGTCTCTTTACCTTTACAGTCATAGAAGAAAGTCAACTTGCTGCTGAGAGTACAGAAGTAAAAGACAAAAGTGAAGAAATTTTTAATACTGCTAACCAGATTGAATGCATCCTATCAACTACAGGCCCAGAAAAAAGTGAGAATTCTTTGCTTGTTATTGGGAGAGAGAACGAGACACATGAGAGTGGGGTGAAGACAGAATCAGCAGCATCTCAGGCCACAGTAGACAGTGAAATCACAGAAACAGATGAAAATGCAGTGAACCTCATGAGTGTAGATGAGGCCCTCTGCGTGGAAATTAGTACAGAGGCTGCTGAGAGTCTTTCCCCAGAGGCAGGTGAGGACGATGAGCAAGCTGAAGATGTTTTGCATGAGGATGTTGCATCGGAACTCTCTTGTACGATTTCAGAAGCAGTGATAGAGAGTGAAGCTGTTAAGGATGTAAACTATAAATTAAACTCAAATGTGCTTTTAGAAAGTGACTTTTCTGAAATAAGGACTCCCCTGCCTAAGACACAGGCTCTTTCCTTAGTTTCTGCAAATGAATTGACTGTAAACACCAACCATGGTGAAGTAACAATAGAAGCAGAATTAGGGAAAAAAAGGGACCTCCCTTTTTTGCATGTAGAAGAGCTATATGGCAGTGATGACAAAACCAACTTGGTCAAAACAGATGATACTGGCATTGAAGTTACTTTTCAGAAAAGTAATGCAACCTTTAATTCAGGTGAGGATTCTTTTTTTTTCTTTTAATTCCTCAGTTTATAAATTGTCATAAATAGATGCATTTTATGCATTATTATGCATTATTATAGTTAGAAATAACTTGTTAGTTAGAAATAACTTGCAAATATACTTCTTTGTTAGTTGGAAAATGGCTATTAATACATTTAGGAATTGATGACAAATAAGCATGTGATTTTGGGTGAATAGGACCAACTGAGCGCAATTACCTGAGTTGTGTTGGAAAACAAATATTAGAGTGCAAAAAATTACTAACATACATTGACTTAAAGTTGTAAGCTAATATGTAAAGTGATTTGCAAGGGGTAATTACTGTGGAGCTACACGCAGGTTTCGTTTTTAATGTGTTACGAAATTCAAAAAAGTTTTTTAGGAAGGAGGATGCATTTCATTTTGATGTATGTTCGTCATTTCAGAAAGGTAACTTAATAGTAATTTTGGAGGTTAAGAGTGGCCATCCTTAATCATAGCTTCAGATTTTCTCTGGATGATTATTTAGTGGTCATGTTCAGATTCACTGTCTTACACTTAGTTTTGTCCTGTGAATACACTTGAAGTGGTTCTGCTTTGTGTTACAAGGGAATCAGACCACCATCCTAAATAAATATTTTAAGTGAGCAGTAGATGTCTATTTTAAATAGAAAATGATAATATATGGCATTAAGCATATCATATCTATATCCAGATCCATTCTTCTAAGCTAACATTTGAAAGGAACTTGCACGGTTGCTGGTTCCTAAAATACAGTGTAATGAACATCCTCCTGTTTTTGACCTTGCACCTCTTTGACTCTCCGAAGTACCTGAAGCACCAATTTTTTTGAAAATTAATTAATTCTGTAGAAGCTATAATGAAGTCAAGATTGTGATTTCATTATAAATTTTGGAGAAATTAAACTGTAGAAAAATCTGTTTATACCACAGGAAGTGGAATGATGCTAATCAAGTACTGGTTTTTAAATCTTTTCTTTCTCATGTCTGTCTTTGCTCTTATTTTAAAAAACATTTTATAATGTAGGTTTGGGTCCAGTTTCTCAAAGATTGGCTTTATTCTTTAGTTCTTTTGATATTTGGGTTGAGAAAGCTGTCTCTGCAGATTCTGGGATTTTAGAGACAAACATGAGCTGTGAAAGTGTAAAATGCTACACAGTAAAGTATTCCTATCTCAGTGGTTGCCTCAATCCTTGCTGTCCATTGATGTAGCTTTTGTAAGTACCAGTGGTAATGGCACTTATTCTGTGAACTGCAACCATAATTTAATCACTTCACGTGATTCATTGGTGAATTATCGCGTTATAACTATTTCTTTTTAACTAAACTAAACTATTTCTTTTTAACTAAACTAGTTATTTCTTCTTAACTAAACTAAACTAAACTATTTCTTTTTGTTTAGGAAAAGCTGTCTAAACAGGTTTCTGAAACAGGTTTCTGAAATAGGTTTCCAAAAATTCATGTGACATGAAGTCATGTGACAATGCTGTTGCCATGGCTTGTTTTTAAGATGATGTAAGCATACAGTTGTATGCCTCCCTGGGGAATGAAATGGGAAGGAGTTTTAAGATTTTCTGAAACCATATTGATGCTAACAGGAGCTACTGAGTTTTCAGTCTCTGTAGAAATAGGACATTTTCAGTGATTATGGTTCTAGAGCTGACAGATTTAGACCTAATTGTCACTTAAAGCAAAATATATCCTTAGTATTAACTCTTAGCTCTGCATTCATTAATACAGAGGTAGTTTGCTGTTTGGAAATGGTCCAAATGGTCTAAAAAATCTGTTGATGGTTTCTTTTTGAAGGACAAGCAATAAGAAAAAGCCAGTTAGAATTCATAAGCAAGCAAGAAAAAAAAGCCAAAGTCAGAATTCATAAGTAAGCTGTGGTAAATCCTGATACCCCGCATTTTCCAAGCCTTTTGTATTTAAGGAAAACATAGAAGTACTTGTGTTCCTGCAGATGCCAAGTTGGGGTTTTATTGAGCTGGTTTGCTGTAAACAGGCTGGCTATTGTTTCTGTTGTCCACAGGAAGGGTTTAAATTCATGTGCTGTATTCATGAAGTAGTACTGAGAAATAGCATTCTGATGTAGCATGAAATAAATGCATAATGTAATCTGATAATTTTAACATATTTGTATTTCATTAGGCAATAATGCAGCCTTACCAAAGTTGGCAGAAGAACTAGAAAGTACCTTGAAAACTGGCAAGGTATTTATGTTATTTTGAAAATTTTTACTGCACTGTTTCTTGCTTATTCATACATCTTTCTAGAGTTTCTTACTGTACCTTTTGATTTCTGTGCAGCAAAAATGATATTTAAACCAGAGAACTTTGGAAGTGTCATTTTTTAGATTATTCAGCTGTAGTTTTCTAAGCAGCTGGCATTTAAGTTTTGGGCTGTCCATGTTATTCTGTGTTAGGAATAATTCCCTCCTTCAGCCATGCTTCTGTGACCGTGACATCCAAGTTTGTTTTTTTAAAAATTGGTCATACTGTGTGCATATTGCTTGTGATAGTGCTTGTAAAATAGCCATCCACACCCCAGCTCTTAGAGCTGGCAGATGTTGGTTTAGTTCTTTGAACCAGTAAACAAACCTTCATTGCATTGCATCACTTCTGGCCAGTCTCCAGACTTGCACATCCATGGTGTGTTTGTGCAACACTTGCTGCTGTTCTGGTTGGATAACTACAGCCCATTATGTGCTGTCACAGAACAGTGAGGCACCCTAGATGATGCAGGGCGTTTGGGCTCATGGTCACCTATAGCTTGTGTAAGACCAAAGCTGAGTCTGTCTGTGTGTCTGGGCTGTGATCCATAGTAGGCAGGATTCCACATGGGCAAATTCTTTATTCAGATGCGGGAGTGCATCCACGTATTTTGCCAAGCTCTGAGAATAAGTTTTTGAGGGATAACATGGTTCAGAGACTCCCAAGCATCTATGAAAGGGTGGACTTCAGGAAATTTTAAGTCAGCTTCAGTTGGTGGGATTTATTGGTAAGAGTTGAATTCCACCTGCAAACAGCTGTACTGTTTACCAGCATAACATGGTTCTAGAGTCAGTATAGCCATAATGAGGAACTGTAGCTGAGTTTACAATGTTCAGATCAGACTTAAGTACACTTAGCTCCATGTAGCATTATTTGTGCAATAGTAACTTTGAGCTGATCTGCAACTTTTTTTTTTTTTTTTAAAGGAAGCAAACCTAAAAAAGCCACCCAAAACAGAAGTTGAAGGGAGGTCATTGTGCTTCATTATACATTGCAGACCCTTTTTTTTCCTGTGTAGATTAACATCTCTAGACTATTGCTTGTATTTGGAATTCAGAGTAGGTGTTGCACCTTGAATTCCTGAAATCTGCTTTTTTAAGCTAATCTCTGGTACTAATGTTAACTGAGGTCAAATCTAAGTACTGTACTATTGAACTTAGCTCTGACTGTTCCTTCTTAATATATGTACTGATATCTTAATAAGAAAGCTTTTGAAGACTTCTGTAGTTCATGATAAGACAATGTTTGTCATGACACGAAGGAGCAGAGTGAGACATACTTGTTCTGAATATCTGCAATATTTGCTTCTTTTGATTTTGTATTTAGTCACAACTGCCTGAAAGTGGAAGAAGTGAAGAGGGATGTGTGGATCTTCAAACTAAAGAATTGCAAAAAGGTGATTTTTATACTGATAGCAACTTACTTTCATGCTTAAGGGGCTATTACTTATGATGGGAGGGTTGCAGATTTGTTATATATGATGTAGAAAGGAATTGAAGAAAGCCTTCAGAAATCGTGAAATGTTTCTAGTAGTTCAGGGGGGCCTTGAATTTGGTTTGTGGGAAAGGAGGGTCAAAATTTTCTTCCAACATGATATGCTGCAAGTAGGAAAGGATTTTATAATTTAGGGTTTTTTAGAAAGTAGATTCTATTTAAAATCAACAAATACGGAAAAACATTTGTCCAGGAAAGATACAGAAACTTCCCCAAGAAATGGCTTTCTTTCTTATAGATTTAGAACATCCTGGTTTTAGGGTGTTGTGACAGGCTTTGTGAGGATATGAAAATAGTAAGTACTGTATGACAAGTCACAGAGAGTTTACAGAAAATTTTTGGGTTTTTTTCTTCTTGCTCTCCAAAAGATTAAAATATTTGTGGCCATCCACTCAAATTTGAAGAGCAGTTATAAGTAGGTAATCATCTAGTTAGAAACCTCAATTAGTCAGCTTGGATCTGTGCTCAGTAATTCCTTTTCCATGTACTTAAACTAATCTTCAGTGGGGCCAAAACTAAAAAAGAATCCATTCTTCCCAAAACCAAATTATGTGTTGGAATTGTTTGGCTTTCCTGTTAAAGCAGAAACAAACGCCTGCTTTGTGCCCGTCAAATGGGATAGATTTTGTGCTCCAGATGCATTACAAAGATGTTTACAACACTACCAGATGAGAGCTAATCCTCAGTTAATGGACTAACAAGCAGAACTAAAATGAATACCAAGAGGTAGCAGCGTTACTGCTGCTTATATTGTCCAGGGAGGTTAAAGATTAATCTCCTTTTTTAGAAAGTTGCAGCTGAAAGCCTACATTCTATGAAAGGAGACAGTGTTAAGCTCACTTCTAAATTTTTAGACATACCAAATAGGCATACCGAAATAATAATTTACCAATGAAAACCAAAAATAGCAGTAAGGTGAGATATGGGCATTGGTATAAAACTTTGGATTTCTTTTTTTACTCTCAGGGCAGGTCAGATTCATATTCCTGGTTATAGGGTGGTGTATATTCAGCTGAATGGTAAGAGGCATGCTCTGCTCGCAAGAAAGCAAATGTAAACCCTGAGAATTGGTTAGAGGAATGTAGACTTCAGGACAGCAGATCTAAAATTCGAACAGGTTTTTCTGTACTGTGAGGTTTCTTTGAAGTGCCTTTAAAACTCTGCCACTTCCCATCACTCAGTCACCCAGACAGACAGTACTTTAAATTTAAAATGTGCAGCTTGAACTAGCTGAGATAATCTTGTTTCTTGTAAAATGTTTAACAAAAATCCATTTGTTGTGTAAATCATGTTGGATATGACACATACTGAAGATTAATGCTTTGTAGGTCTTGATAGAGAGGTTTTTTTCTCCTGCACAATAATCTCTCTTATATGTATATATGCATGCATATATACATACAGCTCAACATACGTAAAAGGAAGTTGTTTAAAAGACAAATGTGTGTCCTGTCATGAGTATGAACAGCAGACACAGTAGTTTAATAGTCCAAGATTCTTTGGAATGTAAACACAAATCATTGCTGTTTGAGTGGGTAGGAACTAGCTCTTCATTTGACACTGCTTTAAAAATTGAAAGATGTGCAACTCAGCAGTATAGCTGTGGAAGAATTGTTGCAAAAACATGTCGATTTAAGAAATGAGCTACAAAATACATAAAACTCTATGTAAAAAAGAGTGGATTTATTGGATTTTAGGTTTATGTTCTTACTGTAGCTGAAGGGAAAGTTGCTTGAAATGTTCTAGCAGCTTTTTTAAATTAAGATATTAATTCAGCGCTTTTATGAATCAGATTTTAAGAACACTAGATAGAGCCGCTTCTTTATAATTCTCCTTATGTACTGGAAGTTACAGAATTCTTTCAAAGCTCCAGACTGCTCATCAACTCTCATAATTATTTTCCTTATGTTTGTGATATGGAAGGCTGAGGCTCTTCTTCATCAGAGTTAGAGTACAGTAGAGTTTAGCAACTGGACAATTTCCTTACATGCATTCTATCAGCTACAGATCTCACTAGTACAATTATGCAAGCTTTAGTTCTCTGGAAGCATAATGTTACAGCATAGCTTAATCCCATTTTACTTCATCCTGTGATCCAGTACCTAAGATTGTGATGAATGAAATTCTGATTCAAATGGTAGAACTATATTTGAAATGTCAAGGTTACCATAAATTTCAAAGATGACAGCCCCTTCATTGCCTGTATTTCAACCATAAAGTGATTCTCAGTTATCCTATGCTCAGAAATTCATATTCTTGTTTTGTTTTGTGGGTATATTGTTAAAGAGAAGATTGAATGTCTCTTATTTCCATTGAAATAAGAACATTGAAAGTAAGTTTTACATAGTTTCGGGTTCTCTGGAATCCTTTCAGGGAGATGAAGTAGAGGATACTGTGATACTTTGCTCTTGCTTAGCTTTTCTGATTATGTTGTAATTATTTTTAATAGATATGCTGCAGAGGAATATTCCTTTAGAAAGAGAAACTTCTCATGTAAGTTCTTGGTTTTTAAATTTATTCTCTAAATCTGTGCTGCTTTTCTCATACTTGAATTTACTTCTATTTACATTAAATATTCTCTAAAGAAAAATTGTACTTTTGTATATGCAGAGCTTATGTATATTGAGACTCTGCAGCTGTGTAGGTTGATGTCAAATTATTCTTTCAAATTTGCCAGTAAGTAAATCTTGTTTTGTTGTTCCATGGTCTATGACTGTTAACTGGCAGAAAAGAGAAGCTTGATTGATCTCCATGAGAGTAGAGGAAAAAAAAGGAGGGCTTATTCTTGGAGGTTTTGATCACAATTAGAAACCTATTTTAATGCAGTCTGCTGTCTTTCAGAAGAACTTAAAAGTGTAAGAGGGATAACTGGGAAACTTGCAAATGTAAAATGTATCTTATAGAGCAGAAACAAGACATTTAATGCAGGTAGCAAGCTAGAATTGTGTTTGTGGTTGCTTAAACTTGGGTAATAAATTTATTTGTTACTATATTGGAATGCTGGTTGGTCACATTTCTGGTGCTAATGAGATACTTCTATTGTTCCTGCATGTAGGAGACTGTCCTTCAAATCCAGAAATATTTTGTGTGATTTACTGTGATGAACTACTTTTAAAATATGTAGTAGGGTGCTTAATTCTGAGACTTTTTTCAGTAAAAATATCAGTCAGAAATTCTGAAAATACTGCAAGTTTGAAGTTCTTTGATCCTGCTGTTCTGTAGTAGTGTTACTTGAGTTATAGGAATAAATTCCTTTTGTAAACTGCTGCTTTCCCTTGTAATGTATGTTGTACTTGAAAGTAGCAAGTAGGGAAAAGTTTTTCCCTCCTGTGTTTATAAACTTCATGGAAAAAAAGCAGTTATCTTTCTTTGTGTTTTGTGTGTAGGTGGAAAACATGGCTACCCAGATAAATGAAGAGCATACATCTAGAGGAATACAATGTAAATCTTCAGAAACAATGCATAAAGAAAAATGTAAGTGATGCAGACGTACACCAATTTGTGCAAAGCTTTTCTGTGGCCAAACCAAGTTCTACTGTGGTTAGGCCATAAAATGGTATTTTTGAGAAAAGAATGGAATATGGGAAATTCTGAACGCCAAAGCAATTTATATTCCCAAAACATCTTCTAATATTACAGTTAATATATTTGATAAAAATATTATAACAAATTTAATTACTGTGCAGAAGAGCATTATAGTAGTTTTTTCAGTCATAAGTGAAGAAACATTTTTCTTTAGTCTTTAAAATAATTACTAATTTTATCCTTTTAAAATAAAAGATAAGGAAGCTGATCATTAGAGAAAAATCTAAGCATTTGGTAGACTTTGTGGGGCTGGATGCTTCCTTTTCTTAGGTTGGAAAGAACTAAATTTTAGTGTAGCCTTTTATTTCTCTGGAAGCAAAAAGTGAGAAGAAATTCAGTCCATTGAATGGCATAAACATTTCTAAATTAAATTTAGATGAAGTTAACATAGAAGTAAGTTGGGCATTTTGTTGATAAGTAATTACAAGAGTGACAATGTAATATCTCTTCAAGCTCTGGATTCAACTTCATTTGTCTTTTCAGCATCAGAACAATTTACAAAAAGAGTTAGTATAATTAATAATAGCATTTTTTAACAGCTTTTATTCTTCTTCTAATTTTGATTTGATGAAGTGAGTAATTAGAAGTCATGTATTCATTAGTGTCCCGCATAGCATTAACTGCTTTCCCTGTCTCTGGGTGGGTTGAAGTTAAGGTTGATGTGATCCCACCAAATTTCAATTTTGAGCTTATCTTTAGAAACAAACAAAACAAACCACACCTATAACATACAAGAAACATGTGATTCTCTTTTGTTATTGTGTTGTCTTCCCTTTTCAAAGAGTGGTTAGAATAACTAACTATTCATGTAAGTAAGATGATACTCTTCAGACTTTTGAATCTCAGTAATAGTGAGCTGATATAAAAGTGGCATGAAAATATGATAAACACGGAAGACACTTCTTTAACGCTTCAATTGTCACTTGGTTTTGCAGGCAACCAGCTGATTGCTCAGGATGTACTAAAAGATGATGAACAAAGTCAGTGTTCCAAAATGAAACATGATAACGTCAAGGTATTTTCAAGAACTTTATGTTCTGCAATTGTTAATGAGATGAAAATCTAAGTCATTATTTCTTCAGCAGTTTATTTTTGGAGGTGTTCCCATAAATAAGCCACTTTTGCATTGTCTTGAATACAAAAGAACTGACTAGAGAATGATACTTTTCAGTGGGGGAGACAATATAAAAAAAAAGAGGGGGTCTGTGTTGAATCTCTTTGATGTATGGAAGACTGATAGGACTGAGTTGAACAATAGTTAAGAGCTTGGGATTTCGTGGATCATTGTTGGATCCCAGCTGTCTGGTCAGTTCAGCATCTACATGGACATACTGATCTGAGATCTTCAAGAGGGTGTTGCACTTTACTTGAGTTCTGACTTTGTACTGATCCCTGCTAGATCAAAACAGGAATTAGGACGAAATAGATGTTCTTTTTAGGAGTATGTGCAGTATATTTGGGACTATTCACCCATTGATTTGTGACGAAGCTTCTCAGCATCAAAGTTTTTAAGAGACAGTACAAAATCTTGATGAGTAAAATAACTACTCATATATCGCAGTGGGGTGGTTTTTTAGTGTAACTGGGGCAATGATCTTCAGTGTGTAGTAAGACATCTTTTTTCTCTTGTTTCAAAATAATGTAGGAAGTTATTTCAGGTGATGCAGCAGAAGTGTCCAAAGAAACTGATGTAACACAAAAACCTCTTAGAAGTACTGTGGAAGAAAAAGGTAATTAAACTGCCCATTACGGCAGATTTTCTGAACCCATACTGCTCATTTCATTTGAATTATTTTTGAGAGAAATCGGGAACTTGATCTGAGCAAATATACTTACATGTATTCTCTAGTTGATTTCTGCTCTATTACTGCTATCAAATAATGCATTAATCTTAGTTTCTTTAATGGTGAGAAGAGTTCTGATGTTTCTGCTGTGTTACCACCCATTCGCTCCATTATTGCTTCAGTATGTACCTTGGGTAGGAAAGCTAATGGGAGATAAACAGGCAGGTGGGGAAAATAGCATAATCAGCATTATGTGATAAGAACATCTCCTAACTCTGACCACAATCAAGAGCTGTCCTATGTAAAAATCCATGCCATAACCATCAAATGGTTTTGTTTGTTTCTGTAAAGAAACCAACCAGAAAAGAGTACAAGTTGCACTGTTGTAATTGACTTCATTGCACTAAAACAAATAATAAAACATAGCGTGTTCACATTATTAATATCTGCTTTGATGTTACTTCAGTCTGTCTTTTTGGGAACAGTGTGATAATCTTCCCTGATGTTAGTTTAACCTACTGATAGTTTTGTTTCTCATGTGAGCAAGCTGACAACTCTGAATCTGTTCTGCAATGTGCTTGTATCCTCAGCTTCCTGTTTCACAGAACATGTGAGGAAATGGAATAGGGGCTTGTATTTGTTCTACCATTTTATAGTATGTCACAATTGTAAGCTTTTGTTTTTACCTTAAAATAGAAGACCTGCCTAACTCATCTGGTTTTAGGGAAGCATTTTGGCAGACCAATACACTGTTGCTACAAGGCAAACAGTGTTGATTTCTGATGGGTATTTTTAGGGAACTGTGGGCTAAAGAATGAAATAACATTTTCAGTGTGGAGGTTGTGGTTTGAACTATTTCCCTTGCTAATAAAAGAAAGGTATACAGTTTCCTTTTCTTTTTCCTTTTTTTTTCTTTTGTATGTATGAAGATGAATTTAACATTGAACAGGAAATGTCTGAAAAGAAAAAGCACAGTCTAGAATCAAATGAAAATTCTCCAGAGGTGAGTGCTCTTATTCATGATAACTCAGTGAGATAGTGCAGGTTCACAGTACTCTGTCTTTGCAGTACATAAGTACTTTGTATTTTGTTGACAGCAGTATTAAAACTTTGTCTTCACCTACTAAGAAATAGTTGTGAAAATTTGTTTGGTACTGTAAAGTACCAAGTACTTACATAGCTCTGTCACAAAGTATAAACTCACAGACTGTAAGACATCAATGTCTGGTTACCAAAGTAGGACTAACTCCCTTCCTATGCTTAATAGTGCTTACAAAATGTCTAGAAAGCAATTTATATAGAGTTGTATTATATAGAAATTATGTTTTCTGAAAGCTTTGTAATTGATGTGGACAGTTTAGTCATTAACAAATACAACTTGGCTTTAAAAAATACTATCTTTGAAGAATTTTTAAAGTCTTTATATTATCTCCTAGGCACATACTTGTGATATTCTACAGTATGGGTTGTAAACAAATGTCTGAACCCTAGAGGCTGAAATTGATGCTGGCCTCTAGAAATAGACAGTGATCTCAGAAAGGTGTTGGCTTTCATAATTTGCTTTTTTTGCCTCAAATTTGGAAGTGAAAGAAAATTTAAAGAATACGTTTTATATTTGTTCACTCAAGGCTTGAGTCTCTTAGAACCATTCCAGGGGAGATACTGCTAAACGTCAGTAAATGCTGAATGAGGCATTTAATCTTTCCTTGTATATAAGAGAAAACCTATTATTGGGGATTTCACAATCTGAGCATCTGACTGTATTTGTTACTTAAAAGTTGTCTTTCAAAGCTTAAAACTTCAAATGAGGGGGCCTTTTTTTGCTAAAGATCCTGTTTATATAGAGAATATCAGCAATCTGTGTATCGTGATAATTAGGATATTAACTGTTTGAAGCACTTGCTCAACTTACAGGGTGTAGCCTGTGCTATATGGCACTAGGAAAATGGGCTCATGGGATGTAAAGTCTGGAGTTCATGTATGGGGTAAGCCAGCATTTGTGAAACCAAGTGATAGAGATTCTGGGGCTAAGGGAGCAGAAGGCACAGCATTCTCAGACGTGCTTTGTGCCTGAGTCAAGCCACAGAGAATTTTGTATAATTAGGAGTTGTCTTGTTTCTTTTCACCTATATTAGTTGATTTCATAACAGGCAGTGTCTCTTCCTGTGAAACTTGCCTCATCTATTTTTTGACTGAAAAACACTACTTCTGCCGCTGTCACATTATGAATTCAATTAGCAGTCTTTGTATTGTATTGCTCAAATGCCAAATGTCAGTTACAGTAACTAAAATATTTTTGTCTTTTATTTTTAATAGGAAAATCAGCCTGTAGTAGTGAAACGCAAAAGGGGACGGCCTCGTAAATACCCTCTTGAAGCAGTACAACCTGGTGGTAAGTAGTTCATAATACCTGTGTGGAAAAACAAGAATAATAGTGACATTCAAGTTCTGAACTCATATTTCTTCCCTCAGGTGGGGAGTCAAAAGCTGATATGAGCACTGGGAATGTAAGTGCCTTTATTTTGTTTGGGTGCATTTAAACACAGTATTTCAAGAGCCATTTATCTGTTTTACAGTTAACAGCATTTCAGAAACATCTCATGGAAAACTTGATAATTGAGTTCAGTCTAAGCAAACAAAAATAATTAATAGTCCCTCTTAATATAGATTAACTTTTTAAGCAAAATACAGTGTTAAGTCAGAACATAGCAAATTACCTATCAGCTTCACACTTAGTTCACTTAATACAAATTTAAGTGTTTTGCTGGCTAGCAATATATACCTGTGTGCAGGGTGAATTTTTGCTGGTGTGCATATGTGTCTTTTAGTTCATGCTGAGAGTAATTTTGGCCTGAAGAGCAAGGGTGACTTTATTTCAAAAATGAATTTTTTTTCCCTCTGCTGAATGTATCATAATAATAGCACATAGTATCTCTTCATAGCTGTAAAATAAAATAGTATGTAAAGCAGCTGTATTACACATATATTTTGCAACATTAGTGTTCATGCAAGAGATAGAGACATAGTGGTGTGAAACCTAGGAGCTCACGAAGCATACCTCTGTCTTTTAAAGCTCAGTGCTAGTTTTATTTCCTAACTCCTGTGAAGAACATTCACAGCTAAGAAAGTGTTCTGTTGGTATTGTTTCTGCAATCCAATTGGATTACAGCACAGGGCAGTAATGGGTCAGGCATGTTTGTGGAGTACAACCAGATACATTTATTCTGGTTGAAGGCTTCTCTCCAGGGAATTCCTCTATTTCAAAATCAACGTTATTGCATAGAAAAGGGGTTATTTTAAAAATGAAGTTATGTTGAAACATTTGTTTTCTTCCTGCTTGCCTGGTGAGGCATCAGCTGGCATGGCTGCTGGAAATCTTGGGAATTTACCTAGTTTAAAAATAATAGGAATTATCGTCTCTGCTTGTTCTGTCCTTGTATTTCAGGCAGCCCTTTGAGTCCTGTGCCTTCTTACAGGTTGGCTGGAATTCTGTTTCAGAATTCCTAGTCTTTCCTAATTATTTTTTTTTTCAATATTAATTTAATGAAATGTAGTTTGATCTAGTGTGGCTTTTGGTATTTGGTTTTGGTGTTGTGGGTTGGTTTTTGGTTGTTAGGAGGAGAGGGTTTGTCCAGTTAAGGATTAAACCAAATTTTAAAATCACCCTTAAGAATAGGTGTGCCTTGGCACTCTCAGTACTAGAACAGAATCATCTTGTTCTGGTTCAAGTATTTAAAGGTCTTGTACCTCTTAGTGATGAGTGAGTGGTTGGTGTCAGCTGCAGGCTGACTCAGGGAGGAGCGATACCTGCCCTCCATCTTAGACAGGGGTTCTCTAAAGTGAGATACCTTTACATGACAGTTTTCCCAGGGCTGCTTTGGGAACATGTTGCTACTTCAGAGGAACCATAGGCATCCTAGTGCAGTCATTCAGTGGTGAAAGCACTGAAGTTTTTGGACAGTCATCAGAGGACATTATGTAATTATACATAGCTTTTTCTGCATTCTGAGTAAATAAAAAATTTCTGGTGATTTGTAGTTCTGTAAAATCTGTATGTGGGATTACATATAGTGACTAAACTTAGAAGTTACTAAACTTCTTTGTTGATAACTAAATACTCAGAAATGTGTTTGACTGAAACTGCTCTTATCTTTTGTCTTTTATTGCAATGATTTTAGTGTCAGGTTTCTGAAAGTGCTATGATTGGTTTATGGGCTGATTTGACTCATTTCAGTTCTTTATCAAAATGGAAAAATGCATCCTAGTGTTAAACTCAGTACAAACCTTCTGTGTGCTCGTTAGAGTGTTCATGTGTTCTAGATTTACAGATTCATTCTGCAATGAATGGGAGCAAGTTTTTGTGATTATGTAAGACAACACTGAATTTTTCTGGTTTTCTTTAAATTAAGAAACCTACTTTTTTTAAATTTCAGCTGCAGTCTCCTACTTTTGCAAGTAGAGGGAAAACTCCTCAAACAGGTAAGCAAATGATATCTGCCTCAACATATAAAACAAAAGATGGAAGAAATAGAAGAGGTTTTTCACAAAAATCATATGTGAATCACTTCCTTCATCCTGATGTCACCTCTGGCAATCAGTGTTATTCATGAATGAAAACATCTGAAGAAAGAGATGAACACTTGTCCCAAATTGCTACCAAGTTTTTCCTTTTCAAAAAAGAGCAGCTTGATAAGAACTTAGTTCAAAGATGCAGAAGCACTGCTCAGTGCTGAATAATGCATTGCAGAATACACCAAATGATTGAGTGGGCTAAGTACATGGCAGAGCTTCAGAGGAAGGTAGGTACCCCAGCAGACTGGCTCTTAGTGACTCTTTTCCATTTCTGCGTGTTTTTGTTCATGCAGTGACTATCAATCACTCTTACTACATTAAATTTCAAATTTTGTTCAGTTAATTGGTTTACCTGTGGATATATATCTAAAGAGCTTAGAGGTATCTTGAGGGGATATTTCTTTCCCTTTTCACAACTGCTGTAAGATCTGTGGAAGATGGTTGCTTAGCTTGACTCAGAAAGGTACTCTTACTGCTTCAAACTAAAATACAATCAAGTGAAATACCTCTCCGTTTTCTAATTTTTCTTGTGTATAGAGTCTGAACTGCATTGGTTGATTAAATGCGTCTTTTTAATTATGGCCATTCATAAAACAAACTTTAAAAACCCATTTCAGGAAGCAGGTGAACCTGAAAAGTAGGTTAAAAAATGGTTTGTAAACAAATGCGAACAAACATGCAACAAATATTCCAAACAAATCTTCTGGAGTTTCCAAAAGCTTAGGTTTCTACAGAGATAGTAATTCAGCTGCACTGCACATATGGACTGTTTCCTATTTTCTCCACATTTGTTAAAATGTCAGCTTTAATCCATATGCTTCAGAATTGTCTCTGAAGGGTTAGCTCATTGTGTGGTACTTGACTTCTGTGAACTGCAAAGAGAATAGACAAGAATGTGAAAATGAAATAAAAGCACATTCTGCTTTCCTTTTTATTCAAAAGGACAGACACCTCACTGTGAACTTAGTTTGAGTGTGTTATGTAACGTTCTGTTTTCCAGGTAAATGCCTGTTGGTACCACAACAGTGTTGAGAGGAGTATATAAAGTGGAATGCACTATTAAACGTTTCATCCTATGTTAGCATTCATGTGCATAAAGGGGTTGAAAACCCCTGGCAATAAAAAGGAAGCCAAGTTGAATCCCTCTGTGCGGTTCACTTACTCTGGTGAATGGTAATTTCTGGTTGTTCTGCATAAGGATTTGCAATAGGGACACACCCACATGTAGAGTGGGATGCAGAGATTTATGGTCACTACAGCACATGCAATTAAGAGATGTTTTCTGAAGGCATCATCCTCCCTTAACACTGACACTGAACTTGAAACTAATTACTTAGCACTAATCAGCAGTTGCTGCTCTAAAATTAGTAAGATTTTTAGATACTTGTCTTACTATTTTTATACTTACCTTTAGGCAAAAGTACTACATTTTCATATCTTACAGAGGGTTGTCTGTTAAAGGCATGTCATGGATCTAGATGGGATTATTCTTGAGTCAAAAACCCCTTTGCTAAAAATTTGCCAAAATGTACCAGAATTTTGAAGTATTTCTTTTGAACACAACAGAACTAATACATGCTGGTTGTATTATGTATGTACTTAGGTTGTGTGAAGAACTTAATACAGTGGACAGTCCTATGTTTTATTTCACGTATTTTTTGAATACTTAAGTATCTTTGTATTTTACTTCATTTGCTTTTGTATAAAGTTTTTCCCCGTAACCTTACAAAGGAGTGCCAAAAAGCTTATGTGTGAATTTTAGAATGTTTTTGCTCTTTGAGATCTATTTTAGATCCATTGCATTGATGTTCTTTTGTTTGTTCTGTTAGTCTAGTTGGTGAGGGTTTTAGAGTTAGTGTCCTCTTTTATATAGCTTTCAGAAATTAGACAGGAATTCTATGGCAGGGGGAAAAAAAGATACAAAAACTTGCTTTTGTTTAGGTTGCTTCTCTTCTCTATTGCTAAGGATTTTTATCCTTGTGGTGTTAGACATAATTCTGTTCAACAGAGTTCAAAAGCTTTGTAAAATTATCTCTCTCATCACATAGTTAGGGTAGAAGTGGTAACCACAGAGAGAAGCCAAGTTGAGACATGGGATGTAGAGTTAAAAATCTGTTTTAACATGTATAGGCTAGCCTGTAAAAATTATTGAATTGGAAGTAAGAAGTATTTCAGCAGAGAAAGTAATGTAATTTGCCTACCAGGTATTAGAAAGGTTTTAAATAGTGTCTTCTTGAGCTTCATTTCAGTCATCTTAATGCTTCAGCATGGGCACAGTTCAGCAGTAGAACAGATTGCCTGGAGAGACCATGTTCTTGGAAACTTTCAAAATTGGACTGAACAGTATCTTGCCTAGTATGATCAGATCAATTAATTTAGCCAAGCTTTGAACAGGAGATTGGACTAGGTGACCTCTAGAGGCTCCTTCTAAACCAAATTTTTCTGTGATTCTGTAATTGGTCGACAGTAGTTAAAAGGGGTAAGTAACTTTGCTTTTCCATTAAAACAAAACAGTATATGCAACAAAGCAATAAATACTGTCAGTCATATAAAGCCTTAGTACTTAAAAAAAAAAATCAATCATTGTCCCAGTTTCTGTATATAACAAAGTATAACAAAGCTATTTTCTAAAATAGAGAGACTTTAAATGTTTTCTGAGCTACTGTGATGTTTATGCAAAGTTGAGAGAGTATGAAAGAACTCCCTTTTAAATTGATTGGTGAAACATTTGAAGTTCAAGATTAAATTTTGTTCTTTCTTTTTAGGTACAGACATATATAATAAGAAAGAAACAACAAACGTAAGTGCCATTTGTAAATTTACAAGCAGTATGTAATGAAAAATGTCTGTCTTCTGTGTAAAGTAAATAGTTCTTGACTTACTTGGTTCCATCACTTCCTTTTTCAGGAAGATGAAGCTGAGAAAGCAGAAATGGTTGTGCGTAAAAGGGGAAGAAAGCCCAGGCGTTCTCTGGTTCAGTCAGAGGAAACTGGTAAAGGCATGAAACTGTGCTACTCCTAACACAATAAGAAAATACTGCTGTGCCTTTTTGTTTACTAATAGCAACAAGATAGGCTTTATTCAATTTTCCTTTCTTGAGGAAAACTCATTGAGTTACAGCTAGTGTAAATATTATGTAAATATGTGTAAATTGCTGTAATCTCATGTCAGAATTGCTACATCCCAGATGCTTCTATAAAGCCTCATGAATTTTCTATGAATTCTGGCTATGAGCTGTGGAAGTAAACTGGGGTGAATGCGTTAGCAAGATTAAGTCAAACAAGTGTGAATTAAAAGTGTTGAAATATAAAGGAAATGGAAAATTACTGAAAATGGGATCTGTGACTAGAATACCTTTTTTAAATTAAGTGTTCGTGTCCTTTTGGAGGGCTTTTGGAAAATTATAGCATATGTGTAAAATCTTACATGGACAGAAACACTGGAGCCAGAGAAGAAACGTCGGAAATTAACATCTTCTGAAGATGAACTAAAAGAGCAAGAGGAAGGTGAGGAAGAGGATGGTGAGGAAGATGATGATGCACATTCCGGGGCCACAACTAGATCAGCCACAAGATTAGAGGCTCAAAGGTAACTGTAGAGGCTCCAATAACCAGCTTTTTTCTACGTTGTTCTCGGTTGTGTTGCAGGGAAGAGGTTATTACATCCTGGTTTTGCCTTTTTCTGTTTGTTTGCTTTAAATTGATAAGAGCTTCCCAAGTAATTTTGATATTAATTCTAGTACCACTTTTCTAGGGATGAAGAGACAAAAAGTGAGGTGGGGTGTTAGGGTCTCAAAAGGCATACTTGAATATGTAACAAGGTAAGAACTGATCCTGTTGGCACTCTTCATCCTAGTGATGACTCACTAGAATTTGAGTCTAAGGATACTTGGTTCTGATGGGTAAAACGGGACATCTGTGTTGACTGTACAATTCACCATTTGGTATTTGGTGTTGGAACAAAGTGAAAATATAATTATCCCTGTCAGTGTCTTTAAGTACTGTCCCAGTTAAATATGTGAATCTGCAGTACTGGAGGATTTAATTTCCAGTACGATGATCTGCAAGCTTGGAGAGCAGTCTTGCTGCAAAAGATATGTAGTAGCAAGAGTTCTGTTTTCAGGAAGCCATTCTTCATCTGCCTTAGCGCAGATCTGCCTTTTTGTGGGCAAACTGAACTCTAGCAGAGCTCGTCCTCTTGATCTTATTGTGGAAACAATGAAAGATAGCAGCTTTGGGAAGGTTTGATTTATGTTGCTGTCTTTCAGAAGAGAATTGGAGTCCAGGCTTTTTTTTATGTCGGTGGTGAGATTGCTTTCAACTGACCATATTTACTTTGCTCCTAAGGATATTATATGTTATATTGCATATGTTACATGTCAGCCTTTGGGCAGTACTTGAAGCACAGTTCACACAGTGCTCTTGAACTGATAATTTCAGAACTGAATCTGAAAGTAGTTACATGATTCTTGGCTTACATAAAAACTGTGAAGGTTTACCACTACCACTTAGTAAACAACAGTTTTGTTTTGGTGAAGGCGAAGGGACTTCCTTTCATCTCACATAATTGTTAACTCTAAAGTTGTAATAAAGGTGTAGATATTTGTGGGTTTATTCTGTTTGCTTGTGGAAGCATCTGCTTTTTTATACATTTGGGGTTGTGTCTCAGATTTCCAATGCTACCTTTTTGGCTCTGATTGCAACAAAGCATCTGTACCTTAAGGTGCTGCTTACGGTCTGCATTTTATAAGTAGCATTTGGGAATAATTCTGTGGAAGGGGGTGCTTCTTCATTTTCAGCATTGCTGGATTTCTCTGACTTAAGTCACCTGTTTTCTAAACTATTAAATTAATTGCCAATAGCAAGTTTTTCATGTTTCTGAACTTGTGGGTACCGAAGCTTATATGAGTGAGTTCATACTACAAGATATTCTTTTAAACGTGGACACTTACGTACAAAAATTATTGCAGATTTGGAATGGGTTTTCTGGCTTTTTTTGTTAAATACCAAATATTGTCAGTAAAGCAGCCTTTTGATTCTACATTTGATACGAAAATGCACAGCTTGGCATTGCAGTTTGACTTGAAGCAGGCAAATACGGTTTTTTTACTGTTTCTTTTGGCAACTTTGATTTACTTGGTGCAAATACTGTGCAGTCTTAATTATCTGCACTTGGAATGCAAGAAGAAAGTGACTTGGTAAAATTATTTTGTTATATATAAATTCATCATTTTTTTGTATTACAGAAAACAGCCCAGCAAGCCAACCACACGTGCAGCTTCTAAAAGCAGCAGTCCAAGTTCAGTTTCTCCTAGAAAACGACAGAAACTAGCAGCTAAAAAAAGATCTTCAGGTGATACAAAAATTAATAAATCTCCTCCATTGACACAGTAAGTATTAAAGTTGAATCTGCTTTGAGTATTTGTTTTGGAAGCCACTACAGTGATCCTGTCCTTATATGTAACATACTGCTTCAAAATCTGAACAGCAGACTAGTTTTGTTCTGTTCTTTTGTGATATATAAAAGCTTTTAAAGGGTTTTCTTCTGTTTACATTTTTTCTTTTTCTTCCTTTATTTGACATTTGGAAAGCTAGATTTTTTTCTTTATATCCTTGGAAACCTCTTGGGAGAATCTGAAAATGCTGTTTATGTAGTATTTTAACTTCAGCTGTGATTCTTTCCTGGGTGGGGGGTAAGAGCATCGGTAGTTCAGGTTAAAGCCAAATATGATTACATGATTCTAATGCTTCGACGATCTAAGATCAGCTGATAAAAAGAAGAGAAACTCTGAGAGCCCTTAGACCAAGTTTTGAATCTATTTCCCTTTCCCTCCTTTCCTTGTATACTCTTTAATTTGTAAAGCTGAGATCACAGTGCGAAATCCCAAGGGAATGAGTAACAAATGTGATGCACAGTTGCTCTGCATCTTGTAGTTTACCTGTAAAATGCGTTGCATGCCAAATACATGTAGCTGTCATCCTCTCTGACATGTGTCAGTGTCCTCAGGCTGAACCTGGGCAACGTGTGCATTGTGCACCGATGGCTGTCACAGTTCACCTCAGCTCCGTTATTTTGTGTGGTTATGAATGGCCAAGAGTTTAAGCCCACTTACAGTTAGTTGCAGTGAAATATGGTGAGCGTATAGATGGGTGTGTGAATGCACAGGGTAAGGGTACGTGATGTCTGCCCCTTACTCCCTCTTGCGTATGCGGGGCTCGACACACTATTGCTGCTATTCTGCCTTTGTGAGACAGGGTACAGGGTAGTGACAGCCATTATGTTCTGTTATAAATCCACAAATCTTTGCAGAGAAAGAGAAGGAAGAAGGAGAATTCTAGCCCCAGATTCTACATATGGAGTACTCTCCAACATACAAAATTAGTACCCTATATCCTGTTAAGAAGTGTGTTTCAGTAGTAAGCTTTTTTATAACATATCCTTGTAGTTCATCAGAGATGGACAGTTTAGCTCTGCCCTCTGAACAGAATCGTGCCTGACCACTCTTTGTTTTACAGGCTCTACCGTTGTGAAAATAATTATTAACATGCTTTTCAGGTTAAAGGTGCAGTCTGCCAAGCGTAAAAGGGAGGACAGCCCAACGGTGGTACGGAGGAAAGGCCAGCAGAAAACAGAGGAGACGCCAGTAAAGAAAGCAAAACGATAATCTTTACCAGCCAGTACTGTTCTTGGAAGAGTCAAAAGGAAAACAAACATCTGTGCTTCTATTTTTTTTAAAGCAAAGGGATTTGCACGTGCTTGTTTCAGAGCTCTAAGTTAAACAATGCAGTACTTTTAAGTTACATTTTAAACAGCTTTATAAACTATTGTTTATACAGAATATTATGTACATTTATTTCAGATGAAAAATAAGTTTACTTTATATCTGAATGAAAAACAAAGTAGTTATATATTTTATCACTGACTTGGAAAGTTGGAGTTTCCCAGTGTGACATGTTAATGCAGATGCTTCCAACCCATAAGGCACCCATGTGCCTACTAATACACTTTGTACATAAACTTGTAAAAATAGGTTGTATTTTACTCTGTGTATGAATCTAATCAATGATGGACATTTTATTTATTATATGGAAAGCATTGGTCTGTAAACTTTAGTATATACCTTAGGGTTTTTTAATTATATATTTTACATTCTATGCAGATGTCAGTAGGAAACTTCCCCTCCGCTCCCCCAGGGCTGTCTAAAATCTGAAGTTCTCTAAAATACGCTCAGACAGTTGGTAAAGTATTTTTCTGGCATGCATTAAAGTAGTTTAGCATAGTGAAAGGGACTTGGCTCCTTTCTGTTCACATTTGTGACAAAGTATGACATTTAAAATGTAATCTTACTAGATTATATTTTCACTTGTAAATTTACTACCAACTTCAAGAAATAAATAGTAATAGGTTAGATTTATTTGCAGTCAACCAATACCACCCTAAAATGAAACAGTTTTATTTTGCAACTAAACACCTGTTCTTTCAGTATTTATCTTTTTCAACAAAGAGGGACCCATTGAAATCAAATGTCACTTCTCCTAACTATAGAGCTTCAGCATTTTATGTTACATTTTATACACAGGTATTAAAAATAGAAGCTGGTATTATTGCCAGAATCTTTTTTTAATGTATATTAACTCTGGTAAGAGCAAATGTTCAAGTGAAGTTGTATATAAAGTTAAACTTTTCTTATGATCAAATGTGTCTCTTGTTATGATGTGATGAATTGCCAAACAATCTGAGATTATTTTAAGTGTTCTGTTGATATTCTGGTTTATAATTAAAAAAGATTTGGGGAGTTGGAATTTTACTTTTTTTTTCTTTATTTCTCTTTTTTTTGTGAGTTTTTTTTGAACTTGTTGTAAGGCAGATGTTTCCGTCGGATATTCTGCTAGGTTTCTTACTGAGATTTTTATATAAAAAATATAAAATGTTTGCCAAAAACCTGAGTTGCCTTATTTTATTTTCCTTTAATTGTTTTACTGTGAAACTTGTCTTTACAAATGTGTCTGGTTGGAGTCATGCCTATAAGCTTTTCCTGGTTAGTGTCTTTAAAAAATGTTCACAGGTGCTTATATTTTAGGTGTGTAAACAGTAGGGAAAGTGTGTAACTGTTCATGTGCCTTAGTACACTGTAAAAGTAAGTGCACATTAGTACATACCTTGCTAACATCCTGTTTGATATATTCCTATATATTACTAATATTGATGTTTATGCACAGGTGTAGGACAAGTTGAACCTTTCCTTTTTTCGGTTTTTTTTTTTCTTTCTTTTTTCCCTTTGCCCCCTGCAGTATGCAAAGACCAAAGTTGTAGATTTCATCTCAGCCTTTGTTGTGTAAGGCTAAACGGGCTGAACTGCTTGTTTTTCCATGAGTGCTTTCCGGACTTAAGATGGAGTCCTCTCCTGCACCTGTTCTGTTTGTTTCCTTCACCTGAATTCAGTAGTGAGATTGCTCAGGAGGTTCCTCAGGAAGCCTCCCCCCTGCACTGTACATTATTATCATTTATTCTCTCTGCTGCTAATACCTGTCCTGCCCCAGGACAGTTCATATTTGCCTGTTTCACAGGCACAGCTCTTCTGATGGATTATAATGATTGACAAAGCTCCAACTTGTGTCAGATCCTTTTGGCTGGCTCTTGTCTGATGATCTCAGTAGAAAAACAGCTCTGAAGATTGGTGTCAGTCTCTCAAAGCTAAGCTCCTAGGAGGTGGTCTACTGTCCTTCCCCATAGTGATGGATAACATTTAGGAATAACATTTGGGAACATCCTGTCTATGCAATGTATCTTTGATCATTGATTAAATTATTCTGTAATATGAAGGCATTAAAGGAATTATCTTTCTGCAGGACAGCCACTAAACGAGAGGGTAAAAACTGCCAGTTCCACAAACTTCCAGTTTACGCACATTTTACTTCCTGCCAGCTTTGTTCTTGTCAGCAAAATAGACATTTCTGCTAGGCCACATCACTGTCAACCCATACTGGGAATTTTTTCTTTTTTTTGCTTAGTCGTTTCAAAGTACCATCTATTACACTATTGTACTTTACAGGGACAGTACTGGTCTGCTGTAGTGAAGCAAAAGTTGAGAGGTTCAAGTTGGACATAAGGAAGTGTTTCTTCACTGAAAGGGTGGTTAAGCACTGGAACAGGCTGCCCAGGGAGGTGGTGGAGTCACCATACCTGGAACTGTTCCAGGAATGACTGGACATGGCACTATGTGCTGTGGTTGAGTTCACATGGCAGTGTTTGATCAAGGGTTAGACTCAATGATCTTGGAGATCTTTTCCAGCCTTCAACATTCTATGATTTAATGTTTACAATTTCCAATTCTTTTGTACCTTCTGTCTCCCAGATTGCTTCTGAATACAAGACAGGGAGGGGAAGAACAATCAGTTTTCCTTGGGTGCAGCAGGAGTCAGAGTGTGGCTGAGTAGTAGAGAGAAGATTCAGGCATGAGAAGTCTTGACACTGATGATGTGGATGATTATGACTGGATTTATTGCTGATAGAGTGTCAAATATTGCCAATGTAAGACAAGCTGGTCTAAAGCGTTATATGTAAGCAGGAAGAGCTAGAAGTGTTTACACTCTTTGGCCTTGCGGAATGCACCGTTACAAAACCGTATAGCACCTCTGGAGCTACCTTAGGATTTTATCGCCTTATGTGACAGCTCCTCCCGCAGTTCCCACCTGGTTTTCATCTTGGGTATCATATTGCCCATCAAAGACAGTTGCAAAGTGGGGGAGGGGGGAAGTGAAGAAGACTATCTTTTGCCACAGTCACACACACCCATCTTGTTCAGAAGTTAGGCTTGTACTCCACCTTGAATCTTGCATGTATAAAGAAATGATACTGTCCTAGCCCATGCAAATTTAGAGAGGTCAGGAGAAAAATACTGTCCTTCACTGTGATGAAACAGAATGTCCTGGAAGTGTTTGGTGGAGAGATTTGCTCAGGGCCGTATATGCAAAAACATGGCTAGGCTGCAATCCCAGTACATTTCTAAACCATTTGGCTGGTTTTTATGTTTTAGTGGCTGTTTTTCTTCCAGTCCCTTCTCTTGGAACAACTTCATTTCTCTAAATATTAAAGTACTGAGTGAACCAGAGATGTGCTGGTGGAAGATGGAGTTCAACTCCTCCTGCTGAGTTTTGCAGGACCTGGAGTTCTGCTTGCCATACCTCAGCTGCCTGTGTTCCCAGCTGGCTGTTGGCTAGCTCTCGGCATCTCTTCATATTTCTAGTGCATTCTACTGAAAGGCTATTTACACGTCTTAACAGTCTTCAACTTGAAATACTATGGGGTTATGTACAGTATAGATTTTAAATCATAGAAATGGATTTTATTCGGTTGTTTTTCTTTGTGGTGGGTTTTTTTTAAAACCAGCTAGAGAGGCCCCAGTTATGAGTTTGCAGTTTTCATTTTTAGATGGGGTCTGGCAAGCTTGTAAGTCTTGCAACTGGTGAATTTCCCTCTAGAGCCTGATCCGAAGTCAGTAGGTGCACTCAGCACCTGGAGCAAGGTTTTTGCTGATGCTGCAGATCTCTGAGCGCCTCAGTTTTCTATTCCAACATCTCTATAACACAGCTACTCTCTCGAGGGAGACAGTGGTTAATCAGTGACATCTATCGCAAATACACGTCTACTGTTTCTTCTCTCTCAGCCTGTGTTCCAAGACCATCCTGTACAGAACAACCTCTGGCCCCAATCCCTCAGAGGCTGCATAAGGTCCTGAGCTGCTTTAATCTCTCCAGAAACTCAGTAAAAATTTGTCCCATAAAACTTGGCAACCAAAAGCAGCAGGTGCTCCTGGTCGTAGTGACAATCAGCAGACGTCCACCGTGATGCAAATCCAACACCAGGTGTCTACACTAAAAGTGGCCAAAGTCTGATACCTGTATCAAGTTGTGCATTGGGAAAAGATTCTTTGCCACCACAGACTTTCAGTACTCCCTTGCTTTTGGAAGAGGTAGTGGCACCTCTGTGATAGTGAGTGTCACTGGTCTGAAGAGAGAGATTTGCTGCCCTGAATCTGGGATGCACTGAGTGACTTTGAAGACCATTCCAAAGCATTTTGATTTGTTTGATTTCAAAATTTTGATTTCAAAATTTTGTTTGATTTCCTTGAAGCTGTACCTGTTTATTGAAAAGGGTGAAAGTAACAGGTATACTTTTGTTCTCTTCCCATTAAAATTTTCTGGTTTAAGATTTAATGGGACCATCTTGACAAAGGTGACTGCACATTCATACAGCACACATCTACTCCAAACTCTTGATAACTCCGGTATCCTCATAATTGCCTGCTCATTCATTTTGTATACAGCTCAGAAGACTCATATCTTCAATTTCAACAACCTTCCATCTATTTCATTTGCTTGTAGCTTCACTTTGGAGGAAATTGCCCATGTCAGCCTTCTGCAGGTCTTGGCAACTTCTTAACTGTGCTCGCTTCTTCCAGTATATTCCTTGTCCCAGCTGTTTGTCGCACTCCATTACTTCCATCAGCTTCTCAAAAATCTGGGGTCTGTTTCAAACAGGGTGAGTTCTTTTCTACTAAAACATGAAAGTTTAAACACCAAGGAAATTCTATCTCCATTCTGGTCTTTCTTTCAAGATGTTTCACCAAAATTCCTTGAAAGGGTATTTCTCATTTAAACCCCCTTCCTCTTTCAAATCTCAGCTTTTTAGTTATCCTTGCTGGCTTTGTGAATAAAGTCCAAAAGGAAAACATAATAAAAATAAATGTCTCGCTGGGGGTCCCTAGATAGCTGTACTTAAAGCTAGGAACATAACACTCTTGCCAAACAACCGGGAAAGAAAAATATGATTTGAAATGGCCGTAACTTAGTATGGCAGGAATAGATTTTTGGCACTGACTGTGCAATTAATTAGCCAGGGGTGGGGTTGCATGGTCAGGCTGTGACTGCAAGGCACTTTTCACCTTCCGTTTTCTGCCCCTCAGCCAGTGCCTTCCTCCATGCCAGTGTTGTACAGTCACAGACTGCTGGGTCAGTGAGCTTGAAACTACCTCTGCAAAACAAAACTACAGATTCATTTTCAATGTGATCAGTTTACTACACCAGTTTCTGATGGAGCTGGGCAAATGCTACTGCCTGCACAACGAGATGTCCATGTGTTGCCTTTCCCTGGGCTTAGAGTTAAAAGCCAAACACGGTTAGAGGGGGGAAAAAGGGTTTTACCTTGGTATCTATTTAAAGATCTTCAGGTGCACCACATCCAGGTAGAATGCACTGAAATGCACCCCAGAATGCACACTGAAAATGCACCCACACGATGATTCACGTATACAGTTACAGACCTTGTACATTAGCATATCTAGCCAAGATTCTGCAATGAGAGGCTCAAGAGAAGCCCCCACCCTGAGGAACCTTCCCCCTGGAGGGGCCTATCTTAGTTTACAGAATGTGTTCTGGAGAGGACCTTGGTGTCTGGGGCTTTCTGACCCAACTGCGAGGTTCCCAAGATGTTTTGTCTCTGGCTTAACAGAACTTTGGGTCTAAGCTAGTGATCAGACTTAGGGAATTACAAGTATGTGGGCTGAAAGCACTAAGGATACATGCAAAGCAGTATGAAAGAGTATATGAAAGGGTATATAAGAGGGGTATATATAAAAAGCAAAAATCCATCATGGCATCACATGTGGCAGAGAGGGAATGTGAAATCACCTTCCCATTTTACCATGGATTTGAGTGCCCTTATGTTGATCATCCAGATGCACCATTAGCTCTCCCATGCATTTATGGTACCTCTGTATCAATAATTGATGTTTAAGTGAACAGTGAGGTAATTTGTGGGGTTTATCTTTCCTAGTGACAAAACAAAGTGGCTTCTTGCAAGAGGGATGGATTATCCAACTGTTCAGGGATCCTTGCTGTCTACCGTGTACCAGGAAGAGATCATGCAGTTTTTGAAAGCTGAAGCCAGACTAATTTAGACTAGCTATAATATTCTGTGCCACTTCTCAGCAGTGCATGTAGTGTAACAGAGAAATGGCTTGAAGGGGTGTGACAGGTTTCCCCCTAGAGGGGTGCTTTAAATTCTGCCACGGGACAAGATTTTCCAGGGTTCTTTAGCTACTGGAGCCCCATTTCTAAAACTGATGTAAATGTTGAGGTTGTGCTTAAAGGTTCAATTGGACCCGCTGTTGAAACATCTGAATTTAGGCCAGCTGGCTCCCTGAAGAAGTTAGGAATCCAAATGAAGCATCAGAGATTCCTGTAGTATTAGACTTAGCTCCTCGGATGCAATCCACAAAGCTGAAGAAGCTGTCCTGGCAGCTGACAGCACTGGCCTGTAGCTCCTCAAGGACAAGTGTCTGGAACTTAAACCCACACATCTCAGCCAGACAAGGCTGTAGGGTATCCAATAATGGGTGCTACTTTCTCTCCTGTTAGGATATTTCACATTCCATGGCATGCCCTCCTTGCTGAAGCAGCAGCTAAGAGAGCAGGGCTCACTGTCCACATTATAGCTGATGTTCCACTCCATGGCATATTGAGGAAATGGATGTTAGGGGCATATGTGTACCACCGTCTCATTCAATGCTCATCAAAAATAAATGTTTAGGCCTTTATTTTCAAGGTAGACTTCCTGTCTGTGGCCCCTAACAAGAGGAGGCATCCCCTTCCACCCAAGTTAGGTGTTAAGCAGACTTGGAAGGCTTGTTTGTCCAACATCTCACCAGACACCTGGTTGGGCTGGCTGCTTCCCCAAGCACCATGAAGGATTCCTGCTGAGGTGGTGTGACACACAATGCATATCTACCTCCAAGGAACATACCACAATAGTAATTATTATTAATATAAATCCTTTTATTATTACCAGGCCTCTGGTTTTTCTGTGGCCTCTGCATTGTGGAAATTCTTCTTTTGCTGCTTTCTAGAAATACAGTCTAGGCCAGGGCAGCTCAGTTTTCATAGAGTCACGGAACCATAGTTTGTGTTGGAAGGGACCTTTAGAGGTTAACTAGTTCAACCCCCTGCAATGAGCAGGGACAGCTTCAACTAGATCAGGTGGGAAACAGCTGAAGCGAAGGTTATTAAAAATAAAACATTTATAGAAAAGAAAATGCATCACCAAGAATGAGGTTTTATTTTTTATTTTGTGTGTTTGTTTAGGGTTGACAACAAGTTATGGTGGCAATTGAAAGGTGTGCATCTCTGCCCTCATCATAAACATCTCATATCAGCAAGCTGAGGTCCCCTGAAGTGCAGAAAAGCTGTCTCAGAGCCCTGATCCCTAATGTCACCAAACACACTGAAAATAACTGTGCTTTCCACTGGGGAAACATAAACCTTTCTGTCAGTTCAGTTTGGAGATCAGGTACCTGCTGCAGTACTAGTGAGCTCCATTTGGGGCTTTTCCTTGAGGAAGGACAATGCTTACATGTGGCTCCAGCTAAGCCATACACAAAATGCAGCTCTTATCCAGCTTAACTAGCTGGTGGGAATATAGCTAAGGTAGAAAAAGCTCTATAACATACTTCAGAATAATTTGGACCCTTGCAAACCACATGAATAGCCAAAATTGAGCTGTATTTTTAAACACAGCTCCTTTGCTGATCACACAGCCAGACAGCATGTGCAGGCACTGGCTGTACCTCTGTACATGTACTGAGGATGTAACCAAGAATGAATAACAGAGGAGTATCAAAGCTATCAGTCCTACTGTCAACCGGACAACTCAGCCCTCCAATGATGTTCTTTTCTTTTCTAGACTCCATCGTAACATGTCACACATGCTGTGCAATGATTTATATAAGTCAACATATATTAAAATGAATGAATGAAGAGGAATACATGAAAGAAAAATGCTCTGTGATCACATTCACGATACTCCAGCATCAGTGCCAATATATAAACTTGAAAATGTTAAAATTAAATAGTCATTCCCACTTTGGTGCCCAAAGCAAGCAGAGATCTGGAATGTGACTTTCCTTTCAGACAATGATAGGTTCACTCTGCTCTTTTCGTATAAACAAGAGCTAAGAATTGCTCAGTAATATAGTGCTTATTTAACTCTATTTATTCAGGGTTTTTCAGGCTAAGTAAATAGGCAATATAAGGCCACTTTTTTTTAAAAAAGGTAAAACTTATGATAAAACTTCTTTCAACTAATTTTGAACTTAGAACTATGTGGCCCTCAATCACAGGAAATATCCTCTTGGGGAAGCTCTAATCAAAGTAAAATGGTACTCATTCACTCCCAGTGAAATGCCACCTCCTTTTCTGGATCAGAAGAGAGCCTGGGGACAGAGACTGGCATGAAAGTGGAAAAGAGGAGCCACCAGATATAAGCATGAAGGGCCACTCTGCCTAGGGAGGCCCTGGAGGTTGTTCCCTTTCCACACCCTGCTGCCTACAGTGCTGGGTGGAATGGGACCACCAGAGAGGGGGCTGGAGGCTGTGATAAGTTGGTTCATTTCTTTATGAAGGTTTGGCACCAGCACCTCTGGAAGTCAGCCACAGGATAGCCACTCTCATGGGGGGAGGAAATCCCCCCATGATCCACTGGGCAGCTTGCTCTAGGTTGTTCCATGCATGTGATGTCTAACCAGATCCTACAGATACCCAGTGATGGCAAAACACACACACACCACCCCCATGCCACCCAACTCTTAGATTAGAGTTGCTGATTAGATTTAAATTTTTTTTCTAACCTTAAATTCTCTGTTGCAATTTGTGCCTTTTATTCCCTGAATGACCATATCTCTTTACAGCAAGGTCCTACCCCTCTTATGACTTGATCTAGTTTTGTTACTTTTCTGTTTTCAAAAATCTAAGCTGTTTTTGTTCTCAGCTTTCAGCGGCTCATATATTTTCCTTCCCTCTTTCCCACTGAAAAAAAAAAGGCATGTCTTAGGGTGATTTTATGATAATACTGTATTCCCCTATCGTCTGCTTATTGCCCAGAAATGGGTCCCACAGCTTTAAGCTGGGTCCAAGGGAAAGGGGTGGGAAGCCGAGCAAATTCTTCAGCGCGGTTTGTGTTCAAGGGCTCACACACTCCCCCACGTTCTCACCGCTGCAGAGCCCAGGGAGCACCTTCCTGCTTTTAGACAGCCTGTTAGCTGAGGCAAGAAATTTTCCCACACCGGCACACCAAAATCGTCCAGAACTTCTTCGTCTTCTTCTGGAACTGTTTGGCCTAGCTGTGATCCAAGAACCAGATCATCGGACCCCATGGACCAGCGGGGAGGCTGTGGGGATGATGCATCCCGGCCTCAGACCTTGGGAGGGGCCGAGCCAGCTACAGAGGGAACTCTAAATCCACCAGCTTTCTCTGCATTAAGGAGGTTTAATATCTAACATTATTCATTTTTTCCTGTGCCTTGCGGGCACTTTTTTTGGTTAAATAAATAGGTTTTTTCACTTTCATCCAAGAAATTCCTTTCGTATCGGTGGGGGAGAGAGTGCCGAAATCCTGTCTTTGAGGGGGGATGTTCATTCCAGAGCATTTTCCTCCTAAACTTGTCTCAAACCGAGACAAGGCAGAACAGCATGAAGTCCTCAATTAGGCAGGAGCATAAAGCAACGTTTTCTTCTGTTTTCAAATAAACATATATAAAAAGGAGAGAGTTCTGCATTAAAAAGGAAATGGAAGGTTGGGGCGTTTTTATTATAAAATATCTATGGTCGGGGGATTTTTTCATACAACAGCTTCAGATTTTTGCCCTGCAGTCATGCTGTGCAGGTATACGTTGGTTTGCCTTAGCCTGGAGCCACAAGGATCTTCTTCAAGTGCATCCAAGAAAGAAGAAAGGCAGCTGTGCTGGTACAAAGCTCTGCTGGTACAGATATAGTGTGAACTTCATTTTTCTTGCATGAACAAAGTACTGTCCAGTTACCGCTATCACCTTGTGATGGCTGTTCATACAGTTCTGTTGTATTTCCAGAACTGGGGAAGTTTTTTCTTCTGGAAACAAAAATAGGCTCAGTGTGTGAGTGATAAGTACTTAAAGTACAACTGGATATTATTTGCTGATTATGATGATTATATTATAATGATGATTATATACCACAGTGGCAATAACCCAAAATGGAATAATCCATCACAAGTGAACACAAAGACGAGCAGGTGCTACCACAGTAAAGAATGTGGGGATGCTCTGTATTGAGGCACTCTATGAGACAGAGAAGGAAAATTCTTCCATTCCTTCATAGTGGTCTCCCTTTCAAGAGAATAATATAGTAGGGAAGGTAGGTACTTCACTTTTCCAAGTAAGTTCTACTAATTCTTAAGATTTTTCCTTGATTTCTTGAGATAATGGTATTGTTCAAAGACACCGGTGAATAGAGGGCATGCTTCACAGATCTCATTCCTTCACTCATCTCACTCTTTTCTCACCTTTCTCAAATTGTCTCAGCTTTCATCATCTCTTTTCTTCAGGGAAAAAAAAAGTGACTGGCACCTCTCTGAAAGGAAAAGAAGTCCAATTACTTTTGTTTTCACTCAAAGGCATCAGTCTTAAACTGTCCATCTGTACCATGTCTTCAATTCTCAGAGGCCAGGGGAGAGGGATGGTCTGGAGCCACTGCAACATACCCATTGGACCAATATTTACTCTCTGCTTGCCCAATGGCAAGCTAGAGTATTTTGTCTTGGTCCAGTTGGGATCTAGCAAGGGTGAAAATAGTAAAATAATATGACAAAACTTTCCAGCCTATTCCAATAATACGGCCAGAACCATCAAAAGTGAGAGGTGAAGATCCTGGTGATGCTGAGCTCCCATTTGCCAGTAAGGGAGCCAACCCAGCAGGGTTGAGGTCTCATTCGGCTGCTTTTGAGACTTTCCCAGCCTTCTCCTGTAAAATGCACACCTAGAAGGCAGGTGAATAACCTGTCTAATTGCAAAGCAAGGCCAAACTCTGGGTGCTACAGAAAGGGGCGCCCACTCTCCACTGCAAGCATCAGACCCTGTGCTTCTGAGAGAGTCACTCAGGAGCCTTTGGGGGCAAATCGTGCAAATCTTCTCTAGGAAATCAATTGCTGGGTTGCACTTTGGTAGGAAAAACCTTTTTTTTTTCGTTTTCCAGGCACAGAGAGTCCTACAATAGCCACTAGATGGCAACGGGTGCCTGCCAGGTAGTGCGGTGGGCACGGTGCACACAGGGAGGCACAGACAGGATCCCTTTCCTGCAGCTGGAGCGCCCAGAGCCTGGGGCAGGTTAGGCAAGACCCACGAGTGCACGAGAGAGGAGCAAGGAGGGGCTGGTGTGCCATGATCCTGGATATCCTGAGCCACCCATCCACCAGCTCCTCCTCAGCTGCCACTCTGCACAGCACAGGCAGGATTCACCACTTTCAGCAGCAACACCTTTCTTCGGCTCTGTATCCGTGAGAATGCTGTGCAGCATACCATGCATCAGTCCAAATCCACGCAGAGTTTTGTTTCCAGATGCAATATTAAATTCCATATAACATGGGTCTATCTTTATAGGCACACCAAACTGCTTCAGGAACAGTGAGTGCATTTATTTTCTCAAGTGAAATGAGTTAGATTTGGTGGTTTAATACAAGCCATCCATTCCATTCTGTTTCCTTGGTTAAGTCCTTCTCATTTCTCTCATTTTTCATCCCCCTCTTCGTAATACTTTTCCAGTTTAATTCCCACCATCCTCACTTCTCATCTGACCTATCTTTCACTGCTCAGTGTTCATTTGTTCCCATTGATGCACTTCAATTCTATCATAGGATCCCTCAGACCTCAGTTCTCCCTTACCCTTGTCCTTATCCGTTCTCTTGTCCTTTCCCTTTCTCTCATCAGTTTGTTGCATACTCTTGAATTACATATATATGTGACCTCTCCCTTTGCCCGTGTCCTCCTTTTATTTCTTAATAAGTCATTTCTTCAGCTCCATTCTTCCCTCCTCTCAGTCTTCTTGCCATGACCAAGAACTTTTGTGGATGAAAAAAGTACATGGACGTACTGACATTGAACCAGGTTAGACTTTACCGAGGGGGCCTTTACCTTATTTGTACTAGCCTCTGAGAGTTAATACAATGAGAGAGGTTGTGAAAATATCAAGTAAAGATATTATAATCCCCTTTTCCTTAGCCATCCGTATTCCTCATTTCTTTCAGTTAACTCTGATGTGACTGGAGTCACCATTCAGGCTTCCAGGATGCAGCAAACAAGAACTGGGACAGACTCAACATCAAACACCAGCCGAGCCAGCAGGTCGGAAAATAAAGCCTGCTCTTCAAGGAAATTATCGAACACTCTCTGCCTCTTGAAGAAAATGCACAGGGGATTTTTCAATGTTGGCTGGGGCCCAGATGCTTGGTCACATGAAAAAGGATACATATCTAAGTGAGCTACAGCCAGCAACAACCCAATATATTCATAAACTGGTCTTATCATGAGTCGCAGAATGAACACTTTTTGAAGAGAAGTTTATTAAATACAAGAGTTTGGCACTGTGATGCTCACAAGTACCACTACCACACACCATGTCCAAAGGGCTGGGGTTATTGGAACAAAACAATGCACAGATCCCTGTCATGACATTGACTTGTTTTTTCAGTTCCACAGCTGCTAGACTTGCCTCCTCCTCCCTGAAAGGATCTCACTGTCTCATTATCCAGGTGTTCTGACATTTAATATATTCTCTGTAAAAGCAGCTGTTTCCTTATACCAAAGCAGGTGCCTGAGCTGCCCGGGCCTGCCTCTGAAGTCACCGTGTATTAGAAAGCAATCCCAGGAGCTGCAGTGGCATACCTGGCTGTATGCAGACCAAAGAGCAAGGCATTTGGGGTTGGAAGGTGGAAGTTCTTCCATATCCTCCACAGACAGCAGGATGTCCACTATTCCCTCCAGCATGCTGCTGGCCTTCCAGAGCCTGCCAACAGCTCACAGGGGATTCAGGGTCAACATACCTTATGGTTCCAGAGGTTTGTTACAGTTCGCTGTTGAGGAGACACTAAAACAGATAAATTAAACCCTGTGGAAAAAATATTATTGTACATGAAGGTCCTTTGCCTTTGGGAGATTTTTGACCCCTGCATGATAACTATGGGTAAAGTCAGAGATAAGGATATCCATGACTGATCCATAGACATATATACCATCCATATTTGGAACGTCTGGTCAGCCAGAACAAATCATCAACAGCGCAAAGATCTTGGACCACAACAGCTTTGTTGCTTCTTTTGCAGAAGACTATACTGCAGACACCTTTTTTGAGCTATGAAGCATAACACTTCATTTTATTAAGTTGTATTTCCTGATGGGGGAGCATATCTGGTGCAAAAGAGTCTTTGACAGAGAGGTGTTACACGAAGTGTACAGTGTGTGAAAGAAGTGTAGACAAATCTGACGTCCTCCAGAGATACGAGAGTTGAGAGCAACATTTTTGACCAAAGACTGTGTTTTAAGGCTTCCTACAGGCAGCAGTTTACCATGGTCCTGTACAGGGTTGGAATGCTAAGAGTACATGGATAAAAGCATTGTTCATCAGCTCTCATAAAATACAGATGATACTATAAAGCACCAAAAGGTCACACTACAGACTACCCGCCTTCCAAAGCAGGGAGAGAAGAAAGCTCTCATTTGTCCTGCCAAAAATAACCTCATCCATAGTGCAGGATATCACAACTTGCTATCTTGGAAGTACTCCTTCCAGACAGCACTCCTCTACTTCTCTGTTTGACTTGCAGGCATATTTCTGCATCCTTTTGTTGTGAAAAACCTGGAGAAACAAAAGGATTTTCTTGGTTTTCCAAGGAATCCATAACTGATGTTTTGTCTACCTGCATTTCTGTCCATCTCACATCCCAAGAGTTTCCACTAAGCCACAGGAAGCCTTTAGTACTGGATGCTTTTCCAACCATCTCATTTACACTTGCTCATGTAATGGGTAGCATACAAACTGCTTTTGTCATATTACACGTTTTGATTTGTCATCTGTCACCTGCCTTAATATTTTTTTTCTGTTAGGTAAATCCCAAAACATGTCTAGAATAAATTCTAGAAATAGCTACTTCTATGACAGGAGTACCCTGAGAACCTACAGGGTTGTCAGGAGACAACCTATAATTCAGAATATCTAAAATTAAGCTAAAAAAAAAAATACTAATGAAGACAGAAATTCTGAGAGGACAGAATTGAGCATCCTAAGGAGAAGACAGGGTGCTTATTTGTAGTCATCCACAACTGACATGCTCAAAGTCTCTTTCCTGTAAGAAAAACTCAGAAAATATGAACAATACCTGTATTGCCTGCAGACAACTTGTGTCATGTTTGGTTTTTTGGTTTGTCATTTTCAGGCAGCCAGTTAAATCTGCAGGTGTACTGAACAAAACAGAGTCACTAATTTATTTGTGAAGTTTATGTAAGTATTTGTGTTCTCACTGAGCAAGCCAAAAGACTTAGTGATTTAATGTAAAAGCTGTGTTCAGATGAAACATACAGTCACTGTACATACAAAATCATTGCCAGTGGAAACAACTCACACAGTGAACCTGCTAATTGCCCTAACTTCATAAACTCAATGCTGGATCCAAGTTCTTCATGCTCAAACTGCTTGGCTTGGCTGCTCCACCACAGGTTATTGGGCAAGGCCAACCCTGTGAGCTTGAAAGGCAGCTGCAGTCAGGGATCCCTGTCACACAGCATGTAGAGTTGGGGCCTTTTTTCCACCAGAGGTGTCACAATGCTCTCAAAGAGGCAGGGGTCCCTTCAAAGAACCAAGTCTCACATGGAGTGAGACCCTTGGTCTAAACTGCCTGGCTTCCTTCACTGCTGGGCAGCACAATGGGCGTTCCTGGGGACCAGACCCATCACCCGGTGCAACTGCTGGTGCTCTTACGCCTCTTATTGCCCTTCAGACATAGGAAGTCAATCACATAGGCCTGGATCCAAAACAGGACAGATATTCCACAGTTCTCCTCTCTGCAACACACCATGTTTGAGACACCTGAGTCAGTACAGGAGCTCCTGAGTCAGCATCCCAACAGCAAGAACTGCATGCAGGAGACTGCCCAAAACACACACAGAAATGCCACAGCCACATCCTATCTCCACGGTTTAGGCTTCCTATTCAGTGTGAGGAGGATGTGAAACAAACAAGTCCTTGATCTCAAATTCTGTAATTTCTGAGTAATCAATGATCTGTGTAAATTTATAATTGAGAAGTCCCAAACACTTCCAGATTTTACCTTTTGTGGGTGTCTACTCCTGATATGAATAATAAAGATATAGAAACATTAATATAAAATGACTATTGACTTGCTATCAGTAAAGAGGTAACCTTAGACAAAGAGGCAAAATCACTTTATAAATGTAAACAGTGCCAGTATCCTGAGAGGTTCACTTGATTTACCTAAGCATCAGAAGCAATAAAAATATTTTAATGTTACCCCAATGTAGCGATTGATTTAATTACCAAGTTAGTCCACAACATGTGAAAAGTGAGCTCAACTATTTCAAACAAAAAGTAGGAAAGTTTATTACTTCTATATAGGTGGAATAGCAGTGGTAAAGGAAACCTGGACTTCATATGACGTTGTACCAAATAAACATGAAATGATTAATCTGTGCTAGGAGTGTTCTCAAAAGCCTAGAGACTTGCACACAGTAAATGCCTCTAATATGGTGAATAGTCATTAAAATGTTCTACTAAATAATAAGGAAAAATTCAGAACAAGTAGATACACTGTATGGATGACTCACACATATATGACATAAGTATTTCAATCTGTTTCTACTTCAATTTTTCTATCAGGGACTGCAAATAAAACAGACTAGAAGCTAAATACAGGGTCTACAAAAGCCTTAATTAATGACTGTAAAAAGCACCTGGCCATTTACATATGCTGATTTGGTTTTTGTTAGTAAAACGAGATAATCTTATCTGGGTTGCATTTCTATCCTACAGGTAACTAATCAAAAAATGAGGAATATATAGCCATTTACTTCTTTAGTAGGAAACCTAGCATAGAAATAAGGAGACAGTCAAAGAGAAGATTTATTTCAAGAGCTGATGGTGCCTGAATGCGATTGTGGGACACGGCTCTCAGTGTATACAGACCTGGTTGCCTCCTGGCACTAAGCATTAGAGACAACCGTGCAGCTTCACTCCTTCCTGGGAGCAAGATGTGGTTAGAGACCTGTATGTCTTTTCCTTTTCAAGGTCTTGCAAGGAGGAATAATTCAGGAGAAACTGCAGTGCAGTGAAATGAAATGTTGGTAGGTTTATTTTCATGCTTGGTACTCTGCATGCCAAGCCTTCACTTGCTAGTGTAAAGATGAAGCAACAAGAGGGAGATTTGGGTTGGTTTTCCCAGAAACAGCATCTCTGAGCAATAAAACTGGGAGAAATTGTGTCATTGTATATATGCAACAAGCAAGATTCAAGCATTCTTTCCAGTTTGATTCTAAACTCCTGTTTACAACTCCTGTGTTTTTGTTTGAGCCTCCCAGCCCTAAAGGACATGGACTTTTCCCCATATAAGGAATATGAGCAGAGAAGGGGATGGTAGAGCAGCTATTAAAACCTACTGTGCTAATTTGCTGAAAAGTTGTCAAGTTAGTGCGAACAAAGTTCTCATTGTCAGCATTACATTTGTACATATTCGTTGAATTCTAAAAATCATTCCAACTTTTCTCTTAATTGTAGAAAGTATATCCTTCTCTCACTCAAGTCTGGAAGCATCTTACAGTTGACATCTCAGCAACAACACAGGATCCTTATGTCAATTGCAAAAAGCAATTTGAAGACTGAGTATTGCAGCAGTTACTTATATGAGGTCCTTCATGAAATACGTGGAGAAATCTTGACAGAAGTGTGGTTTAGAGATGTACAGCTGTCACGTACTGTGTAGTTACAGCTACATTTGTTTGAAAGAAATTGTTATTTTTGAAGAAATAGAGTCAAAACCTGTTCAAAAGCAGATGACCTAAGATTTTCCTGCAAAACCACTGTCCAGGACATGATTATGTGCCTTTTTTGCACAGCCAGAGAGCAGCACAGCTGAGGTAAAAACCATGAATGAAATCTCCCCCATTACCAACAAGGGATTAAAATTCCTTATAGAAGGAAGTACTGTTTGTACCACTGCCATGTTCCACCTAAGCCCCTGGAAGACCCAGCAGGAGACTCAGCAAGGATTTGCATTGCTCTCAGTGTATCGGGAGGCAAACTAGTTCAGGGAGACAGCTTGCATCTAGGAAAAAAATCACCTCTAACAAGGTATGGCAAAACTATTACCTACCACCATGCAGGCTCTGGGAGGTGCTGCCAAGAGGGCTATAGTGTGTGGTAGCCCCTGGCCATTAAACTCCTTGGCCTGCCTCAGAGTTGAGAAGAACTTGGAAGGCAGAAGTGGTACTGTGCTTGCTTGGCTCTGCCCCAGAGCTGGCACATGGAGATTACCACTAATTATTTTCCCATACTGGGCAAATCCTACCCTGAAGGAAAAGTTACAACGTTTCCTTTTCCCAGTGCAATGTACTCCCACCCAGGGGATCTTCTGGGTCTTTTTATACAACGTTATCTATAAATTATGTATTATGTAGAAAGTGTGTGCTCTTTACAAAGGCTCTTTTAAGGTTTTGCAGCCACCTTTCTTCATGCTTTCACATGTGACAAAAAGGCTTTCATAAGCTCTGCCCATGAGCAGAACCCATCTTTCCCCATTTCATCAACCCACATGTCATATGCAGTGCTTCTGTGAGCGGGCTGCCTCTCACCTGGCAAGTTAAAAGCTCTCAGGTGGCTGAGAGAAGCCACCTCACACTGCAGCCAGGCAGGCTCCCTTCCCGCTGTCCAGCTCACGCCGAGGTTTGTCACTGGATATCGGGCACCGGGGCTGTGCCTTGGCACCCGTGTCTCCTTGCCCTGACCGCCCCAGCCCCGCTGTCACCACGGCCCCGACGGGCGCCCCGGTAAGTGCGGGGGCCGAGCCCAGCCCCGAGAGGAGCCCCGGGCCGGGCAGTGAGGCCAGGCCGCCTCTAGGTGGGGCAGCCCGGCCGCCGGCAGGGCCGGGACGGCTCCGCCGCTGGGCAGCGGGAGGGAGAGGGGCAGCGAGCCGGGCTCCCGGGATGGGAAGCCGGGGGTCTCCTGTGGGCGCAGGGAGAGGCAGCTGTGCGGTACGGCGGGGTTTGGGCTTTCCCCCGCTACAATGTAATACACGTCTGTGAAACGGGGGATCCCTGTGTTACGGTTTATTACGGTGTATCAAGGCTTTTGGCCGCTTCCAGACGGCGAGGAATGGAAGGTGCGCAGCCCTTGTCAAGGGTGGAAGCAAGGTGGGAATCGTGCCCCCTCAGACATCCCCGTTTCAGGTGCTGCCCTGCCTCTCGACTGCCCGCACCGCTACGTCCTCATGTCCCCTCCGAGCTTTTTCAGCGAGGAGAGTTTGCGGCCGGTCTCTCCCTCACACTCTCGGAGGGGGCCCTGTGCCCCCCGCACGCCGCGCACTCCGGTGCTGCCCCGCGGAGCGCGGCCGGGAGCCGGCTGCCAGCCCTTCGCCTGGGCGGCCAGAGCGGTGCACAGCCGGGCCGCCGCTCTCCCCCCATCCATCCCTCCTTCCTTCCCTCCCTCCCGCTGCTCGTCTCCTCTGCGGGGTTGGGAGCCGGGAGAGGCGGGACCACCCAGCTGGCCCCCGGCCGCCACGGCCCCGGCCCGCCGGCCCTGCCCGGCCTCGCTCCGCCGCTCCCCTACGCCTTATCCCCGCTGCCGCTCGCTCTCCTCTCGGCCTCTTCCCCAGGCATTTCCTCCCCCAAACAGAGATATTCTGATAGCAAAGAAGGTGCAGAGATCGCCCGAGAGGTGGAGGAAAAAAAAAATTAGGAAAGAAAAAAAGAAAAGGAGGTGTGTGTGTGTGTATGTAGGATACTTGAGTAAATTAGCAAAGAATTACAGCCACTGTGAACCATCTGCAGCTATTTTCAACAGCTTGGGCACGAAGCTCTGTAAATCAGGGTCTTCGTGGACTGGAAACTCCCTGTGCCGGAGCTCGGAGGGAGGCTGCACCGGGAGAGCAGCTCGTCCTCCTCCCTGCTGCTCGCCAGCCCCCGGCAGCCGCCCGCTTTGCCTCGCTCTCGGCGCTCTGCCGCACCTGAAGAGAGTCCTACAAAAGATACTCCCTGTCCGGAGTTCCCGTCTCCGCCGTGCCCCGAGCCCCTTTCTGGCCGTCAACCCAAACCACGACTCGCACGACCCGCACCTCCAGCCTTTCCCCATGGGAGAGTGGAGCCCTTCCTCTGTCCCCGCGTCTGAGGCCACGCATCTCTTCTGACATCCCAAATTTCATCTGTTGGCTGTTAAGCAGCCTTTAAAATACTCGTACAGGGCACCCTTCCTAGCCCCCTATGTATCTTCTCGTAAGTGGATTTCTCTCAGCTTCCCTAGATGCTTCTTTTTTACCTCCAGCTCTTAAAAATTCCCCTTTGGATATTTTCTTAGTGTATTGTGACACCGAAGTCTTCGGTGGCAAAGCGATGGCTTTCCTGGGAAATACCTAGGTAAAAGGTGAGTCCAAGCAAGGTTATTAAAACGGTCTGAGTTTGTTCAGAAAGATAAAGCCAGTTCTCGCTTAGTCATGCAGAGGTGCTCTCCAGCTTCGTGCTGTGTATGAAAGAGGGATTATTTATTTTATTGATTTATTTTTGGGGTAATAATTATGATTGAAAACATTTAATTCGTGCCAGAGTCGTTGATAATTATCGTCGCTTCGTAGTCTACTGCAAACAGATGCTCATCTCTGCGAGATCAAGCAGGGAGGTGTTGGCGGTGGCCACACGCCTGTGGAGAAGCCCGGTGACACCCTGGGAATTTAGTTCATGGAGGAAAGCGGGTTTGCGGGCATCTTTCTTATATGCTTTATCTCCTTATGTTGCCGTGTTCTCCTAGCACCAAACACCCATGTTCGTGAAGCGCAGACGTTTCATTTCTCGTCTACCTGCTTGATACCCTTGCCGATATTTTTATTAGCTCCGAGAATGCCAATAATATTTGAAAAAGAGAAAAGCATGAGGCTTGGGGGCATATTGTTGTTTTGGCAACGAGTCGCATATATACAATTCACGTGCGTGTAATAGTTTCCAAAAGCTTCTTGTGTAGGGCCGTTTTCTTTTAGGCAAAGCATCGTTTAGGGAAAAAAGTTTAATCTGTGAGAAATTGCTTTCCTAATACGGGCTTTAAAAGCTCCATGCACAGAAGATCGTACTTAATATAAACCCGACCATGTTTTTAAACAAACGCAATGGTGAAAAGCGCATTTTTCAAAACCGGCCGAAGCTGATTTGCGCTTACCCCGACAGCGCGGGCGGCCGGGGGCTTGGGCACTCACCCCGCCGCGCGCACAGCCCCGCACCGGCGCGGCGTCTCGGCCCCCGACAGACTCCAAATAAGCGAGTTCCGAGGCTCTTCCCCAGCAGCACGCAGCAATGCACGCCAGACTGCGCCGTTGGTCCCGTCCCGGCGACTTTTGGCGTCGGGACCGGACCTTTCTCCGGCGCCAGGCTGCAGCGCTCTGCTGAGGCGCGGCGAGGGGGGAAACACCCGAAACACCTCTGAACTATGATCCCACAGTCTCCAGGTGGAAGCCGCCGCTTTCTGCCATGGAGAGGGACCGTCCCTTCGAGGGTCTCCTCGGCCGCGGGCGCCGGGGGCGGCGGGGGTGCCCCGCGGGCCGCAAGGGGTTAAGAGGCGGCGCGCCCCGGCGCGCGCCCCGCGGAGCCGCATCGCCCCGCGGCGGGAGCCAATGGGCGGGCGGGGGGCGCGGGGGCTG
>VXAZ01004118.1:733444-1078690 GCA_013399875.1 Gymnorhina tibicen | reverse complement strand
GGAGACGTTTTCCTCCTTGTCGTGCGCGGATTTACCGAGGTGGCGGCATTGCCACTCTGTTCTGCACGGTGGCACTGACCACATGTCCTGGGGTGACACCGAGACACCACAAATACTTTTTACCAGGCTAATAATAATAATAATAATAACAATAACAACAATAATAGACGATTCGCGGTTCTCTTTATTCAGTTAAGAATGAAAAATGGTGGCAAAGGGGGAACTTCTACGGACATACTACATTTTCCCAGCGACCAGAACAAGAAAAGAACGCATGTGCTCATTCGCTGGTTATAAACCCCACTCTGCAAGAGTGCAGACTGTGATTTTGTCAAGTAAATGTGAAGGTTCCTTTAATTTGCCTGAAATTTTACGAAATTCCCGGATTAAAAATAAATGTCTGGAAGAAACAGGCGGGTTTCCTCGGTCTTCGAGAAGAGCTTTACTTTTTGCTGCCCGGATTTGCGGCCACTGGGAAGTTGTGTTTAGGTGTCCATGGCAGGTCATGGCTCGTGGGAACACAATAACATAGTTTTACCCAAAATACCTCCAAAGATACTGAAATAACCACTTCGTTTTTGCGAACAAATTATTTCACTAAAGAAGGAACAGAAACGAAGGTGCAAGAAAAAAAAATCTGTTGCAAGCCCTCTGTACGGGGCAAACTTTAAGAGGAAAACACCGACATTTTTATCTTAGAAAATAATACATGCGAGATTTGCAACATGGAAACTACTTGTAAACCTATCTCGCCTCGGGAAGTGTGTCGTTTTCAGTGGGGTGGCAAAGCCCTCGGCCAGGCAGGCGCGGCGGGGGCGAGCGGGGGGAGACGGCTGCGGGCTGGAGAGTGCGGAGGGGCCGCTGCACACTCGCGGGACGGCTGGAGCGGGTCCCCAGACATCCCCTCATGCCAAGGACAGGAGCAGCTACGGGGGATACAGCGTGTGCCTGGCAGAAGACATATTTCAGAAGCTCTCCCCATCTTTTTCTCCTGCACCTCCGAGAGGTGCCTGCTGGCTGCTCGGGACAACCTCCCATCGCTGCCGCATCCCGCCCGGCTCTCTGCTTCTTGCCTCCCACTCCCTGCAAAACCTTCTCTGACCGATCGAGCGCCTGTCCCCTGTTCCCCTGCCGTGAGCAGGGCCATGTAAGCTCGCGGCGGAGCCCTCGTCACCGGCCGCTGCGGACAGCAGGGCGGGAGCGCCCGGCGGCCCGGCCCCGGCAGCGCAGCAGTCCCAGTGCCTCTCCCGGGCCCTGCCAGCGCCCCGTGGGGCTGCTCCCGGCCTCCCGCGGCCCGGCAGGGAGGGTCTTCTCAATGCCAGGCCTGTGTATTTGTAGTTTGATTTCGCACGTCAAGGATAATTTCTTCATACAACTTAATGGACGCGGCTTGACATCCATAATGATCGCTAATCATTCAAATTGTTTTTGCTAGCGCCCAGACATGTTCCAGTTGTTGTGATAGATCGCGTTTCACCCATAATGACGGACAATTACCATTTCTAATTCGCCGGCTTTTGACACCTAAATCCACCTACCATATGTGGCTGAAACGCGCCGGGCTCGGCGGCGAGGCCCTGATGACATTTGCAGCCAGCCCCTCTCCTCTGAGCGGGGCATCTGGGATGCCACCCACCCCCCGGCACCCCCGGCCCTTCCCCAGGCCGCCGGAGCTCGGCTGTTCGCCATCGCAAGCCCCCGGACAGCAGCTCGGCCGCCGTGGGTGTGCGTGAGGCGGGCCGGCGGGGACAGGAGCAAGTCCCACGCGGAGCAGCCGGGCCCTCCTCTCCCCGCCCCGGCGCCCTTCGATTCCTCTGAGGCTCACACGCCTCAGAGGAATCCCAGACGGAAAGCGGCTTGATCCGGGATCCAGGGCCGCCCCTGCGGGCTGTTCCCTTCCCGCCGCTCCTATCACCATCGCGGGTAGGGAAACCCGCGTGTATTTGTGCTTCGATCCTCCACGACCCATGGCCTTGAACTGTCCTCTGTGGGAGAGAGCAAAGCGTGACGGGGAGGTTCAGCTGCAAACAGGGCGCGCAGTGCATTTCCATTGCATTCATCACGTTTCCTGGGGTATTTCCTCCGCAGTTCCCCTGGAAATTAGATGCGCACGATATAAGGTCTCTCTGTGGGACCCGACGCAGCCAATGGAAGCAGAATCGGCAGCTCCGCGCCTCCGTCCCAGCCCAGCGTCGGTTGCCCGGCTCGGCCCGGCCGTCGGGGCACCCACCATCCTTGCGGACAGATGCTTCCCTGCACTGGGTCTCGTTTGTCGAAAAGGAAGAGAGAGGATTCACCCTGGGTGATATCTTTGGGGTTCTTTGGTTTTATTTGTTTTTTGGCTGGTTGGTTGGTTGTTTTTGCTTTTGTTTTTGTGAATAAACGAATGAAGCCGCCGTTGTTTGACTTTAATCCCCTCAGGACGGAAGCGCCACCGCAACGTCAATGGCACAACATTCCTGCCCAAGTGCTGCAAGGCAGAAACTTCACGTTTCTATAGAGCGGCAGGCATCGTCTGCTTTTTAAACCCTGGATATTTCTGCTGCATTAACGTTTGAAGAGTCACATGAAACATTTCCTTCGTCAGGACTAACTGACTGTGGATACCCCAGTCACAGCTGCAAGGATGGGCAGAGAGGGAGCAAAGCCAGATCCTGAGGTTGTGCTACTCTCCCCCGCATTGCAATGCTCCCTGACGCAGCCCAATGAGCAGAGTGACAGAGAAGCCCAGACAGGGTCATGCAGGCACGCGTGTTTCTAGTGGGACAGACGGGGCTGGTGATTACCGGGATGAGGATCACACATCGGAGCATGTCGGGGCATTATCCGGGCCTTCTCAGTACCCTTAGTGAGATGAGTCCCCAAGCTGTTCTCCCCGAGTACTTCTACAAAACCCACTCATGGACTCGTTTCTCCGCTGGGCACTGACACAGCGGCTGCCGGCCGCGGCGGGGCCAGAGGACCGAGGGACGAGACAGGGATGAGGGCAGGGGACACCGCCGGGCCACGGCCGCCGGACTCCGGCTCGGTGTGGCGAGAGGGAACTGTCATCGTCGGCAAAGTGCTGAATCCGGCCTGACCGCCGCCCGGCAGCGCCCCGGCCGTGCTGCACCTTCCACCGCAGCAAAACGGCTCCGAAAAGGGCAAACACACCGACCCCCGCTTTGGACAGCTGAGGAGCAGGAAATGTGTTCTCACAGCTTTTTTAACGGAGCAAGTGGAAGGATTTAGCCATCAATACACTTTAAAATAAGGACTAGAAGGATTGCCTGTCTGAGCTTTCTCGGCTCCCGGCGAGGTATTTTGATAAGGAGGTTTATTTCCAGTTAAACTTCCAAGGCATGTCTGAGGTGTTTTTGCACTTTCCCCAAGAATTAAACGAAATACTTTCTCAGCCCTCGAATTCAAGGTAAAGATGATGGAAAAAAACCCACCAGCCCAGTACATACTAAGAAACCAGAGCAACTACGTGTCAGCAGGTACTGCCTGACTGCCGGGAGCGGGGCTTCTCGCCTGGGCAAGGCAGGCTGGGTTGAAATGGCCCGTCCTCGGGCGGGGCCAAACACACAGCCGGGGGACCCCGTAGTTCCAAGACTAGGGGTCCGAATTGCATCATGCAAAGGAATAGAACCACGTCCCTCACTGGGAGAGGGACTGGGGTTCAGGTGCCCGGTAGTACTAAGGAAGTCATGAAGGACACCCCAGTAAGAATCCCTCAAATTCAGCAGAACAGTAATTGCTGATGACCTTGCCTTGCTTTGGACATACAGGTTTGATTAAAGCGCCTTTAAAGTTTATTTTCCCCTAAAGTTTCTGCCAGGCGTCTGGACTCAGCTCAGTTTCAGGCAGGTTCAGTCTGGGGCTTTTGCCACGGTTTAGATCCCGTTTGCACCTTCTCCACTCTGGCCTTCACATGCACGCCCTTATTGATTATAGTGAGCTTCCTAAAACCAGAAAAACACCATGGCATTCAAGAACTAGTAAATAAATTTTCCTGTATGTCTTTGACAAAGATTAGCCTCTTAGTATATGTATCGATCTAGAGACTGGTGGTATATAAATTTGGGGGGAAAAAAAATGAGAGAAAAAAAAGAACCTATGTGTTCGTTTTCTGGTAGGATAAGGAAAGAAAAGCAATGTTTCAGCGACAGAAAGTCCATTTTCCTTGATAACTTTGTAAAATACATATTACTTTATGTTTAAACACACCACCTTAAACCTGGAGATGTCGGAGAACTGTGTGGAGCAAAACCTATTCTGCAGAGGGAACTGTATCTTTATGCCTTCTGCAGAGTATTTTCTAGGTATTGTTGGAACAGAAAGGTCTCCTTGCTTCCTAGCAACTGTTTCACAGGGGTATTAAAGAAAGGACGAAGATCTCAGCGCTTCTTGCTTGTCCCCTCTCTCAGGAGATCCCGCTGGACCATTCCTCAGTCCCCTGCTGGTACGTGGCGTCTGACACTGCCATCTTGTGTTCTACAGTTTCAGCTGTTACTTACGAAACCAGTTTCAACGAAAAGGTGTAGCTGCGAACATAAAAAGTGTAGCTGACACAGTTAAACACATGCTCTGAAAGGGAGGTGCCAAGTGCCCGTTTTATTTGAAAGGCCAAATTTCAGCATTTTAGCTTCTAGCTAAAGAGCAAATTTTAAGCATATTTAAGCCTGTCAGATCTTCATGAAGATGAGCAGGTTTCTCTGTCTCTGTCATGGTAGACCTCTCAAGTACCCTCAGGTCTCTCCAGTGGTGCTTTTCTTCTAGTTATGTTTACCATTCTTTAGGAAGAAAGTAGTAGAATTTATTTATCCTGTGCAGACGCAAACATGAAAGTCATGTTTACTGCATATTTTCTGCCTTTGCTTCCACAAATCTCTGCAGACCCACCATGCAGTTTTGGCTTCAATAGCTATAATTGCATGAAAGAAAAAAGCTAAGGAAAAACATTCAAATGAGGCAAGAAAAAGACATTTTACCCTATCTTAATAGTTTGAACTGACGGGCACAGACATCTGGCCAGTGAGGACAGATGGAGGTGAACTGAAGTTGATATACCTGTTTTATACCCAGTAATAAATGTCAAAACATTTTGGGCAGCTGAAAAGAGAAGAGCAAAACGGCAACAAAATGGGTATCTCTGGAAATACAGAAGTGCTGTCAAATAGTGCCTTTATTTTTTACTTGCTTTTTCTTACACAGAAGGCCTAATGGCATGCTAAAGATAATGACTCAAAGTTTACTTTATGATTCCTGACTCTTTTTTTAGTGTTATGACCTTGATTACTTACACATTGTTTTTTTTATTCATTAAAATAAGTATAGATTGCAAATTACTATAATAATAATATTAAAAATATTAAAATCATGTAAGAATGGTGTCATTAGAGTAAGTGATGAAAACTTTCTGGTCAGGACTTTAAAACACGTCAAATTAATAATGAACAATTTGAGAAAGGTGTTGCAAATAATGTTAATTTAAAATGTCCATGGGCAGTCCCTTTGAGGTCATGTGAATAAATATCTAAGAGTTTCTATAGGGGTCTCAGTTCATATTGAAAATGAGGAAGTCTTTATAATGCATAACTATTACAGAGTCTTTATGAATGCTCTTTCTCATATTTCCCACTGGAAACCATTAGATAATCTGTTTTTATTATATAGAGCCAAACATTTGGCTTAATATTTTTGTTTTAGAACAGACCACGGAATCATGGGGATATTAGCCATCCCATAATTTTTAGGGGTGCCTTAAAGTCATGTACGTTTATTCCTGTCTTGAGAGTTTCTTTAAATTACAATCTTTGATCCTTGCTCTTCTGAAAATGTTACCCAAGATACATATAAAACAGAAGTTTCCTACTCTGTGTTTTTTCATTAACCGTCTACCTTCTCACCCGCTATTGCTGTGAATTTAAGAGTCTACATAATTGAGTCTCTAAATTAACAAAAAAAATCCAAGCAGCCAGAGCAACCAAGCTGTAGATGGTACATTTGGCTTAATGTTCTTATATTAGCACATTAAGCAAGTAGAAAGGGAGCTTTTCATTATGCCTAGGTTATTTGGTTGGGTTTTTTTTACGGCAACAAGATTCATTTCTTTCCCTGACCTTCCTTCAAAGTCAAGATATTTTTGGGGCCAAAGATGAATTAAGAGAGATAGGAAAAGTGTGAGGGAAGGCTTATTCTGGGTATCTGAGAAAGACTGTAAGTAGGAAGCAATGAATTGCAAGAATAATTCAAGCTGGTGTTCAGTGTTCTAAACTATGAGTTATTCAGTATTTCAAACTGACAGCTTGTAAATGTAAATTTTATTAAATGCAGAGCAATAAAATTTTGTAAGTTTCTATCATTTTGAATTTTAGTGGTTCATATTGAAACCTCCAGCCTTTTAAATCACAACTTGTAGGAACAGAGCTCTAAAGCATCCATTACTCTTAAATGTGTGCTTTTCAAAAGCTCATTATTGCCTTTGCTCACAAAATATCTTTCTCAGGATCCAGGTCTGCATGCTGCATGTCAGTGATAGGCTGACAGGTTCATGCCCTCTGTTATGTTTACATTGTATATTGTATAAAGTTTTCTGCTCTTCTTTCTCACTAGGCAGAAAATAAAACAGGATTAGCAGTGATATCACCCTTCAGACTAGCCAGATTTTCTCCTTTGATCTCAAAAAATTTCTTTGCATGTGCAATGCAAGAGTCTGGCTCAAGGATCCTTGTTTTGCTCTTGAGACAGACATTGCCTGATTCAGGAAAATGGAAACATGCTAACGCCTACCAGTTAAAACTGAGATCTAGCAGGCAATATCTTGGAAAAGTTCTTGCGTGAAAAAGTGAGATCAGCGGACAACTTTGGTAATATTTTACTGGATAACAAAGCTCAAGTAGAAGGCAGTTTTTCATAGGCAAAGGATTACAGGAAACAAACTGCTCAGAAATTTATGAGACCAATTTTTTTTTTTCAGAAGATTACAACTGCCACTGAAGAACCAAAGTGAAGTGATAGAATTGCACAGCATCCAACTGTGTTTGCCAGCAGGGATCTAAAGTCCAGCCACTTCACTTCATGTGCTCCAGCAGTCACAGATATGTACTGTCTGTATCTGTGTCTGTGTCTGTGTCTGTCTGTGGGTGTACATTTGTCCATTTTAAAGGAACACTAGCAACTCAAATATCATATTTCCTTTGAAAAACGTATTCTAGTTACAAGTAAGAATAGAAAATCACTCCAAACATTTCAAATTGTGTTGAATGGTGAGAAGGACTAAAGAGACACCACATCTAATTGTAAGTCTGAATCTCAGTTCTCATAGCAGTCTAGATTTTTTTTATAGTATTTCATTAAGTCTATGTAATAAGCTGAATAAGCTCTCAATTCATTGAATATATTGTCAAACTGAATATGAATTTGAGTGTGTTATTAACTGGCAAGAATTTTACCTAAGTAAAGTAAGATAAAAACAACAGAAACTGATCCATTATAAGATGTTAAATGTATATGTGGTGGAATTCTCAGGAAACAGAAAATAATACCTAATCTTTCACTAGTGATGATTACATGTTCTCAAAACCTTAATTGCAACATTTCTTCTTGGGCTACTTGAGTACAGAATTAGATACGCAAATTCTGTCACAGTTTTCCTTCAGTTTTTCCTGGTGTGCTTCTCCTAACTCTCTCTTCCTTAGTATTTTCTATATTTATCACATTGCTAATACATCTCAATGTTTTGGCTCAACATAGATCTGAGATAATCATGCCATAAAGCTACTTCATCTCCATTAGAAACACCTACAGTTTTGGCAGCAGTAGTAGAATAGCCCTCAAGATGTAAACTTTCCTGGGAGGAAATTAGTATGGAAGCACATAAGCTAGTGTTGAGGAAAAACACTTTGAGTGAGTCACAACTTTTGATACCACATCAGAAGAAAATGGATACAAAGTAGGGGTTTGAAAATCAGTTATCCCAGAGGTGTAATTCTGCTGGTCAAAGTCCCTTATGGAAAATTGGGAGATAGTTCTGATTTCAGTTTGTCACGTGCAGTAAGAAAGATGAACAGAAAAATTATCAGAAATATTAGTTCTTTGTCATTCCAGCTGAGACACATTGACACTGAGCTGTGAACTTTACTGTGCTAAATGATATCAATAATGCCTAATGTTTATTAGAGCTATGACAGGTCAGCTAATGAATTGGACTGTGGTGCCCAGGTCCCAGCGAGGATGTCAGCTCTCCAGTTTGCTGGATGTCACAGCAGCTGAAGCAGCTAGAGGGACTTGTGCCCAGCCTGATTGCTCAAGTCATGGCTTCAGTCGCTGATGAAGATGAGCTCAGGTGAGGCTGTGGTGTGGGTGAGGTGTGGGTGCACGTTCATTGCTGCCCATGGTGGCAGCAGACCATGGAGGGGGTGTGGATGGTGACAGCCTGAACTGCTGCAGCTGTTGGCTCCCGAGCACAGTCGGAGCCCTCTGCCACAGCAGGTACCGACATGCATGCCTGTTGGGCACAGAAGACATTTCAAAGATGATGAAGATGTTAAATTAAGCTATTCAGATGGAGATCATTTTCTGGCAAAGCACACTAGGGTAGTTAGTGCTCTGCCTTCATTTGCTGACGTGGCAATGAAATGGTACAGCTGATAGCCAGCTGGCTGGTTTGTGGAGGAAATGCTAGGCTTCATCCTCTCGAGTACCGTGTCTTATATAGACTCTAACAACAGGACATAGCTGAGTTGGAGGATACTAAATGACACTTCACAGATATTTCAAATTAATTTTGGACTGGAATACTTGCCTGCTCAAGAAAATTAGTCTTGGTGTCTGCAGTCAGGGCAAACCTACCTCTCCCATGAAAGTTTCACAGGAAAGCATGCATCCCATAACTCCAGACTGGGCTATACACCTGACTGCATTGTTTGAATATTCACAGCAGCTAAAATCTGTAGTCAGACATGAGGATCTCGGTTTCCTAGGTGATGTACACAGGTATAGGCAATAGATCATATTTATTGCTTAAAAACTGCAAATTGCAATCTAGGGAAAAAGGAAAGCAATTTGCCACAGTCATGGGGCACAACCAAAGAACAACGAGACAATTTTATACAGTATGACAGACAACTGTACTGGATCAGCAGCACCTTCCAGCTGCCAAGTACTTATAGATGAGGTTGTGCAGTGGAGGAGCAGAGGAGTAGATGTTCTACAGTGACCAGTACAATAAAGTCTAGGAGTCTGGGGGACTAATTAGCTTTGAGCACTTTGAAAGCATGGTTGGCATGTGCTCCAGTGAACACAGAACCTCACTGTCATGACTATAACATCTGCAGTTTAATGTTGGAGATAAATGCATATTTGGAGAGGTCAAAGTAGGAAACCCCAAGCTCTTTTTTTGCTTTTGAGGCTGACAACATATATGACTTTGAGCAGGTCATCTAGACTTGGCAGAAAGGAGATTGCAGTGGGTTTCCAATGTCAAGATTCATTCGACTCATGTGTGTGCAGTTCCTTGGATGAAGATCAATAGTGAATAATTATTGCTGCGGAAGCTGATTGTAAAAGTGCTGAAAGGGATATATTCACTATCATGGGAGTCTTAAAAAAGCATTTGCAATTAAGAATTTATTCAGAAAATTGAGTTTGTCTTCCTCTGAATTGTTCACACAGTCTTCACAGACTGATAGATTATATAAAGGCTTTAATTGACATATTTCCAAGGGATTTCTTTTGGCGTATAGTTCAGAGTGAAAAAGAATGTTAATAAGGACTTCTAGGCAAGTCAAAAATAGGATGCATTGCAACACAGGTTTACTTCATGTGTCATATTAATGTGACAGTTGATTTGCTGAAAGATTTTTTAGACATGGGCAATTTAGACATGGCAGTGTAATTTTCTGGGTTTGCATGTCCAGGTTTTGTTAGCGGGGGGTGGGGGAGGACATACAGGCATGGCTTCTCTGACAAGCTGCCAGAATCTTCCCTCATGTCCAACAGAACCAATACCAGCTGGCTCCAAGATGGACCTGCCACTGGCCACGGTCAAGCCAACAGCAACAGTGGCGGTGCCTCCAGGAATCAAGGAGAGGGGGGAAAACACATGCACAAGTGCATCTGAAGAGCAGAGTGAGAATATGTGAGAGGAACAAATACGCAGACAACAAGGTCAGTAAAGAAGGAGGGGAAGGAGGTGCTTCAGGCACCAGAGCAGAGATTTATTCCCCTGCAGCCTGTAGTGCAGACCTTGGAGAGGCAGGTGGTCTGTTGAGGTCCATGGTGGAGCAGAGATCCACCAGCAGCCCTTAGAGGACCCCATGCTGGAGCAGGCAGATCCTTGAAGGAAGCTGTGATCCTTGGGAAACGCACGGTGAAGCAGGGAAAGAGTGAGAGGAGTCCTCCCCTGCAGAGGAAGGAGAGGTAGAGACCATGTGTGATGAACTGACCACAGCACTCATTCCTTATCCTCTTACGCCTCTCAGGGGAAGGAGTTAGAGAATTTGGGAGTGAAGATGAGCCTGGGAAAAAGGGAGGGGTAATGGAAATGTGTTTTAAGGTTTGGGTTTATTTCTCTTTTTCCTACTCTGATTTGATTGGTAATAAATAAAACTAATTTCCTCAAGTCCAGTCGGTTTTGCCCATGACGGTAGTTGGTGAGAGATCTCTCCCTGCCCTTATCTCAACCCATGAACCTTTCATTGTATTTTCTCTCCTCTGGGCAGCTGAGAAAAGGAGTGACAGAGTGGCTTTAGTGTGCACCTGGCACCCAATCAAGGTCAACCCACCACAGGTAGATATCATCTGTGTGGATTTTCACAGAGAGTAGCTACATATTAAGGCAGAAAAGTGGAAATAAGTAGATAAGGTGAAGATGGGAGAATTAGATAAAGAGAAAATTATGATGGATGTCACTGAAAGAATTATCAGGTTGCAAGGGAGGGGCTACCTGAACAATAAGTTTCAGGTGTGACATTGTGTAATGCATTTCCTAACGAGCTGCCCACAAAAAGCAGAATCAAGCTGATTAACCGGTAAGAGGATTTTGGGAAGCCACAGCACAGGCTCAAGATACTGGGCCAAGAGAACTGGATAAATATGGCCTGAAACCCTTGACATGGAGTAAGATTCAGCCATATAGAGTGCAAAGTCATACACTTGGAAACTGGCAACTAAATCTTCAGGGGAAAATGAGACTTAATAGCTAACAGTTTAAGAGGAGAATGAGATGGCTATTAGATCTACTGGAAATGTGATTTCTGTGTGAAAAAAGCAAATGCAATTGTTATGCACAGTAAGAAAAGCCAGGGAAAAAGAGAAGGAAAGTGGACATTTGAGATAATTGCACTTGTCTTCCCAAATAGGCATGCTGAGGCTCTGCCTTCCAGGAAGCATCTAAACATCTGCCTGCTGATGAGAAGTAGAGAATTAATCCCTTTAAAAAAAAAATTAATTTGCTTGCGTATGTAGCTTTGTTTCACTTATTAAACGGCTATTATCTCAACCTTCAACTCTCACTTTTGTCCTTCTGATTCCCTCCCTGCTCCTGCTGAGGGAGAGTGAACAAGTCACCAGGTGGGAGCTTCTCTTTCAGGTGGGCTGTTGTAGTTTCACCCCAGCTGGCAACCAAGCTCCACTCTGCTGCTTGCACACTCCACCATCAGCAGGATGGGGGAAAGAATTGTAAGAGTAAACACATGACATAGAATTAAACCACCAGACTCTAGAACAAACTTCCAGGAAGAGTGGTCTGGGCAAATGGCTTGCCTGCTTTTGCGATGGAACTTGATGGTTTCCTCCAGGAATTCAACAACAGGACACCAGTGATTCAGGTGGGTCCTTCCAAGCCTGCAGTACATGCTAGAAAACAATTTTAGACTTTCCATGTTGTCATAAAAGGAAAAAAAAAGGCTTTTTTTTTTGACTCGTAACAGGCCAAGACTGAGAAAGACAGTTTTTTCCATTATTCCAACAAACACTGAGGTTTGGAGACAAGAAACAGGAGCTCCCAGTGATCCTCTGTGTTCATGTGGGAAATCCCAAATTTGCATGACTGTCTCAGTAGAAGTTAGATGCACTTCCTTTATAAATTATTTCTTATTCTGAAGGTCTTTTTGACCCCTTGTCTTTCTACAGCTGTTGTTGTTAGCCCGGCTGTTTCTGGCCTTTATGGTCTGAGTTGGATAGTGTGCTTTAGTGAGAAAAAGTGTTTACCACCACTGAAAATCTGGTGTGGCTTTATTAGCAAATTCAGCTAGTGGAAAGACAAGAGAACTTGTTTGTCCATTCATACAACTGGAGAGCAGGTTTCCAATGTGGGTTTCTCATGTTAGCTGTGGCTAGAATTACTGCTCATGTCTTAAATACTAGCCAGGTGTCAGTGAGCTATTTCTCTTTCCACAATACAGGGAAAAAGGTAGTGCCTTACACAAATTAAAAAGTTACTGCTGACATTTCTTTTCTCTCCCCTCCCAAGCACAGACAATATAGGAGGAGATAGTTTCAGTGGGACCACGTACCTTGGTCACTTTTGCCAGAGGGAGGATGCGGTCAGCTTTCTCTTAAACATTTAGCTTGGCCTCCACAGTCTCATGCTTGGTGAACCTCACTGGTCCTGTTTTACTGGGTAGTTTGTGGGGAACAGCTGGCTAGTGGTTCTTCCCTGTTTTATTAGGCAATGTAGTTCATAAAAGTTGCGGCCTTCAGCTTAACCATATTCCTGTGTGGAAAGTCTTGTTCACTGCAGTGTCTGCGCCAGAGACGTTTACATCACTGTAATCAGCAGCATTTGAAACAGTTACTCCTTAAGTGACCTTAGGTTAGCAGGAAGCAAGATGCAAGAATGCCCTTCCAAAAGCAAGGATTTCCAACTTGAGTAAGAACTGTTTTTTACATGTATAAAAACAAGTCATTATTTACCATTTCCACTCAGTTGTCCGTCTAGTCAGCCACATTAATCAGAGTTTCACTCAAGGCGCAGTCATCAAGCAGTGCAGAAGAAAACACTGTCTGGTAAAGACATTAGAGATGATACTGATGAAGAAGAAACAGTTTGGGTTTTACTTGCAAATCTGTAGTGCTTATAAAACCAACAGCTGCTTTCTCCTCTGCTCCAGAGATGAGTGGCAAAATCAACAATACAATGGAAGTAGATGTATTTTCTTTTTAAATGCAAACTCCACTTTTGTGGCAACAATTTTGTTTTTCTTTTCAAGGATACTTTCCTCATTTCCCCTTGAAGAGGAGGAGCATCTACAGATCCCAGCTACAGACATTTGAAATAGAAAAATTGGTATGAATGAAACTCAAAAGAGAATGAGTATTATTGTGTAAGCATGGGAAGAAAAAGCAGAACAAAATTTAAAAGAATGTCTTGTATTGGTAACAGAGGACACAGTTCGTGTCAATCGCTCTGAGAAATGTGTTGTTTCCATCAAGCGCTATAAGGACAGCACAGATGACTCAGTAGCTAATGACCCTGCATTCCTGAAGAGGATGGCAAAAAGGTTGAAGGCTCTCACACATGCTATTCCTTTTAATTTCAGCACAGATACCACCTCATTCAGCTTGATTCATACTTTTTCTCAGAGCTTGGGAGAAGCATACATCTATTTCCTATGTAGGTAATAATTTTAGGTGCTTTTGTAGATACTTGCGTGAAGGGAATGCAACCTTATAGAATGTTCTAACAAAACCCCTCCCGCATTCACAGAGTTCTAGTTTGCATTTGTACAGTTTGCATTTGCAAACACGGTTGACCGTGTATGCCACAATTGCTTATTCAGGGTAACTTAAGAACAAGGGGGCAAAGGAACCAAAACTGGAACTGTGCTATTTCTTCTTCAGACTGAAACGGATTACCAAAAATGGTTTTCTAATTAAACTGGAACAAAATGACAGGAGAAAAAAAAGAGACTATTTCTGACTGCCAACTCAAAACATGAGCAGAAATGGAAACCAATGGCTTGCACTGAAAAAATGTAACCAGGCGTTTGTTGGGGAAAATGTGAAGGAGGGAACTAGTGGCATCCAGGAGCAGCACAAAAATTCACAGGTGCCAGGAAGGAAAGTTCCTTTCGACCCGGATAAAGAGTGAGCTGAGTACCTGGCTCTGTTTCCAGAGACGGAGGAAGATGTTGCACAGAAGGTGTGGACTGAGAAGAGTGAATACTAAAAACTCCCACACTTGTCTCTGACCCTCAGAAATTCCCACAGATTTCACCTTCCAGCCTTCCTTCCTCACCTACATAAAAGCTGTGACTTCACCACCACTGCCTGTCTCCTCTCCTAAACATCTCTGGCCCTTCCTGTCACACTCTGTTACCTCTGTCTCCCCAAAACTCATTCAGCAGTTGCAGTAACTCCACTTAGGGAGAGTTACCAAGCCTTTAAATAGTCAAGACTTTGCAACTAAAACTGAACTGGAACAACTTCAGTGATACCCTGAAGAACCAAACCAAGTAAAAATATTCATTAAACTCACTGCCCAGCTGATAAAGGTGGAAGATACAGTAATGGCATAGAGCAGCAGCAACATTCGATCTTACAGACTCTTCAAAGTCTGAAAGTGAAAGTCTATGTAGGTTAAATCTAAGTCTTCTGGGTTTACTTTTCTCAGCAACCTTCCACAGACTCCTGAGAGGTGTTTTCAAATGCCTACAGCTCCACGGATCAAAAACTATTGGAATGAAGTCACGTAGCTCTTCCCTCCCTTTTTTTGAAGTACAAATATAGAAAACTATCTATACCATTTGTTTCACATATTAAGAAGTCGATTTAACTCAGTAGAAAATGGTCAAGTAAAGTAATAGGCCAAAACTTGACAGAGCATGAGGATGCAAGTACTTTCTTGTTTGTAGCCTTAAAGAAATATGGGAATTTTAAAATTGTTCTCATCTCAGTTATTATTCGTAATATTCTCAATTACCAGCACATCAGCAGTGAATTTTCATCCTAAAGAAATAATAAAAAGTATATAGAAAGTATAATAAAAATCCCAAAAAAGCAAATATCAAAATAGTGAGAGAATGTCAAATAAACAAGATATATTTATTTTCTGCTTCACTGGGTGACCCAGGCACTTTTCAGTGAAAACTCTATTCAAAGTAACTGCTCAAGGATTTTTTCTTAGTATTTTAAAAATGTGTAAGTTTCAAATTTTTTCTAGACTGCCATCAATGATTTTTTTTACTGCAGTGTTCTGTTTATTAATTCCAGTGTTTTTCAACACACTTCATATATTTCCTTTAACTGTGAAGTATCAAACAGTTCAAGACTAGCTTCCTTTCATCTATAAAATGCTATCCATATTTAGTAAAGGTGGCAATGACAAAACTAGTTCAATTTGAAAGCCTCCCGGAGGGGACGTGTTGGTAGCAAAAATTTGTACCACTCTGTAAAATTACCACACCACATGTTAATGAGCTTGCTGGACATTGCAAGCAAGATGTGTAAAGATTTGCAGTCAGATTGTTTGCCTTGTTATGCTAGTAAAGTTAAATAATGGGAAACAACACTCTTTTGGTAGTATTATTGTTAAAGCATTAACTCCACCAGGCAGCTTTTTTCTTGTACACTGATCTTTTATATAATAAAAAAGGATTTTAGTACATCCCTGTAATTCATAGACTTGAGCAAGGAGGTTTTGGGGGGTGAGTTGTCCGGTTGCATTACTAGCTCCTGGGGTAGTTTCCATTCATTTTTCTTGGTAGCCAACAGCAAGCATGCAGGTTTATCCATACCAAGTATTCATTGTATTTCCAAAATTATGCTTTAATATCAAACTGCTTATTTCAATAGATCAGATAAACAGGCTCAAGACAATTTTAAGCCCATGAAGATGAAACAGCTATTTCTATATTGCTCATTCATTTAGATGATGATGCTAACTTTTAATAAGCTTGGGTGATTTGAGAAGGAAAAATTAATGTAGTTTAAGAAGTAAATTAAATTTTGGGATGTGTATTATAACACAAGCACTTCTTTGTGGTATTTCAAATGAAAATACACATAGTCTGGACACCTGGAGCACCTTGCTCTCTCATCATCCTGCTTTTACACACACAGCTTCTTATCTTGTGTGTTAAATAGAACCTGCTTCTCCTCAAAAGCATCAGAAAGCTTTAAATTAATCTTCTATATTTTTTTATTAATGTGGCTGAGGCAGAATTCCAGAAATATGAGCAGTTCCACTAACTGTGGTTTATCAATCAGGAGTCTGCCCTGGAGTTAGAAGTGAAGCTTTTAAGTGTCTAATGCCAATTGTACAACTGTTCAGTATGTCAGAAATCATTAAGGAAAAATCCAAATTTGTCCCTATTGCTCTTCTTTCCAAGAAATGCTGTTCAGCTGAGCCCTGATGCTGATCTTGCTGAAGTGCCAAGTTAAGAGAACTTGCAGTACAATTAGGCTAAAAGTGGAAATCCGAAGTGGAAAACAGTTAATGAATGACACGTTTAATTTGATTCAAAGTGTGGAGTGACAAAGGTGTGTGTCTTGTTTTCTATTAGAATTTAAAGTACTTTATGGTGTATCTCCACCCCCCTCCCCTTTTTTTTCCCCAAATGTCATTGGGAAAGTATTTAGCCTCAATTGTGCAAACATATGAATACATGATTAATAAGGAACCTTCTTGATCCTGCTGAGGACTGAGTAAAACAGTGTACTTATAATACTGGAAATTTCAGACGTACATTTCATAATGAAAACCTGAAAGAGACTGAAACAGGTTTGATTTCTATGCAGGCATTATACAAAGTTGTTCTAAAAATTCTTAGCTTGTTATTGAATTCATTAAAATACATCTATATTTTAAAGAGTTCCAACTGTCTCTGTTCAAATTGTCATACAAATGATGCTCAAAGAATTGTTGTCACTCATACTGGAAAAGTACATCAAATAGAGGCTTGCAGAGATCTGGTACTATTGGATATCATTATTACTGACTTTTGAATAGAGAGTATGGATCTTAAGAGTTCCAGATAACCAAGTTGGGATGGCTGGCATGCATTTTGGAGGACAACATTATAAATAAAATAATATTGACAAATGATGGAAGTATCCTGAAACATAGGATTAAATTCAATGGGGAAAAACAGAAAGCACTACAGTTAAACAGAAATAAAGCTTCAACATGTATGAAATGCCAATAACAGGAGAGGATTCAGAGGCTTTTTTAGTAAATCAGGATTGGTATTAGTCAGCAATGTCATACCGTCAAGAAAACAAACATCATACTGGGATATATAAACAGTCTTGTATGTAAGACACATGAAGTAATACTTCCACTCTACTCAGAATTCCCAGGGCCTCAACAGAAGTACTGTATCCAGTTTTTGGCACAGTACTGCAAGAAAGTGGAGAGGGGCCAAAGGAAAGCAACAGGAATAATCAGAAGTCTAGAAAAGACAACCCAGGGAAAGACTGACTGAAGAGGAGTTGTTTAGTCTATGGGAAAGATGACAGGCTGAAGGGACACTGGCAGTTTTCAAACACGGGGATGGCTGATGCAAAACAGGATGCTATAGCCTGTTCTCCCTGGCCATGGTGTGTGATAAAGCAAAGGTCTAAAATTCAGCTAGGGCTATCTCGACAAGTTTTCTTACAGATTGCCTATATGGATAGAAAAGTTCTGAGACTATGTGAGAAGGTGGTGGGGTCCCTAGAACTGGGATTGTTCAGTCTGCAGAAAAGAAGGCTCCAGGGTGATCTTACTGTGGCCTTTCAGTACCTAAAGTGGGTATGAGAGCCAGAAAGGGACTTCATACAAGGGCATGTAGGGATAGAACAAGGGGGAATGGCTTTAAACTGAAAGAATGCAGGGTTAGATGAGATATCAAGAAGAAATTCTTCAGCTTGAGGGTGGTGAGGCACTGGCACAGGCTCCCCAGGGAAGTTGTGGGTGCCCCATCCTTGGCAGTATTCAAGACCAGGGTGGATGGGGCTTTGAGCAACCTGGGATAATGGAAGGTGAACCTGTCCACGGCAGGGGGTTTGGAACAAGATGATCTCTAAAGTCCCTTCCAACCCAAACCATTCGGTGACTCTACGATTTGGTTGCCGTAACTATTTATTTAGTTGCCATATTTAGTTGCCACAGCGACACTCCGCTGCATCCCCGGGCAGCCCCATGCGGGGCGGTCCCGCCCCTGCAGCAGGGGCGGCCGGGCCGTAGCCCCGCCCCCGCCCCGCCCCCGTTGCTGGGTTACCACGCCTGGCGTCACTGCGGGGCCCAAGGCACCGAGGCGTGCGGCCGAGAGCCGGGCTGAACCATCTCCTGACCCTGAGGGGCCGGAAGTAGGTGTGTTCCGAAGCAGCTGCTGGACTTGTCGCTGTAGCTCGCCCCCGCAATCTACCGCTTTCCCCCCCTTTCCTCAACGCTGTCGTTGGTTTCTCCCCGCGCGGGCCATAGCGACGGCGGGCGCGCCGAAGATGGCGGCGTTGGCCCTTCTGCCGCTGCCGGCTTCGTGAGCGCGGCGCTCGCTCTTCCTCCTGTCCCGTCCTCGCTCCTGTACCCAGCTCCTCCCGGCTGCTCTCAGCCTCTTCTTCCTCGCCGGGGCCGTAGAGATCATGTCAGACTCGGAGGAGGAGGAGAGTCCAGACCGCCAGCTCAAGCTGGTGGTACTGGGGGACGGCACCACTGGCAAGGTCAGTGCTGGCCCCGCCAGCAGCTCCTCTCCTTCGCCGCGGTGCCCCGAGCCCCTTCCCAGCCTTCCCCCTCACGCTGCCCTTGGCTGCTGCTGAGGAAGAAGCAGCCCGCGGCGGCTTCCAGTCTGTCGCGCAGCCGCTGTCGCGATACCCGGCTGGCTACTCCCACTCGGCGCCAGGCCCTGCACGGGAGACGACCCCTCTTCCCGCCGGTATCCGCGCCGTGCCCGGCAGCCAAATCCTCTGACGGGGCTTCCGCACCCGAGGAGGCATCGTTAACAAATAGACGTACACGACTGTAATCCAATTTTCTTGAGCCGTAAGAAAAGGAGCTGCGAATAACGTAATTCCTGTGGTGCTGACGGAGTTTCCCACTGATCCCCATGCGCTGCTGATCGCGTGCTGGAGGCAGGAGTTGCTGGGCTGGAGTCGCTGGAATAGCCCAAAGTCGTTCTCGGTGGCTGCAGTGCCCCGGGCGTGGAGGGCTGGGGCCGGGGCAGAGCACGTGGATTCGCGGCTCCCCTCGAAAGGACGAGCAGGGAAGGTCGCTTAGCTGGGTCTGCAGGCGCCCTTCGTTTCGGATACGGAGCTACCAACCTCCCGAGCTGGATAGAACAGTTTGCATCTAGTGGAGTTAACTGTTCCAGAGTTTGGAAAGGCACTGCCGGGTCCATTTAGTTTTAATTTGTAACTTTTATGATTTTGGGTTTTTTCCCCTATCTATAATCACCATCATGAAATCCTGTTTATAAAAGTTTATTTATCAACAATAATCAGGCAATAATCAAAACAATCAAACAGTAATCCAACAAATTTCTCTTTGTAAAAGAGAAATTTTGACAAGGAGAGACAAAAGAAGGCAAAAGAGAGGCTGCTTTCTTAACCATTAAGTCACTGATCTTAACTAGTCACTGATCTTAACTATACACTTGAACATAATCTATTGTCATATGTAGCCTGAATAATTTTGTGAGATACACCTGAAAATAGTAAATATATTGTGTGCTTGAAGTATACAGGTTTTTCCTCTGTCATTAACTTCTGAAAGTATGGGGAGAAGAAATTCTTCCTGCCTCACAGTTCATATGAAAACTGGAAATGTTCTTAGAGCTGGTTTAAATGAACGGCCTTAAATTAATAGGAATAAGCTCTCAGTGAGAGTACATGTGGTTTTGTTCACTTACTTATTCAGAGCTGTATAAAAAAACCCCATTTTTTTGTCTCCAGTGATTCTAAACCCAGTCTGAAGTGGTATTGTATTCATCTGAGTCAGTAGATGGGCAATTCCAACCAGCTGTGTGATGAGAGCATAATAAATGCACAGGATTGACAGCTGAAGTGCTGCTTCACTGGTAGCATTTCCCAGGAGTTTTCCATTCAAACTGAAGAATCCTTTCACTACTGCTGTTGAGCGGCTTGTGGCAAGTCCTCTCGCCAAACATGGATTTTCAAGCGTTCTTGAGTTTTGATGTATATTCCTGCTGGTTCCTGCCTCTCTCACAAGAGCTGCCACTCACTGCATCTCCTGCTGACTCTAGGAATCTCATGCTTCCAGGAGCAGGTTATTGGGCATGAACAGCAGCATTACTCTGGTGGGCTGCTTTTCCTCCCGTCCCCCCTAGATGATGCTGTAATAGAGGCTCCTTCCTGCCATCCCAATGGCCTGGCAGCACACACATGATATAACAGATTTATTGTAAAGTCTTGTAAAAATAAAGAAGCAATTGGGTCATGGAATGGAAGGATAAAATGTACCTAGTGCTATTTCAAGCACCTCAGAAGACTAAATTGTTGAGGTTCCTCTCTTTTGTTGGCTACTCGTTCTGCTTACTTGTTAAAATGTCTATGTCTATGTGTTTTCAAGTCTAAATTGCCTGGCTCTCACATATGGTTCACAGCTGGTCTTTACACACATGCATACTTAACATCTCTTACTGTGCAAGGTGTTGGTTTTTCTCTTCCTCTGTCACTCTGGGATCATGAGACAGGAGGAGTGTAGAAAATGATGGGATATATCTGAAATACTGTATCTTGTATTTTGTATGAGGTGTTCACATTTGACTTCTGTCTTTTGCCCCCTCTTTTAAAAAAAAAAAAAAGTTGTTGTTGTGGGTCAGGTGGAAACTTGCTTTCTGTTTTCCTCATCCACTGCTTAGAAGCAACGTGACTCGAGTTCTGTGCAAGGATTGGTAGCAGCTTAAAAACAAATCAGTGTCAGTTCAAGCTAAGGGTAATGTTTGTACTTAAACTAGCTAGGAATTGCTCTATCCATGAGGCAAGGGAGGGATGCTGTGCTTCTATTCATTTGTTTTGAGGTGATGGAATGGATAATTGGAGACTTAGAATTTTAAGGGTAGCAATAAGCACTGCTAGAGCAAACTCAAGTAGAGAAGAGTAAAAATGGAAGAAAGCATAAGAGAAGTGAGAGTAGAATCTGTAAAACTCTTAGAGTAAAATAGAGATGGTAAGGTAATGGTGAACTGTGGAAAAGAAAAATTGAGGGAAGCAAGACTGGTTAGTCAGAAGATAATAGAGAATGATTTCAATGAACTAGACAAACTAAGAAAACAATCTAAAAATCAATCAGAAATGGAGACAATGTGAGATGAAAATAAACAACAATTATTAGTAGCAGTTGGCTCTTTGATTTTGAGTATAGGAAGGACATGTATACACACAGCAGCCTTATGTGTCTGAGTTTTAAATCAACCCACTCTTCCTGAGCCAAAATGATTTTCCATTAGAATAAACCAGCATTACTAGTATGGATTGAAAAAAAAAAGATGTTACGATCCAAGTATTTCTACTTTTGTGCACAGATTGGCTTAATACTGAAATATACAAGGATGCTGATTTGAGGTAGAATACTATAATTTGCTACTGTTGAAAAATGTTTTGGGCCTCTGGAAGCAAATCTTGGAACTATTCATGGGAAGGGAGATTCTGAAAAATAGGTGTGCCAAGGTTCTGTTTATTTGCTATCTGTTGTAGCTGGAACTAAAGTATGGTAGGAGAAACATCATACTTTTTCCTTCTGTTGACAATGGATGATGAAAATGAAAGAATGAATGCTCAAGCTGGTATGGGAGTTTGCAGGAGCTAAAACACAGGCTGGCATAAAGAGTAGTGTCCTGCTTACTTTGGGATTTTTTAGGATACCAGATTTTTAAGCATTGTGGCAATTCTGAATTGTCTTGTTACACTCGGGCTCAAAAACTTCATCGATGGTGACAAAAATATTGTTGTCACTGTTGAGTCTTGCAGATGGAAAATGGAATGAAGTGTGCTGTGCAGATTGGCCGAGCTGCATCAAATAGATCTACGTCAAATGTCAAGAAGTTGTGATAATCTTCTGTTTTGCAGTGAATAAAGTTGCATGAGTAGTTAGGAGTGGGATGGACGGACATCAGCTTGGACAGTTATGTGTTTTTATGGCAGTTAAAGCATTTCATTATTTAGCCTAGTGTTTGTTTTTATTTTGTTTGTCCTAAAATTCTTGCCAGTAGAATAGGACATGACTGAGGGATGGGTGTGCTTGGATAATGGCATTGATATTCTAGAAGGGAGTGAGGGAAGGGATAGATACATGTGGTTTTTTGGAAAGTGGATTTTCAGTTAGTGGCTGAAGATTGTACATGCATGGAAATTCATAGCTTCAGAACTATGTGCTTGTGTCTAACTGAATTTTGGGTTTAGTTTTCTTTCATGCAACTGTGATATTATGGTTTGGCACTGCTTTCTCAAAACTTTGTCCTATAGGACTTTACTCAAAGAGTTGTCACTGGTGGGGTTTTCCCTACAAGTTTCTGGTTGCCCTGGTGAGTAGTCATTTTCAGAGATGGCTATCATTGCTTGTTCTGTTTGACTTTCAATTTACTTCAACTTATTGACTTTTCAATTTATTTCGTAGATATTGTTTGGTATTTTCCTGTTTACTCATTATGTAGGCCTTTAGGACCAGCATGTCAGCAGTTTATACTGAGTTGTTGACACTGAAAAATAGAAGCAAGAAACGGTCATGCCTTACATGTAAGGTTAAATTCCATCTTTGCTTCTTTCAAAAACACCTTCCCAAATATCTTACTGTATTTTGCACTTAGAATACTGTAATTTTTTTTTTTTTACTGCTATTTTGGTTGCTGTACATTAATGCCCAAAGACATTTTCTTGTCTGAAAGGAGGGGGTTTTTAACACCAACCTTCAATAGCATATTGATATTTAGAATCGGATGTTGACATTCACTTCGAAGTATTTAAGGCAAGTGTGTGAACCTTCCAAACTGATGGAATTTTAGCTGGAAATTCTGCCCTGCAAGCTGGTGGCCTGGTTGTCTTAGTAGAGGGGCAAAAGAACAAGGCCTTTGTGCTGTCGTACTGTTCTCTGACCCCAACATTAAGGGGTGGAACTGTATGGAATACAACCTTTCTAAAAAATGGTCACTGATGACTTACTTATTTTTACAACTACAGTTCTACTGAACCATTATTTAACTTTCATTAATTCTTATATAGATTGTATTCAGATATCCTCTCAGGTAAAACTGTTGAGCAAAACCTTTTATGGCAAGCACGGCAGTGAACACTTCTGGGATTTGAAGGGAGTATTTGTATTGTAGAGGTACTTGAATATGCATTGACATAACTTCTTTGCGTATTGTTGCAAAGAAGTTTGAACTGTTGCTCTTAGCATTTTGTGGAAAAATGCTTGTTTTGTGAATAAATAGGGGACCCTAGACTGGTAATCCAACACCTTCCTTGAGCTCTAGCATTTCTTAGGAAAAAATTTAAATAGGAGTTAGTCAGTGATTTTGTGCTATAAATTCCTTTGCATTCAGGAGCACAGTAGAGAAAAACTGTTTAAGAGGACTTTGCCATGCTGTTGATTACTTGCTGCTCTTATAGGTTGGCTATTAATTGAATGTGTGTCATTTATTTTAACTAACACCCCTAGAAGTCCTCAGGGAATATTGAGTGTCACAGAATGATAGGCTAATATTTACTGAGCCTTTAAAACAAGAAGGGAGTGGTTACTTATTTAATGAGGTTCTAAATTATTGTGTTGAAGAATATAGAATACGATGATATAGTCAGATGATACTTGAATCTGTACTCTAGGCACTAATTAGTTTTCCAAAGAGGTACATTTCAAGAAGACTGAATGGTGTATTTCTGCAGTCGTCTTCTTATTCTCATCTACATCTTTAAGGTTGTGACAGATTAAAGATAATGTCTTTGTGATCTTGACATGCTAACTGTTGGGATTAAATGGATCAGTTCTACTGACTCTTTCAATACTGCAGTCTGAATCTGTATTGAACGTTATTTTGCGTGTGTTGTTAGTATTACTGTCACATAGCTGAAGGCAGAAGAATCTTCTCACGATTCATCCTCTGTGATCTTCCCCCTTTCCACAGTGATATAAATATATAAGCATACTCATGCTATTTCTAGTTTACTTGCTTTTTTCCTCATTTGTTTATTTTTTTAATCCTCTTGGGGCTTGAGTTCAGTGAAGTAAATGAAAATGTTGCCATAGGTTATAACTGACTTATTGGATTGTTTCCTAAACATATCTTCTGATATCATATAATTCATTATATATATGGCAGTGATAGGAATATAAATATGATATAGAAACATGAAAACAGTAAATCTTGTTTTATTTACTTAAAAGGAAATGTAATAGTTGAATAAATGTTTGCCTATTCATACTAGAACTTTAATGCTGGAGCTCTGGTGATCATGTTTTAATGCAAAAAAAAGTTTGTACATTTGACATCATTAGCCTAATTTAGATCTTTGTTATAACCTTCTGTTCCTAGACCTTGCCTATTCCCGTATTTCAGAACTATTGGCATTATTTTGCTATTGCATTTTTGACTAAATGTGCTCTTAACAGCAATTTCTGATACCAGTTGGTGTGACTCATCTCTTCCAGTCTTGATGAATGGAAAACTGGCAAGAAAAAACCCTTCTGGCCCGTTTTGAGTTTTCTCAGTGTAAGGGTTTTGTGAGCCTCTTAGTATTTTTCCTTCTCTATATAGGTAAATAAATATTTAGATAATTTTTTTCTGTAGTTAGTGTTTATATTTACAAATGTCATGTCAACAAGAGATTTTTAAGTGTACACTATTTTGATGTAGGTTGTATTTTACACTTTTTAATATTTAGTATTAATTTTTTCACAATAAAAAGTTCTGTATTATTTATGATTGTACCACTGTTTTCTCCTTTACTGTTTTGTGACCTTTTTTTTTTTCATTCTTTCCCTTTCTACCCCCACCCCTCCCTTTTCTTTTTTGTCTTGAATAGAGACCTTAAATTGCTACAAAATTGTTACTGACGGAATATAAATGCCTTGCTGCAGTAGTTTATCTAGGTTAGTTGTGTATCCTTTTAGCAGTATATAGTAAAAGCTTATTATTAGGTCAACAGTGTATTGGTTTGCTTTCATAAATCCACAAAATACCAATTGAAGAAATAAGTTTCCAAAGTTCTGCTGAAAGGAATGATTCTGTAAATGTGCATACTTATATGAGTTCAGCTTTTTTTTCTATGTGCAAGAAAGTACTCTTCCCATCTTAGAGTTCCTGTAATCCCTGATCCTGAAACTGATGTACAGTGGCAGAAATCTTGCCACACTTAGGAGCCCCCTTTGGGATTCTGTACTGTACAGATCTCTATTCCCTCCCAGAAAGTTGTTCTGGGATCATGGCATTCTTGACCAGGGGAGGACCCTTGTTTTGGAAATGAATGCTTTTTAAAAATACTAAGATCTTCGGGTACAGATAGTGTCTCTTAGATTTGTGTCAGTTTGAGCTTACTAATGATACCTTATTAAAACCTGTGTAATACTTTGTAATAGGACTGTTACAGTAGTTTTGAAATCAAAGCAAATATGCACCTTGCTTCTTTTTGCATAAATTAGTAGCCTTTGCCACCTCCTGTCATTATGTTGAAACTGACTGGAGTGCTTGTCAATCCAAACCCATGAACACTGTTAGCATTCATTGATTTAAAAAGTGCTTAACTGTATTTCATACTTCTTGGTTAACATAAAGTTTATTGCTGTTTAAAATGACAATCTGATACTGTTCTGTTTTAGACATCCTTAGCTACACGTTTTGCTCAAGAAACATTTGGAAAACAGTACAAACAAACCATAGGACTGGACTTCTTCTTGAAAAGGATATTATTGCCAGGTAAGAGAATAAAAACTTAACACTGAAAGGCTGGGTGGCAGCAAGACTTGCAGAAACAGATTCTTCAGAGTAATGTGTACTAAGTAAGCTTATTGCAGTGATTTTTATGGCAAAGTAAATTAGGTTGTTCAGAGAATATTTTGTTTGTACATTTTTGCCAGGTGTCAAAAGTTATGCATTTGCAACTTTCATCTCTAAGTAAAACACTGAATTCAAAGAAAAGGAATGCTATCTATATTGATGAATTTTATTATCCCTGCTTGAGTGCACTCGCTTTCCATGTAAATAGTATAACACACAACAATGAAACGGAACTTTAAACATATTAATTGAAAAAGTATATGTATTTTGAAAGAAATATATATATTTTTAAATGAAACACACAACCCATATTTGAGTTGTGTGAAAGAAGCATAATGCAGCTATGGACTCACAGTGCTCTAATATGTGAATGCTGTTTTATGCAAGGCAGCATGAAATTGCTGGCATTTAATAGACCACTAAAATTTAGGGTCCCTCGGCACTCATAAAAATACAGTTTGGGCATTCAAGATGTTTCACTTCACGACGGCAAAGAAACTATTTAGATGCCAGTTGCAGCACACTGCATGGAAAATAAAAAGAAATAATTAAAAAGGAATAATTGCTGGTTAAGTTTGTCTCTGAACAATTGGGGTTTAAAATACGTCTTTTCACTGATTTGTGTGTGCTCATATTCTAAATATACAAGTATATAATTAAAAACATTTACTTCTGGATTCAGAAATCAGAAGTTAGAAAATGTATATGTAATAAGTAAAAGCTGTAGCGAGATTTGATAAAGTTGATGCAGTAGTAGTGATTCTGTAGTTCTGTCTTCTCCTTGTGAAGGGTGGGGAGGGAAGCAAACCCAGAAATTAAGCATTTTATCTGTAACCTGAAGTTATAAGAAAATATATGCAGTTCTTGAACTTCTTTTAAAAATTATATTGCAAGCAATTTCTTGATTATGTTTATATATTTTCTTAAGTGAAAAAGAATAATCTTTTCACGCTATTCCTGTGTTCACTATTTTGGTTTGGCCATTTGACTGTACTTTTTTTAGTATCTGGTGAGTGATAAAGTACCAAATTCCAGTGCATATTTATCCATAAAATCAACAAAATAATTTTTTTATTGTCCTGCTCATGCCTCTAAAAATATCAGTGTGCAGAATACTTAACAGCAGTACTTGAAAGTGGAATGTGTACACAAATCATGCAGTATGCATGCTGAGAACTTGTATTTTGCAAGTTTTTTTTCCAGCTGTTAAGCATACAGAAGCTATTAGTACATTACTGGTATTCTAAATATTCTTGTTGAGTAGAAAATTTGGAAAATTATCAACTATTGCTTCATTCATTTTTGTTCATAGTTTATTTTGTGTGTGAATTTCATTCATTCATAGTTTATTTTGTAATAAAATCAGAATGCAGGTAAAAATAGCACCAAAAAGTCTGTACATCTGTTTTCCTCAAAATAGTAGCATTTGTATTCATATTCAGGAAGAAACATTTTTCTGTAGTTTGTCATTCTGGTTTTGCCTATGCCTATATAAATGTTTAGATATATATGGCTCTCTATTTTATAGGTAAAGTGGGCTAGTCGTGGGGAGTGAGAGGGAGGGAGGTAGCATTTCTAAATACTGGAATGGGAAACATTACTTTAGTAAGTGGATTTTTCTAATTTCTTGATTAGTTCTGGGTTTGCAGAGCTGCTATGTTTACTTGAAAAGTTAATTCATACCACTGCACAGAAATTATGTGTGTACCAGTAGGAAAAAAAGACTTAATTTCTCTTATTCAGTAGGAGAATTGAGGAATAACTATGGTTCAGTAGATGATTTTTTTCTTCTTCAATGTAAGCAAAGATTCCAGAAGTTAAAATTATGGATTTCTAGAATTGCACAGAAGTTTACATTAGGCCACATTGAAATACGTTACAACTTATAAAATAAAGTACTGTTTTTCTGGGTTTTTTTTATTTTTTAAGATAAAAGTGGCATTTGTCTCCAGTTGTTTTAGTAATTAATGCAGTTTTGCAGTGAAAATAGTAAGTATTTTACATCGCAAAACAATACAGTTTAAAACAAATCAGAAATCCTTTGATAAATTTTGAACAACGTGACTTCTAGTGTTCAACATGAAAAATTCACTTCATGCAGTTTGTTCAAAATATTTTTTTTTAATTGCAGATCAGTTTCATTATATTTATTGATGCAGAATCTCGTATAGTCTGGATGCAACCATGATGTAGATTTTAGTGCTTAAATAGTGTATCTGTTAGTCAGAGGGTCTGCTGATAGAGACTCTTAAGAGACATAGTTGTATACTTTCTGGGAGGTTGTGGGTGTAGTTCAGTAAACAGGATTCTTCTGTTAAAAGGATTTTTTTAAAAGTCGTTGGTGTAAAAAGTGGTCAGACTTGTGTTTTTAGTTCCATCTTGACTGTGCAGCACTTTAAATAAGGTTAACCAGTGCACCAAGTGTCCTCCTGCAGGGTCAGTGCTGCAGCAGCCCAGTGGCTTCAGTTCATACCAGAAGCAATCTACACACCTGCACTGTGCTGCCTCGTGTATTTCAGCTTTGCACTTGTGTGCATTTTCTACAGAGTAAAGAAGAGCTGGGGTTTTCTTGTTCCTTATCAGTGTATTACATGATATTTTGATGGAATACTTAATTTATTTTTATTGATCTGTTAAGACTATTTCTAAGAACTGTCTTATTATGCATGGGGTTTTTTTGTTTTGTTGTATGTATGTTTGTATGTTCCTGTTAAACTGAAAAAATAAAAGGTTTCAAACTTTGTGCAGAAAACTTCATGTGCTACTATCACAGTTGTTAATTAAATACTTGCTAGGTAAATTGCGGTTTTTCCTTTTGTCAGAGTAATCCTAACATCCTTCTTTCTCCCCCAGAATCAATCTGAGCACAAAGCAGGTATTACAGAACCTAATTGAAAAAAAAGGGAAAATGAAGCATTTTGCACAGGAGATGATCAGCATGAATTTCATAGTTAGTGAAGTCCTAATTAAGAAGGAGTTCACCTTAAATGAACATACCAATCTTTTTCGTCCCCCTGTTGCTTTTTACTGTTGTTAATGAAGCAGAGTAAATAATTTGTAATAGGAGATTTTTTAGTTGGATGTCATAGGTAGAGTATTTAATTTAACTTACTGCACTAAAATATCTCAGGTCGTTCCATGCAGTTATCCAGATACTAAGCCCAGTATTCTGTGCATAGTTATTTCCTTAGGAGGAAAAATCAAGTTGAAAGTTTTTAGAGCACTTGAACACAAAATTAGGCATCTGAAAATTATTGAGTTTAAAAGTGATAATATTTATAAAGGGTTTTTTTTTCATATTAGCTGACATGAATGACATGGTGACTTTTCAGTAGAATACATAGGGGTAGAATACTGCAGCATGGTGAGCCTTTTAGCCTGCATGGTTTGTTTACCCACTGAGGATGTATAGTCTTTTCAGACTGTGGGTGCACTAGTTTATCCATGCCAGATGCTTTATGGAAGACTTTCCTGCATTGTTTGCAATCATTTATGTCCTAAGCTTTTAAAATAATTAACTAATTAATACATAGTATATGCACTATCAAAACAAATAAGCTTTTTGTTGACTATAAAAGGTTGCCTTTATTGAACTGGAGTGTTTATGATGTGTTTTCTAAGCTCCATGAAATTCTCTTAGTATTACATAAAACTCAGTGTAGCTTAATAATACTGTCTCACATTCACCTCTATATTTTTGAGACCAAGGTAGTAGTTTTGGAAATCTGCTCTTTTAACCAGATTAAAGCAAGGTGCATTATAAAAATATTACCACAAGTAGCATATATTCAGCTATATAGTTATAATTTGCTGGTTGTTTTCACTGAGTGCTGTAATATATTTCCATGGAGCACATTCCCTTGTGTAACCAATGCAAGCATGTTAGTTATAAATTTACAGCTGTATGGATCACGTGGTGTAAAATAAGATTGTCAACTACATAAAATGATTGAATTAAGAATATATGTTCCTTAGCAACCCAAAAGAATGTGTTCACTTTCACTTGATTTGCAATTGTTGTGATGTGAAATTTGTTGCATTTTTTTAAATCTAGGAGTACAATGAATAGGCAGTTGTGATTATTTGTGAGTATGTAGAATTGGTATTAACATGTAAATGTCATGTGAGTTGTATGTGCATTAGAAAAATTTTTGTCAGTCTTTAATCTATTAGAGTTTGCTGCTCCCAGGTAATCAGTACAGTTTTGAAAACAGTTCTTACCATGCAAAATGTGAGGAATTATACTTTAATATGTTTGTATGTATATGGTGACATGCCTTTCTGTGTGTATTTTTGATCTGAGTTGCTGAGTTGGCTTGCAGAATATGTGTGATTTGTAGGATATTAAATACTCTGTATTTATACTGATTTTTTTTGGTTAGTTTTGTTTTTAAAAACCTGTTAACAGTTTCATCATAGCTTAAAAATGGTTCAGAGTAGAAAGGAAGGTCTGTTCTTGGTGTAGATTCTTCGAAGATGAAATGATGTAAATTGTCCAATTTAACTTCATGCTTTAAAGTGGTGAGTGGAGGAAGTAATCATAGTTTGCATCCTCAACTTAGATATTTGTCAGTATTTCCATTTTTCTTCTCTGTCAACGATATAATTCTGTAACTGTATACTACTGTTGGTAGTGCTGTTGATAGCACCACTATCAAAATGAAGTTACCATGAAGTTTCTCCTTGCTTCTTGATTTGTAAGGAAGATTTGGAGAGGGGGTGAGGAAGGGACGCACAGTATGAAATAATGTGGATAAGTTGGCATTAATTGTGTTATCTTTCAGTTCCAAGTACCACACTTGGAATAGAACATTCTTTGTGAAGTTTTACATGTTTTGTCAGTGGAATATGTTATGTAATTTCTAGTCAGGAGTGTTATACTTTATGCAATTCCAATTATTTTCTGTTAATATTAATACGTTAATAACTAGTGATAGTTTTACTGTATCTTAATGACTTAGCTGGACACAAATGACTTTTTTCCCAGATGATACAATATTTTTTGGTTTGAAATTTAGTTCCTATTTCTTGTATACTTGTTAACAGCTACTGTTGTTGAATATATTTGTATCTAAATTTTCCAGGTTACACAATATCTGTATAATTTTTTTTCCAGGAAATTTGAATGTTACTCTTCAAGTGTGGGATGTAGGGGGACAAACAATAGGAGGCAAAATGCTGGATAAATATATTTATGGAGCTCAGGTACAGTATAAATGCTGATAATTTTACCTATAGCCATGATATAAAATTAATTGAATCTTTGTTCTTAAAACTATACATACATTATATATAGCTTTTAGTTGGTTGTTTCATAAACCTCAAAAATGTTGAATGTCTGTTCAGTCTAAACTTAATTGATATTAATATACTAATTTAATTTTGGTGTGTAGCTAATGTTTTAGAGTTGACATAAAAAGCAAAACAAGAGTGTGCATTTATAGAACTGAGTAACTCTCAAGAACAGATGGTTCTTTCCAGGCTTTGTGTTTTGAGTTAAGAAAAGCAATCATGGTAAATAGTAAAGGCTATTTGGGTATCCACATGGTAGATAGAGTGGCTGCTTTCAGAACAGCTGCGTCCTGGGGGGAAAAGGTAGAAGGAGGAAATTAGGAGCAATCCTGCACCATTAAACTCATACATGCAAACTGGGGGTTATAAGAGGGCAAACAAAAGGATACAATCAGGTAGCTAAATATTTTTGCAGAACTCCTATCCAATGAAAATTAATTTTATCTTGAGGTTAACTAAGCAATTTAAAGTGGATGGTAGGATTAAGAGCTAAGTATTATAACTGCATCTTGAGTCATGAGATGATTTAGAAGGATGTATTATATATGCCAAACTTCTTTGCATGAGTGGTCCTAAAAGGTACTCTGTTCCTTAATTTGTAGTTTGTAATGAGAACAATAGGCATAACGTGCTGTTAGATAATGTTATACAATGCAGGAATGGCTAATGAGAGAGATTGGGATTAGTTAATTGGATAAAGACAAACTTGTCAATGTAACATTTTGTCACTTTCAAAAAAATGTCTGAATGTTTTTAGCTGCTGCATCTGTTTTATAACATATTCTTTTTTTTTTAATAAAAAGTGATTTGCTGACTTGTTACAGATCTACCAAGCAATAGGAGAAAGTGGCTTCCAAAACAGAGGGAATTTGATTAATCACAAGTTGTTGCCATATGCCTGAAGTAAATTTAATGAAGGAAATAAAAGGCTATTAGTTTTGTCTGTATTGAATTTAGTGATAAACTTAGGAGTTTCTTACTAAAAATAGCAGGTCAAAAAGTTAATACCAGTGCCCAAAGTGGATAAACAGTTGATATCAATAAGACTAAAGTTCGATTTTTTTAAAGTCATTCAGAACACATTAACAAAAAACCCCTATGTCCAGTCTCTTTGTCTTTATCTTCCCCCACTCCTCATTGTAACCCTAATTTTTTTTAATGCATTAGTGATTTTTCTCTCCCAGTGTTGGCATGAATTGCCAACGTCTGTAAGAGGTTTCTTATCATCAAAGTTGACTTCTAACGCACTTTTCTGTTAGCTTTGTAACAGTGCCTGTTAAGGACACATAAAACTGTCTTTATTTTCATCTATTCATGAAATGCCATGAATATTTTGGAAAGGCACAGCTTTCAGCTTATTTCTAGGCAGAAGCTTATTTCATGTTGAACATTGTAGCTTTTTATAAGAAAAAGAGGAAAGGCAAAGTTGAACAAGTGGGAGTATTTATAAAGGAAAATCCTTTAAAATATGGATAAAAATTCCTGTGAATGGACAACAAAACAGCAAGAAAGTAATTGGGAAGAGGTAGCATGGAGTTGGCAAGGGTAAACTGTGCACAGCCAACTCGATTGCTGTCTGTGGTTAGATGGTTAGCTCTGTAGCGAGGAGAGCAGTGGATGTCAGTTATCTTCACTTCAGAAGGGCCTTTGACATAATCTCCCATAATATTGTTTCAATATGTAGAGATACAGGTGGAATGGGTGGACCATGAGGTGACTGAAAATCTGATTGGACAGCTGGATTTAAAGGTCTGTAGCTCAATATCTTACTGGTGCGTGATTATAAGTTATTTCTTAAGGGTTGGTACTGGGGTTGTGTCTTTTACTAATTCTTTTAACAATGGAACAAAACATTGTTTGTAAGTTTATGAGTAGCACCAAACTGGGGAGGAGTGGTCACTGTGCTGGAGGGTGGGGCTGCTACTGAGAGAGACCATGACCAACTGAGGGAGTGGACCAACAGAAACCTTGTGCGGTTCAGCTGACAACAGATGCCAAGTCCTACACCTGGTACAGAATAATCTTGTGCAGCTGGGAATCAACTGGAGAGTGTGCAGTGAAGGGCCACAAAGCTGATTAATGGTCTGGAGCATCTCTCCTATGGGGAAAGGCTGAGAGAGCTGTAACTGTTCAACCTGGAGAATAGAAGGCTCAATATAGTAGATCAATATACATACATCCATGCAGGAAGGATGCAAAGAAGAGAGAACCAGACTTATTTCTGTAGTATCTATTGACAGGACCAGAGCAATGGGCACAAACTGAAACAGAGGGGATTCCTTAGGACCATCAGGAAACATGTTTTCTACTGTGAGGGTGACTGAGAACTAGCACAAGTTGACCAGAGAGGTTGTAGAGTCTCCATCCTCAGAGATACTCAAAAGCCATCTGGACATGGTCCTGGCTTTCATGGACACTGCTTGAACAGAAGCATTGAAGCAAATGACTTCTAGACGTCCCTTCCAGCCTCAGTCATTCTGTGAAATGGCTTTGGAGGAAAAAGCTCTTGGATGGGTTTTTTATTGGGGTAGAAACCAGTTGAATGGGAGTTTGCAATGCACCCTTGCAACAGTCAAAGCTAATTGAATACTGAGCTGTGTTAGTAAGAATGAAGTAGTCAAATCAAGGAAAGTGAATATCATGCTGTCTGACATTTTTGAGGCTACATTTGGAGTACTGTGTTCAGTTTGGGGTTCCCCAGTGCAAGAAAGCCTTTAAAATATTAAAGTAACTCGAGTGAAAGTTGCTACAAAAAAAGTGTGTGTGCCTATGATGTGTAGCACTTGGTCAGCGTGTGTGGTGCAGCTGGGATTTTAAACATCTTGTTTATAAAGTACACAAGCTTACAGATACAGATAAAGCAGATGATTTGGATCTGCTGCAGAAATTGTGTTCATCTGTGTATTCTTCAAATCTAAATAATTCAGATTTAAAGTACATGGGTGGAATTGTTTGTAGCATACCTACAGTATGCATTGTGCCTTTATTCAGTATTTGCAGATGCCCATAGCCTTGTTTAGATTTCTGTCCATTTGATCATTGTGAGATTCAGAAATCATAAGTGGCTGAATTCTTGTTTTTGTGCTCAGAAATCTATGTGTATGGTAGGCCTACTTCTAAAATCCTATGGCCAGCTGAGAATCTGCAGCAACTGAAAAAGATTATGGTCCACAGTTCACCTGATCTTGGTTGAAATTTGATCAGGATATCAAGAAGAGTAAGTGGAGCATCCATCTATACTTCACTGTAAAAACTTGCCACTGGAGGTTTCCTTCTCTCTAATGAGAGCTGAATCAATTCTCTAGGATAGATCTTTTTGCTAGATTATTGTTAAGATGCCATATTTTGATTGAGATACCCTATTTCCTGTGCCATGTGCCATCTTAAAAATAAGAATGGCAGATTTGAGCATGAGAACTTGTGTAATTTGCTTGCATGGTTGCAGTTGAAGAAATTGCAGTTCACTTGCTGTCTTGAAGCAGTTGCTTTCCCCCTCCCCATTTTTTCTCTGCTGTTGCTCATTTAGAACAATGTAATTGCTGCATCCCGTCTTGGTAGCTGAATTTCAGTGGTGGGACAGAAGAACTCTGCAAGCTGTGGGGGAAAAAGAGCTCTTTGTTCTTTATAAATAAAAGGTGTTAATAATCAACACTGACTGAAAGCTGTTTAAAACTACCACATTTATCTCAGAATTGAGAGATGCTGAGAGTAATTGTGTAGTCATTTGCCACAGCTGTACTGATAGATAGTAAATCATTCAATTATGGCAACTTAATCACATGTATCTGAGTGACCGTGTCCTCAGTATCAGCAAAGACAGCAGTGGTTTAGTATATCTGGACTGTAAGCTGCTTTCATTTGCAAAAAACTGTTTTCATCTGCACATTTCTGCAACAATTAAGTTGCTCTTTACTAGATTCATGTTCTATGACTAGAAAAAACACTCTAGAATTTTGGCCTGACTTATTTTATTTGAAAGTTAATTTAGTTCCTTGATGCAAAAGTCAGTCATAGGATGAGGGTAGCTAAGGATAAATGAAGAAGAAAGCGTAAGTTTTTAATTATTGTTTTCTCTAGCTTCCTTTTATTGTGACAAATCTTGACATAAACTTGACACCTCTTACATTTTGATTATCAGTATAAATATATTGCCTGATTACAACATTTCCATACTAGCAGTTCAGTTTTGAAATAACACTGCTGCTGTTTGCGTGGTAAATCTTTCAGAACCACTCCCATATCTTACCTGTAATAGCTGCCCCTACCCACACATATAGTTTAAATTATCTTTAAAATCTGGCATATGCTACATCATAAATTGGCTTGTTAATAGGAGTACTGAAGACTCTACCTTCTCAGCAGCAAATAATTTCTGCAATATCCTCAGTTTCCAGTGACCTATATTTGAAAATGCTCTATAATTCCAAAACAAAAAGCACTCACATATGCACTAAGGTAGGCAAAATGTCTCTCTCTTATTAGAGTGCAATTATGCAAGCAGGGACTATTTGCCATGTTTCTGGAGACTAGAGAATCAATGGGCTGTTCTTGGCGTGTCGCCTACCATGTGTTTCAAACCTTTTTCATGGCAGGGAAATACACTACTTTTGTGTAAAAGCACCAGTGTTAATTTTCCTCCTTAATTCCTCACACATAATAGGGAAACAACAGCTTTTATGCTGTCTATTTGGTCTGTACTCCATCTACTGTAAGTTTGTGGAAGATATGATTTATTTTTTTTGAAAGCAATTATGGGATTTCTCTGTTAAATAAAAAAAAGGTGAAATAAATTTTAGCCATGGAGTTATGACTAGTCCTTCATTAATTATCTATGTCATACTAAGTTATTTGTGAGTGCTGTTGTGAAAATCTAAGAAAGTATTCTTTGTGACCTGAATGCTGTGCTGCCTGTTTTTGCATCTCTATGATGTTGTACCTGCCATCTTTGTTTAAGTGTGGCAAATATTGACAAGACTAAAAAAAATGATTAACGAAAGAATGTGCTTTAGAAGCAGTGTTTTAGATCACAGAGAAAGGGACCAAAAGGAAGTTAGGTCAGTTCTAGTTGCAAACTTCATTAAATGATGTCTTTCATGGTAAATCCACTGTGAATACCCTTTCATCCAAAGGGGTAGGTAGGCTACGGTTGTCTAGAGGACATGAAGCAGAGTAGAATTTTGATGAAGAATTAGTTAGAAAAAGTTGGCTAACCTTAAATGCTCACACTTTCTTATTTTTTCTTCATCTAACTCTGATTAGTGCTGGAGATAGTTTAGATAGTCTGCTCTTCTGCAAGCTGGTGAGAGAACTCAGCAGCTGGTGAAAGAAGCATTGCTGTGTGCTCTTTCTCATTTACAACTTTCAGCATTATGGCTGGCTTTTTTTTTTAACCTTTACCATACCTATCCTTTAGATTGAGTTTCTTCTTTTCCACTGAGCATTTAATAACACGAGCCAAACTTAGATTGTGAAAGACAATTACATGTATGCCCAGACATTTGAGTAGTTATAAAAATAGTCAGGAGAAATTAACTGAGATTAACTTAGAGATGCAAGATATTAAGGAATAAATTGTACCAACATTGGAAGAGGGAAGTGGATGTTTCCTATTAGATTTGATTGGTAAAGAAGGAAAGATAGCAAGGGAAAAGTGGGGTGTCATAATTCTTAATTTCCTTGGAGGAATTGATTAAAGCTGTTCCTCAGAAATTAATAGCAACTATATAAATATAAGGAACAAAACCTCAAGTTTGCCAAGGAGTTGATAATACTGGAAGAAAAGAGATAGACTGGTATTGCTGTCATAGGAAAGTAGGAGTTGGAGGGATCTCAGTAGGGTCTGTTGCCCTCTTTCAAAGCTATCCATGTGTAATGACTTGCATCAACCTTCAAAAATTTCCAGGTTGGTGATGGTAATAAGTGGTGTATTTCAGAGCTTTGCTGTTCTTACAGTCTCCATAGGGTTTTTTAAATTTTATATGTTTGCTTGTTTTTAGTATGTATCCTTGCTATAATCTTCTTGCTTTGAGTTAAACCTGTTGCTACATGTTGTATTAATCATGGATTCATCAGAAAGTTCAGGGTGGAAGGATGTTAGGAGGTCAGTAGTAAAACACTCTCTAAGTAGGGTCAACTGAGAGATGGAACTAGGTTGCTCAAGGATATATTGAGTTCCTTCTTGTAAACCTCTAAGGATGGAGACTGAGAACCTCTTTGGACAACCTGCTTTATTTTCCTCATGGTGAAAAAGCTTTTCATTAGATACGGTTTGAATTTCTCTTATTTCAGCTTATGCCCATTGAGTTTTATCCTGCCATGCACTACTGTGAAGAGCCTGACTCCATCTCCTTCATAGCTTCCTCATGGGAATGGGACGGCTGCTTTTAGGTCCTCCCAGGGCTTCTTCCTTTTCATGCAGAAGAATTTGGGTTTGTTCATCTTTTCCTCATAAAACAAGTGCTGCAGCCTCTGATCATCTTGGTGGCCCTCTGCTGAACTTACTCGACTTTTCTGATGTTTTGAGGGGCCTAAAGATGTGTTCTGACTGGATGTATTCTTTAAGATATGATCCAACAAGTGCTGAATAGAAAAGTTCCCTGGTCTGGTGGCTGTGCTTCTGCTAATTCAGCCCAGGATCACATTGGCCATCCTTGCTGCCAAGGGAATGTTGCTGACTTGGATTTGGCCTGTCTGACAAGACCTGCAGGTCATTTTCAATTGCTCCCCAGCCAGTCATGTATTGCTCCCCTCAGCCTATATTGTTCATTCCTCCCCAGCTACGGGGCTTTGCGCTTATCCTTGCTGAATGTTGAAAGGATCCTGTTCACCCATTCCCTGAGCATGTCTGCGTACCCCTTTGTGGTAACCCTGTGCTTGGGCACATTGGCTGGTCTTCCCAATTTAGTGGCTTCTGCAAGCTATTTATAAGAGCATATACAAAGAGAACTCCTGTTACCTTCTTTTAAAACTTGTACTAGCATCATCATGGCTGCCATAAGTCTTGTGTTTGTTGAAGCAGTCAATTTTATTTTTTCCATTTTTCTTTATGTCAGTTATGGTTTCTAAACCTATGATGCTGTTACTGGTTTCTTCTAGTGTACCCTTTTTTTGACATTCAAGTGTCCAAAGATGGATGCATTATTTCACCTGGAATGTTTCATGCCAGTGTGGTATTTGCAAAATAAGCTTGACATATTCAGCTGTGATCTATAACTCCTTGATCCTATTATATGGAACCTGCTACAAAGCCAGATGCTTCGTATTGTGCACTTGATTATTGCATCCTTTGAACTTGTCATGGTATTTATTGAATTGCATCTTATTATTTTTACACTGTTTGTCATCATAAAGTCTAAACTCTCCTCAAATAGTCTTGCAGTCTGTACTATTGTCATATGTGTAATTATTAAATAAGTGTGCACTCTGTTTTCTGAGCTAAGGCACTCCTTGTGAATGAAACTATCAGTTAAAATTGGGCCCAGACAAATGCCTGAAAAAACTTGAAAAATCTTTTCTACTGACAGTAGGTCATTGAACCAGCTATTTTTGTGTGCATCATACTGTTTTTTCAGAATATATTTGAAAATTTTATGTGAGAAACAGTGTGCAGATGTAGGGTTCTTTTGCCAGGTCTGAACTCCATGAGAACAAGTGTGACTGAAGCTAGTTCTGACTTTATTTCTCATTTACAAGATACTGACTTTATTAGGGTGTAGTGGAAAGCAGGGGCAGAAGACTCAATAATTGAGATCTGAGAGCTGATCTTAGAATTATGGAGGGCACAGGGATGACATGTGGACTGTTAATAGGCTGTGCTTTATAATATTGGATATTAGTGCAGAGCAATCATCATCACTGTCTGCTTTGAGTATTTGTCACCTGTAGCTTGGCCCAAAACCTCTGAAATATATGGGACTCCTTTTTAAGTTCTGACCATGTCCTTAGGTTCTCTTTTGAAAGTTTAAAGCTCACCAATACTTCTTACTTAACTTCTACAATACTGAAGGAATGGAATCTGGTCTTTATCCCCAAAAACCAGCAGAAACATGACAGACAATGTGCAGAAATGTAAAATTGAACTGCCTTTTTTTTTTTTTCCAAAAAAGGGAACATTGAAACTGCAACCAATATTTGTTAAAATAAAAGTCCTTCTCCAGTGTAATTTTTATCTTCCTGTTAGTGTGAAATGCTATTTTGGGTTTATCATAAAGCATATGCAGTTCATAATATTTCTGATATAACTAATTGTGCTCTTCACTGTGTTGCCATTTTTTCTCTGCCATTGTAGTTTAACTAATATGAATTTGGAACACATGAAATGCAGGAGAAATGCTGTAATAACACATGTATACTATAGAAATTTATAATTCCTTTAACTGACCCTCAAAATATATGATGGCATTATTGTTAATGCTCTATTTTATGATAATAATAATTTAGATTGATGCAAATCTTACCATGTTAAATTCTTTTACAATCTGTGACATTTGAAACATGTCTTTTTATTTAGGGTATTCTCTTGGTTTATGATATTACCAATGGCCAGAGTTTTGAAAATTTGGAAGACTGGTATAATGTGGTAAAAAAAGTGAATGAAGAATCAGAAACACAGCCACTTGTGGCCTTGGTTGGAAATAAAAGTAAGTTACTCATATTTACATATTAATTGAAATACTCTGGATGTGGTTTGCTATTAAAGAAATTACATAAATTATATATATTTAGCAAAATGCAGGTAAATATGATTTTGTGTATTTTTGCTGTGTACAGATGACATATTTGGGTATACTTTAGGATTCTGGCTCTCGGCAGATAGGTTATGGGACTTGCTGCACCGTATTTTGCCTAGCCTGCAGCCTTTCTCCCTGTGTCCTCTTTGCTTGGAGAGCAGTACACAGGAGTAGAGAGATCACTCGCCCGTGTTTGAATTTGATAGGGCCCCAGGATATAGCCATGGCATGTGTCTGGAGTGGAGAACTGGGAAGCATTCCTGGATGTAGTAAAAGGTATATTTCATGATTCTATATGTTAAGAGACTGCTGGATTAAGTACTGATATATGTTTAAAAAACTACACTATGCACTAGGCATAATATGTAGGAGTTGCTTACCAGACTTTTTTTTATGTTACCTTATTACAATCTGGTTTAAACCCAGGAGAGCAAAGAAAAGTAAGTCTCTGTATATAAACCGGAAAGAACTTTGAAGGTTCAAAATATACCCAAAAATGAGATTAAAACTAAATGAGGTTAGATGTTGGTGCCAAAAAACTGATATATTTTATTTAATAGTAAAGAGGCAAGGAGAAAGAAAGAGAGAGAAAAGAAAGAGAAGAGTACGTGGGGGTTGAGGGGACAGGGCGAGAGTGACAGGGGTTAGGTGGAAGCATATCACCCTTCCGAGGGTCGCAGCGATATCTCGTTGCTCCTCTCCATCTGGTCTTCTTGCTGGTGAGAGTCCCCCATCGCTGTGGCCATGCTGTGCCACGCCACCACACACCGAAGAGTACAGAATCCAGTGGATTAATGTATGTTTGGGCCAGGTGGGAATGCCCGGGTGCCTCCCCTGCAGGCGGCTAGATTTGACACTGTCCCTTGCAACACTGGGTCTGTTGCATCATCTCTGGTGCAGGGTCTGGGTAGCCCTTTGGGGGCGGACCTTTGACGGGCCATGACACCCCCTCTGCTCTCCTTCTCGTGGATGCGGCTTTATCCCTAGGTGAAGGGCCCCTCAGCTGGGCTCCTCTGCACAGTGGAGGATGGGCAGTCACTGTGCCTCTCACCAGAGGCTTTTCCGACACACGCCTCTCTCCCCCCACCCTTTGGTGTGAGGGTCTGTTCCGGCCTGGCAGCTGATAGCCCTGGAGCCGTGGGCTCCACTCCTGAGGTGTTAAGCTTGTGCTTTGTGAATGTCCCCAGCCCTGAGTTGTTACTTTATCTTATCTTCATCAGTGAGCAGTCCAGGGCCCCTCAGAGCCCCATTCAGGGTGTGGTAGTCTTCTCTGCAGCTTTTGTAATACAGTTTTGAAAGTCCTTCATGAAAATGTTTAAATCATAAACTGTAATATTTCAGTCTCTGACATAGCTGTAGTTTTTGCACATCAGGTGACTTTGTGTTGTTTTGGGATTTTTTAACCTCTCCTTTTTGTGATCACGTAAGTATGATATAATGGTTTTCTTCTGACCACCAAAATACGCCACTTTAAATAATCATCACCTAGTTAGTTTCCTAATTAGATGAATTCCCAATTCCCCTGTTTCCAACTAAAAAAAATCTTACATCTTAATAAAAACATCCTTATTGGCATAACTGATATCTTGATCCTGGCTCTCTTACCCCTTTTTCTGTTGAAGATGATAAAAGCAACATATAAAAATTTTAGAAACAAAGTGGTAGAAGCAGATACATAATTTTTAAATGGTATAAATACATTTATTTGAACAACAGAAAAAGATTTGATTTTTTTCACTTTCCAAGTAATTTGTTTCCATGTTACAGTGACCATGTCATGAACAAACCTGAGAAAAGGACCTTATCCATCAAGTTAGAATTGTTTAAAATCATTTGAAAACAATGTGGAGGCAACACTTTCATTCAGAACCATTAACTGTAGTATTGCTACAGTGATGCTGTAACATTTTATGACATTAATTATGAAAGACTAATTTCCTGTGAAGAAAACAGAGAAGGTCTTAGAGTTACAATATATAAATAGCACTTCTGACAGTATAACACAGACAGTATTGTACTCTAGTAGACCAGAGTCAATAATACAGATTCTGTTGAAATTCAAATTAAAAATATTTTTCACTGGTTTCTGTTTTGCCCCAAAATTTGACTTCCCAGCTGGAGTTCTGTGAATCTTACAAAGTATTTGCAGTAATAGACACTGTAACATAGGACAAAAAATGTTCCTTTGCTGAAATGACACAGTAGATGTAGAAAATGATACATTGGCATCCATTTGGAGGCATTTTATTTCTGTTATTTTTCACATATACATGCCCACAAATCTTTAATATCCAAGCGTTTCCTTGGGAGCATGTGGAAATAGAATCTGGTTTCCCAAGTGAGTTTTCAGATAAAGTGTACTGGTTTGAAAACAAACCAGTGGGAGATCACAAGTCAGAATTATAATTTAATAGGAAAATTAAAATAAATGCAATAGTACAAGAACACTGACAGTCAGGATACAACCTGACACCCTGTTAGTCACGGTGGTGGTAGCAGTCCAGATGAAGTGGTTCTGTTGAAGCGGTTGTCCTGTAGAAGGATCTGGTCTTCACCTGAAAGTCCAACAGTAGCTCTTGTCCTCTGGGAATCCAGTGGGTACAGCTGCCTGTGGTGTTCCAAACCTCAGATTATATCCAGGTAGGAATGCTTGGTTCCTTCCCATGGGCGGAGCATCTTGCAATGGAATGATGTAATTTTATGAGTCATGCGGTACGGCTAGGTGGCCCGTTAACAGAAAGATATCCCTCTGGAGGGAGTTATGAGGGATGCGTCATGGAAGAGATAAAGAACATTGCCCCACCTGGTTTTGACAGCTGGTGATAGAATACATACTTTTGGTTCAATCTTACATTGTAACCCAAGATGTAAAGGCTGATACTGACTAGTGAAAGGACTTTCATTTTATGAAAACAGCAGCTGAAGGAACTGTGCTGCCTTGTTTTCCTTCAGAAGCTGTGTATAAAGAAAAACAGCAAAATATTGATTTCATATGCTGCTAAGGATGTTTGTTGCTGTTGGGCATGATGAGCATGCAGGGGATACTGTTTACAGAGGGGGTTTTTTTTGCTTTATTTTTATTTCAGCATGATAAAAGTTAGACTTTGGAAGTGTACTGCTTTTTTCTTTTTCTTTTTTTCTATACTTCTATGTAGGACAAGAATGCCTAAGAGGGCTTCCACCCCAATACTAAAAAATTAACAGCCTGTGAGAGGAAGCTGTAGTCAGGCTGCTGTTGTTACATAAAAAGAAAACAAGGTGTTTATATAGCAGCATGGTGTTGACTCTCATGTATTATGAAAAGCTAAAACTACTGGTACTAACATATTATTAAGGAGGAATCACTCTGTTCAACTTTTTTACTTAGTAAGTGATAAGACACTCATGCAATGCAAGAGCAATAATAGGTTAAGAGCCAGGAAAAGCCATTTGATGAATTGATGAACTTACTTGACCTCATGCGTCATTCAGGAGAAATACTCCAGTGAGTGGTTTCTGTCTCAGGGTTGCACTTGGTTTTTTTGAGCTGTACTTGTCTTTTAGGAAAATATCCAGGTAAGCTCACTGAAAGACTAGAAATGACAATATCCACAGGCAAGTTATACTAACACTTAACTTTCTTTCTGATAAAAGCTTTTAAAACTTGCCAAATATGCAGTTATTTTCATTCATAGCAGCTGGAAAGCTTTGGGCCAGTATTTAGATGCCTTGATAAGAATTTGGAAGCTCAGCCTCTGTTTTGAAACTTTGGCCTAAAATCAGTTACTTAACCTGGGCTTAGGCTGTCCTTTGTCTGTTTCCTCTTACTAATACTGTCTGAAATACATGTGTGTTTCTTCCATTTTTAGGGAGATATACCTGGATTCTTTCTAGGAAAAAAGCTATCGCTTGGAAGAAAACAAAAATATTTTTCTACACAATGTGATGTAGAAAACTGTACACATGAATTCTATTAAAGGAAAATAATTTCCTTGGGTAATTTTATCATTGAAAGTAAATTATTTGATATATAGCAATATATGGTGTATAATTGTTTACTACTGTTAAGTCATGCAATTTTATAGATAATTTATTAGTGGTTTTTAGTATCAATTTGTAGTCATTCTGTTTATTAAGTTTGTGGGGATTTCTCTAGTATTCCATAAAACTTGAAGAAATCGTTCAGTGCTGATTTAAATGAATCAGTACTTGTTTTCACTGTTCTGGTTTATTGTACATTGCAATAGATTAGCAGCATGAACACAGTAAGCTGCTGTGTCTGTTTAAAGCATGATAATTAACTGCAGAGTGGTGTCAATCTATTAAAATGTCCTGTTGTGATTGTAAGAGATTATGATTTACTTATGAAACATTGGAAAGGTAATTTCTACTTAAAAAGCTCCAATCAGTTGCTGGTCTCTCATCCATCAGAGATTTATTTGAAAATAGTAGAGCAGTATGAATTGACATCTAAATTCTGGACCTTCCCACCTCTCTTTTTCATTTTCCTTTTTTTTTTTTTTTTTGTTATTCAGTAGTAGCTAAAATGAAGGACTATCATTGCCCTAATTTATTTAAATAATTAATTGAAAATAATTGGGAGAAGAAGAGCTTCAGAGATGCAGACCTCTGCTGTAAAACCAGTACTTTATTTAAGGTGGCTGGCTTCCTCCTGGCCTTAGTTTCAGTTTTCCTTCTCTCTTCTTTCACGTACATTTTTTCTTTTTTTTTCCATAGCCTGTCCTACACATTTGGTCAGAGAGAGTAGAAAATAGATTTGAATCAAGATCTTGCCCAGACTTGATTTCTGCACCTATGTTCAATTATCAGTTAGTTCTCTGTCTTTCAACAGATTTTTGTCTGCGCGTTTGGTGAACAACAGAAGGAATTATAAAATTTAATGTCGAACTATTTTTTCCTATTAATTATAAGTCATAAGATCTTAATAGTCCTGAACTTTACAGCTGATATTGAATCTTAAATTTAACTTTCCTAGTAACTTATGTTGTATCATTTTATTCTTATTTAAAACAAAGTGTATTTGAAGTGTGCTTATTTCTGTGTTGCTAATACCACTTGCTTTGCACAGCTAATTGGGAAGTAAACCTTACTGTTAATTTTAACTTATGTTTTTGAGTTTCTATGCAATAACTTAAAACTTTTGTAGATATGTTGCTGTCAAATACTTTGATTTGTATAGTATAAATGAAACTATAGTTATCAAGTGAAAAAATTGTGTTATGTGCACTTAGCATCTTTGCTTAAATTAGTTATTGATAAAGTGCAGTGATCACCATGGATCTTCTAGTCATTAAGTGTGAATTAGAGAGGGTTTACCATGTTTTGTATGATTGATGTGTTTTCTTCCTTTCTACCTTGACTGTTTTATATATTTTCTTCTGCACTAATCTATAAGCAGTCTCCTCAAGTGTCATACCAGCATTTTCAGTGGATATATTGTAAACAAAAATTAACCCAGGTTGCATGGGAGCTATACTCATTTTGATTTATAGCTACCAAGATGGTCTTAGGGCAGTGGTTATCTGTAGCTTAAATAAGGGTTGGGAATTATCAGGTACCGGTGTATAGTGGCTAGATGAATGATTTCTGTTCTTAGAGATATTAACCAGATCCACTCCTCAATAAAGACTAATAACTCAGATTTTTAAACAGTCTTCATGACAGATGAGGGCATAGAAGAGAATGCATCAACACTAATTAAGAATGTTGACCATTTGTTCGTCTTAGCCATGATTAATTGATCTTGGAGTGCTATCTCTGAACAGGAAGTGGTATGCTGTTACATTGTGAAGTTTAAAGGTTACATTTTAATGTACCCTTTAACTTGCCTTTACATGCAACATAAAATGTTTTTGCCTATCTTATCTGGGCACAGAAAGAAACATTTTCCAGCCCAGATACAAATTAACGTTTGGTGTACAGTGTACTAATGTGAATGTGGCTGGTCATGGGACTTGCCCAGTCTGCTTTTAGACTCTGTTGCTGCATTATATACTTAGTCTCCCCAGCTTAGAAAATTTCTTCATTACTACTCACTTTGATATTCTGGTTTATTAAAATTCAGAGCTACGCATTCATTCTCTTGTCCCTCCCAACCTCTCCCAGTTTTCTGTTCTTGCTTCCCGTGGGCTCGCCCTTTTTAGGTCCTTCACCCATAATTAAGACAAGTGTTGAGCAGCTAATGCAAAGACCGCTGTTCTTTAGAGTCTTATGCTTGATTAAACTGAAGTTCCTGTATGCCTGACAGCAGGTCCGGTCACCTGAGCGTTACACATACTCTTGGGATTGGAGGCTAAACTACTTACGTGTAGAGACTGCCTTAAAAAGAAAACCTTGTCCTGTGGTACAGTCAATTTACCAACTCATTTGAATAAATGTAGAATGATACCCTGTTTTAAAGTATGTATAGAATGTTTGTCTCAACCAACTTGTAAGATTAATAGAAAATTGCAGTCTTATGGATTTGTTTGTTTGAATTGTCAGGTAACTTTATTAAAAATTACTTTTAACAAGAAACTTAAATTAATGGAAGGGAAAGCTACAGGTGAAAATGATCTTTTATTCACCATAATATTGTATTTCCAACCCAGTGTCTCAGTGTGCTCTGTATTACTTTAGCAGTGGGAGCAACGTAGAAACACACACAATCTGAGTGAGAAAATTACCTTGCTTGTCTGAGAAAGCATCTGTCTTGCATGATTTTGATCCTAAATCATGCTTGGCTTAACATTAATAGTGCTGCCTACCATCCATGGCTGAAGAGATCTATTTAATTATGTCTGTTAAATTGCCATGTAGACAAGTCTACTAAACTGTGATTAGTAGACAGAGCTTGAGCGTCAAGTACTGTCCTTTAGAGAGGATCTGAGTTCACAGAGCATTATACAGAACAAAAGAAGGAAGGTTTGTTGCTCTTGTGTAGTATTTACCTTGCCATATTCTATTGGCTGTGAGGGGAAAACACCTGGCAGGAAAGATCACAAGGATCTGTGCATATGTATTCCATTCTGGCTCCGGTCTTCATGAGATCTGTTGTGATAAACGTATCTGTTGCAAAGGTTGCAAATTCAGCCCATGTTTTACTTCGAGCCTTCTTTAGAATCCTTCACAAAACGATCTCTTTGATGGGAAGGCAGTGGACACAGAAACTGGTAAGTAACCTGGTTAAAGGCAAATTTTTAGTCTTCTGGACTTTCTTACAGTGCTGCAGCCATTACTGAAGCATGTGTACAGTATAGGTTTTGATGGTGGCTCTTAAAAACCAAGTGGCCTCTGCCAGAGTACCCATAAAAAAAAAATAGAAAGGGGAAATCCTTTCTCTCATGCTGCTCAAAAGATAATTACTAATCCTTATCAAATGCCTGTGTTAAGCCCAGATAGCATTCATTAGTAGTGAGCTTGCTTTTACATTTGTGTTCTGCTGCGATCTGGGGTTCATTACAGGGTTGAAGATGAACAATATACATGACTTGCACACAGGATATATATTACTGTTGTACCACTTGTCTGAGTTTTTTTAGCTAGACTTGTCTGAGATTTTTTAGCTAGACAGAGCCCTGATATAAACAGGTGTAGTTCTATGAAAATCAATGAATTTGCATTTATTTGAACCAGGGCAGTTTAGATATGTGCGAACTATTTGCAGAAAATATTTTCTCATTTGGGTCATACAGTGTTTTAACAAGAAAGTGAGAATAGTGAACTATTCCAACTAATAAATCGTTCTTATGCTACACTTCTTTTATTTTAGTGACTATGAATAAACTGGTTTCTTCTTCCTACATGTAAAATCTTGAGGCTGCACTTGAGGTTTTTGTTTTATGCACTTGAGTTTTGCCTGCTATGACTAACCAAGAACCACAACCAAGTTCAAGGACCTGGTAGACTGTTGTTAGTGTAGTTGGAACTCAAACATCAGTGTGACAGAAGTGCCAGTAAATAATACATTCTCATGCCCTAGCCATTACGCTTAAATTCAGAAAAATCTGTAGAGATGGCACCGAAAAATGCAAATAGAGGTAAACTGTTTAAATACAAAGGTTAGAACAGTATATGTATCATATTTTTATAATAATACACAAATGAAATGCTGAGAGATCTCTTACTGTTTGCATGGATTTTGTCTGTAGTTTATTTAGCAACCAAATAAAAAAGATGCTGCATAAACTATAGTCCAGGCTGAATGTGCTTCTGTTTTTGGTTTAGGTAGAAATGTTTTTTCTGGCTGCGTCCTTCATACTTAGGTCTTCTTACAACAAATGGAAAGCCCTTAATTGTACCTAAGGGAATAGTTAATCTACGGTGGACATATGGTGGACAAAAGCTGAGTCTAGTAAATGAAAAAAATTATAAACAGAAAATGTGTGAATGTCTGCACAGTCTGAGAGTCATGGGAGATATTGTGCTGTTGGATTGGAGCTTATTTTAGGTTAATTTGCTATTCCTTTCTATTAATATATTAATAGAAGTCAGTGGAGCATAATATACATAGTTTTAAAACCCAATCAAATTCATGTCTGTTTTATTGGATTGAAAAAAATACCTGTTTTTAAGCAGGACAGAATTTCTTTCTTTTGCCCGTGGTCCTGCTCCTACCTTTGCCACATGACATAAACGCAATTTTGATTTCATTAGTGGAGGGAAGCTCTCTGAAATTTTTAAAAGTTATAACATTTGACTGGGAGCAGTTAATCAGTGTTAACCCTGAGCAGCTCTTGGGCTTTATGGATTCAAGCATTATATGTGGTTGCACTGCTCCAGCAAAAGGTTAAGTATTAATGGAAAATGTTCACAGCTCTTTTACTCAAAGAAAACATGTTACTTGTAAGTTTTCTTTTGATTTTACTTTTACAGTTACGTTGAATGTCTTCATTCATTTAGCCATCCATAAAGCAAATATTGTTGCACATGCAGTGGATAATAAGTCTTTTTAGGACTACTTGTGTGGTATGTCACAGATCATTAACTGCAAGTAACCACCTGACTTGAGGGAAGTCTGGAAGCATCATTACAGTGAAGTAAGCTTTTATTTCTGTATCACTGCAGCACATTGATTTGTAGGAATGTCTCCATTAGCTACTGTGGAAATATATTCTCATATATTATTATTGAAGGAAGTTGATGAGAGAGGATAACCAAATTTCAAATGTGAATAGGGCATTAGTATTAGGATTTTGGACAAAATAGGGAAAAAGACAAGCGCTATTGTAGCTTTACTTTCTATTTAAAAGCTAGATAAGTCAGTAATCTTTTTTTAAAGCTTCAGAGTTTCAGAGTCAGACTGATAAATATAGTAACAGTTGTACAGTGTTTACGTGTACTCTGCAACTTCAACTGAAATGCATGTAGTAGTTGAATATATTTAATACTGTGTATGAGCAGAAAGTGTGGAAGAGAAACTTATTCCTAATCAGCAGGGAAAACTTAAGCTTTTTCTATTTATTTCAGTGAATAACAAAAAAAGACTTTTATTGGAAGTAAGCAGTTATTACTCCAGTTCAATTTAGAGAATGAGGGATAGTCTATGCTAATATGGGGAATAATCATAATGGATAACCTTTACACTCTTAGTGGTATAGTATGAACAATATGCCATGCAGATTTAAGAACCAAGAAGAAGAATTACGGGGGAATGCAGTGTACATATATTTTTAGATTGTGTAATTGTCATGTTTTTTGGGCTTTTGAAAGAGAAATGGAAATTAATGGTACAATTTCAATAGTCCACAGTTACAGCTCCATTCCTGAGATGCTGTGGGTTTATGATGCCCATTTCAGTACAGGAACATGTGTACTCTGCTAAATGTGTGGCTTTTTGGATAGACCTTTAAGCATTTTAAGCACTTAGGGTTTACGAGTTCTTAATTGTTCCAGTATTTGAGAAGGTATGTCTTGATGAGGTACCAGTTGTGCTACAGTTTCTTTCTGTTATCTACTTTGGTGATTTTATAGATCATGTTTTTTTTGAGGGGACAAATGGTATTTGAAAAAGAATAAAAAAAGATATTTCACTACTTCTGTGTGTGTAATATGAGACCGTGAAGGTGTTACCATGGGAGTAACTACTAAGCCAGTATCAAACAGATCACTGAGATAAGCCTGGTGGTTAAGTGCAGACAGCATTGTTGTTATTGTTGTTATTTACACTCTGTGCTTCCAGCCATTGTGATTCGGAGGATAACTTCAAAATAATGCTTGTTTTTGAAAGAGAGATCTAAGACTCTGTAGCATTAAATTCAGTTAAAAATCAATTAAGATTTACTGAAATGTGTTGGTTAGGGAGGGTGGAGTACAGTTGTGCTGAATGGTAAATTAGTAATCTAATTTATTTATTTATAGTAAAGTCTTAAAAGAGGAGGGCTTTATTTTATGTACATTGCACATAGTTTCTGTTTTAAAAATACTGAGTTCCCTATGAAATTTTCAAGATATATATTTGATTTTTTAAATCTAATTTTTTTCAGAAGTAGTGCTTAAGATAAACATTTTTGTTGTTTACATGGGTGTAAATTTAGAGCACGTTTAGTGAGCTCATCCAAGTTTACCTTGGTGTTTTCTTGCTAGCCCCTAGTTTATAATATTCCTTTGGATTACCTTTTTTAATCTGTATACTATGAGGGTTTTCTTTGGCTGTAAGTATTGTCCAATATGTTTACCTAATCATGTGTGATAACAGGAATATATCATACTAGTATAATACTAGTATGTGATGGTAGAATTCATTAAAGTTTTGAAATATATGTACAGAAAAAGGAATAGCATTAGCTCTTTCTGACTTCGACTGAAGAACTCAATCATACCTAGGTTATACCATTTAAAAACTGACATCAGGACCATTGCTTTTTGTTTCAAATGCTAAACAAACAGTAATTTAGAAAAAAGCTACAGACTAAATAGTTGAATGGAACACACAGAGTAGTAAAAGGTCTTGAGAAAGGCTTGCTTTGGAAAAATGCAGGAATATAGTCAACTATATATATATACACTATGATATATATATATATATATGAGGGCAACTTTTAAATTGTTGGGTTCTGCAACCAAATATTTCTTTTGTGGTAGGTGATTTAACATGAAGGCTGGAAAACTCATGATTTTTACAGATAGCACCCCTTTGATATGTGGGCAGAAAGAGAGACCCTCAGTTCCTAAAACCTTACTTTATACATTTGCAGGAGACTTTGGAAAGTAATTTGCTGTAGGCGTGCAGAAGGGAGAAAGCAGTGTATAGGAGTTGTTGGTCATGCTGTTAAGTTGAACTGTTTCAGAAATATTTTTATGTTCTGCTCATGACATAGAAAATGGTGGCATTTTGCAATTTACTTCTCAATCCCCCTTCAAAAGCATTATGGAAAATCTTGACATATTTTGTTGTGGAGGTGCCACTGCGATGTCTCACGGGATGAGCGTTTTTTGTGCTTTTCTTCATTCTTCATTCTCCTACAGGCTTTGCTTCTGATGCTGTGGGTAGAAAGGCTGGTTTCATTTATGTTTTGTTTTTCCCATTATATCTTCCAGGATGTAGGCTGCCTTCCCCTTAGGTATGATAGGACTTCATGAGAGTAATGCACCATGGATACTGTCCAACTGGCAAATGTAAATTTAGGAGAAAATAACAGTGTAAGACAAGCAAAAAAAACCCTCTCATGAGGCACCATACTGATCTTTCTGAATCAAACTGTTTCGTTCTCTTGGTTGGAGTTTTTTTTAGTGAGTTAGTTTTATATGGAAAAAGGAATCTTTTTGAGCAGAAAAAGTGATTTTCAGTGTAATAAAAAAGCCCCAGTAGTTTGGACTGATGGTTCTGAACTAATTCAGCTGTAGAGAATTTCCAGAGTTTTTGAGTTTAATTCATTGTTTAAGTATACTGTTGTGGTAGTTTATTTTAATAACATTACCCTGTGTACTTGGAGATGCTGGAGAAAGGAAGCCTAATCTGGTTGTATTGTAATTCTGCAAGATTGAAAATGGTTCAGTGTGAAGAGTACTGACAGTTCTTTCCCAGTAATATTCAGTAAACACTGCGTTAAAGAAAATTTCTAGAAAACACTATATAAAGCAGTTCTAAAATCTTTTATTTCTTACATTGTCTCAACCTGCACAGTAGAAGTAAAGGAAACAATATAATGAAAGAATAAAGAGCAGTCATTGTAGAGATCTCTATTGCCAGCTAATATACTGCCTAATTAATAATTTAGCGATTTTATTGGGCTGGCTTTTTTAAGTACCTGTGTTAAGATGACTTGCTTTTACTCCGTAAGTTTTGCAGTTTTATTTTGGGAATGGTGTATACAAAAGTTTGTTAGAGAATGGTTTCTGGTGTAGTTGCATGTTTCAGTCGTTGATCACTAGGGCAATAATGCTGGTTTCTGAGCACAGTCAGTACTTTTTCCAGCTGCTTTATAGTGATATCTTGAAGCTTAAAATGTAATCTATATGGGTAAGCCACAAAAGCCACTATATATTAAAGCAGACTCTGACAGTAAATCAAAATTGAACAGCTGGCAACACTACTAAAGTCATAAACTTATTTATTAAAAAAACTAAACAGAAGAATTATATTAAAAAGAGAGGAATATGTTCTACAGACCAGTGGATATAGCTTAAAACCTGGAAAGTGCTGCAGATTAAGGGCCCAATTTATGAACATCTGTTCTGGCAGTTTCTGTGAGATTCTCATGTTCTTTACAATAAAAGTGTGAAGCATGTTTTTCCCCCCATGCTAATCATGCTTTTCTGCAGTTCATAAAACTTGCATTGAGCCTTATGCAACTGGGCCTGTCTGCTTTACACACTTGCAGAGTAATTACTATTCATGAAAAGTACTATAGCAACGTCACAATCCCACCATATACACTTATCCTCACTTGTTCCAAGCAGTCTCATTGCTTTCAAAAGCACTGAAACAAGACTTCAGTTTCCTTCATATTTTTAAGCTTAGAGCATGGCAATGAACTAATAATGGAAGCAGGACACTAGAGAGCAAATGGTTCAGAAAATATCTTGGTATTGTTTCTCTAAAATTGAAGCATACTTACAGATCCACTGTTTTGGTCTTTCACGGTCACCAAAATAACTGGTAACTCCCCTTATCTCTGAATTTTGAAATAAATGATCACAGAAAGATTATTTTAATAGTGATGTTTACGTGGAGTGGTACCCTACTCTTTTGTCATATTGCCAGGTATGTGAGGATAAGCTTTAAGATTTGATCTGCTTTGAGAGGGAACTGAAGAATCATAACTTTAAAACTGAGTGTCTAGTTCCATTGTCAGTGGTACTTTTTGGCCTTTGATGTTAGTGTGACTAAGATTCTGTTTCAGAGATTTTAGCCACAAGCCTTGTTTTATATCAGGCTTGATCTGCATAGCACAGGTCATATTTTGTTCTCTGCCTCTTGCTTCATGTCCAGTAATTCAGTCAGAACTAGAACAGATAATTTTGAAAGGCCATCAGTTTTTCTGTAAAGCAGTACAGACTGCTAACATCTTAAACCCTGCTGCCATTAGTCAGCAAAGTCAGGTTCTTGACGAAGTCTGTGATTAGGAAAGCAGCATGTAGAAGGAACACTGAGCAAACATGCAGTAAAACCACTTTCCTTGTCCTTAACAGATTATATTACTTTTTTGATGGAAATGGTTACTTCTCATTTGAATGCTTTCTTTTCATTTGAATTCGATTACTTTCACTGTGTTATGCCTTATTTATTAGGTTGCAAAACCACATGCTTTTGTAGTTGTTTAACCTGAGGGGAACACTTCCAGCTAAGAATTCTCAGGACAGGAAAATTTCTGTGTACTTTTTGGGAGCTGCCTTCTCATAAGTTTAGGCTCATACTAACTGACAGTAGGGAAAAGAAAGGATTTCTGGTATCCTTTGGACAAAGAAATTTCTTGTAGTAGCAAGGCATTTTCTGTTTCTATGCCATCCATTTTGGAGCATTTTATAGCATGGGTGCATCTCTGTCCTATTGGTAGTGTGTATCCATTTCTGAAGTTGCTTGGCCAATTTTTTCTCCAGCTCACTTGTGAAATATTAAGAAACTGTATATTTCAGCAGAATGTATATTGGTCATTGACAGTTCTTTCTGTCTTTTCACTGAGTGACACTCTTATAGTTTATGTATATTTGTAGTGCTGAGGAGAGTACTGTTAGGAACTAAAACAAAAAGTGACTTATAACCATTTCATAGTTATGGAAATTAAGTTTCCTTTCTGCTCTGTCTAATACAAAACGTGAATTGGTGCACTCTGAATCATTTTATCCGCAAGTGGTGTACAGTATCTTAATATCAGTTCTTAAAGAATGGGTTTTTTTTGTAGAAGGGTCAGAAACATTAATGCTGTGTTTGCTGTATCATTGTGTTTACCTGTGGTGAATTTTTATTTTCCACTTTTGATTTGTTAAAGTGCACAAATGTAATTTATGTGCACCTGCATAAAATGTTTCACCTGTGACTGGGGTTTAATTTGTTCGACTCAATTTGTGCCCTGGATTTAGCAAGGGACTAACCCAACAGAAATCAAGGCTTTGTATCATCAAAGACAATATCCCAGAGGATATTGTCCCAGAGGAAACCCAGGAAGGAATCCAGGTTGCAGTATTTTTTATTAGACCTGACTAGAATGTTCTGGATTTCTGGTTTTGATTAGCTCAGATTTTCATATTTATAGTGACCCTCTTGTATGTGGGTGGACAAGGGAGGCAAACAAATGACTGCATCACTGTAATTTTCCATTTGCCTCTCTCTTTTAGGGTCTGCTGTCCAGGTTGGATTACTTGTCTCTCTTCTTCCACTTTTTCATCTTCTTCATACTCTTTACATCTAATCCCTTGTGCTTGGTGCAAATGGAATGCTCTTAATGTTGTTGGTTTTCTTTTCATCCATAGATGACCTGGAAGTGTAGCTTCATCAGCCCGATATAGAGACCAAATTTTTGATTTTTTTCTTTTCTTTTTCTTTTTTAATGGTTATGTTTTGAGAAGTGTGGCTTACTTTGCATACTTTTTCACTCTATTAGACATCTTACAGAAGTTCTAACAGTTTCTTTGAATAAACTTGATGGATGAACTACTAAATTCTTTTGGTTTAAGTAGTAGCTCTACTAGTGGACTGAAGATTTCTTTTGGAGCTGTTACCATCTACAGGATACATAATCCATGTGAATTAATGTGGCATTTCCTTTATAATCCTATGAATTTTCTGCCTTAGAACTGCTTTTATGTTTTTTGTAAGAACTTTAGTAGAATAGACCTTTAATACGTGTCGATATCCAGAATGGTTATATTGTCATAGTGTGCTTTTGTATTTAACATGTACAAATAGAAATAAACTGAGACATTTTTATTCTTTCTGTGGGTTTTTTGTTTGAATTTAATATCTAGTGCTGTGTATTAAGTAATTAGGCCAAGAAGGCAGAATTTTTGTGAGTATGCTGGTGCTTAAAAATGTAGACTGCTGTCTGGTGGTGTTTTCAAATGTGGTTAAACCATTGCCTAGTTGACCAGTAGTTGCTTTAGTACTTTAAAAAGTGCCCCAGGAATGCCTGCTTTCATCTTTCAGTCTCTCAGTACCATTGCAAATGTGACTCTAAATGTTTAATTCTTCCAAGAAACGTCTAAATGCAGGGGAAGTTCAATTCTTTTGATAACCAAACCAATAAATATATGGCAATATTAGTGAGCTAGTTCTGACTTCAGTGTCTGAGTTTTCTGAGTTTCTAAATGAATTTGGGAATAACACTGGAACCTGTGAAGCCACTTCATTCTGGAATTAATTTTAGGATTGGTCTGAGGAAAAAGCATAGTAGACATCACAATTCTATTATATTTCCAAAATACAATTTTGTTTCATTTTTGAAAATGTTTCTGAAGAAACATAGAGTTAACTTCTGTTTAGCTAATAAAATCACTTGAGTGTGGTGTGCACTTAGTTTGGGAAACTTACTTTGTGTGTTTACTTTGTGTGTTTACTCTACCTCACTTCTTGTTCTGGAATTCTTTTCCCTAGCATCAGCACAGCTGCATCATCCATTTCCACAGTCCTTTTAACCTCCGCTTTTAATTAAAAAAAAATTAAATCAGATGCTGTTTAAAGCTTCCCATTTAGTTTTGGGAAAATAAAAGTTCACATCTAGCTTAGACGTGTGTGAACAGCTGTTAAAAGCCACAAGCAAAACGATACTTATAAAAGTGGTGGGGGGAACTTTAAGAGCAAGCTGCCAGTTTGACTGTACTTTTCAATAGCTCTTCACTTTCAGCCAAATGGTTTTAACAATTATTTTCTTTGAAAAAAACCTTTTTTATAGAACCAGCAGCCCAAGCAGTTAGGCCAGTGGTAATAGGAGGCAAATTGCCATTTCTCTTTAACTTTTTATGAAATTTTTCTTTGAATCTGAGGAAATTGCTCATTAGAGAGGTTGGAGGGGCTGATGTCTACCCATGCCCACCCACCATGTAAGTACATCTGTCCCCATTTGGTTCTAATGAGGGATCTTGTTCATTGAAATTCACAAGTTCCAAGACTAAGCGTAGAAGGATAATACTTCCCTTGTGCCATATTTTGCAGGCATTATAGTCCTGCTCATGATTTAAATATTTTGAGGTAATCATAGGATTTCTCTTTTAGTCCAGGTTACTAAATCTGATTAATCAGTTGGACAGAAACAGGCAGAGAATTTATCAGATGTTGAATATTTAAAAGAAAGTGTCAAGATTTTAGACTATTCCTTGTTCAATCCACCTTCTGAAAGAGAAAAAAAAAACCCCGAAGTAGTTCCTTCAAGAAAATTTTGTCTTTATTGATGTTGTGGTGGTGAGGCTAGAGTATCAAATTCTCTGTGACCTAATAACCATGTAGACATATCTCTGGAATTTGTTTGAACAATTTTCTTTGATCCTATCCTGGCTGGTCTATTCTGTAAGCGAGACATGGCTGCTGCAAGGCCTTCCCAGATGTCTGGTGGCACTTGGAGCAGGTGTGACTTGTCCCACCAGGTTACCCTGTGGTAGGGGCACACTGAGTTCACTTAGCTTGGTCTTACTGTGTCAGTGCTCATTCAGAGCATGCCATCTAGATGCAGAATTGTCTTCAGACAGTTTGGGAGCATGTCAGGTAGGTGGCTGTAGTCTTTGACTGTTTTGTGTGGCAGCAGAGATGCTATTGAAGTTTCTTCGAAGTTGCAATTTTTTTTTTTTAAATTGAGATTGTTGGGGTGTCTGTTGGCTTTTAATCTTAGCGGATTACAGCCTGTCATAACTGGTGCTGTCACTGTCTTGGTATTTGTTGCTTTGTTGCACTTCCAGCTGCTGTGTTGGGGTTTCTACACTTGTGGAAACACCTTCAGTATCACTTTTTCTCCCAACAGTGTGGCCTGTGGTGTGCAGCCAAATGTCTCCTGTTCAAAGGTTTGGTGTGGCTTTCATTTAACACACGTTGTCTTTGCAATATGCCCTTGTTTCCTTTGCATGGGCAGCTGGTGAAGATGAGTTGGGTTGCAATGTAAATTTGTTTAAAGTTACTTGGTTATTGTTTTCTCCTTATATGTCTGAGTATGAATGTGACTTCATATTGCTAGAAAGCGAGAACCCAAAAAGCTTTCTTACCACTTCCAGTTTCTTGGATGTCTCATTTTTATGTTGTTTAGTTTGAATTCCCTACAAATTTCCTACTATCATTTCTGAAATGAAAAGAAGAAACAAGCAGGACAAGCAAAACGCCAAGTGAGTAATTTCCTTCTAACACAGTGTGTATCCCTGGTGCTAAACAGCAAATCTCTGATAAGACTGGGATTAGAATTCTGGGTATGAATCTCAGAATTATCCTCAAGAATTGGGGAAAATTTAGGTGATCCCAGTTTACACAAGAGAGCAATAATGACAAGAGGAATGAAAAAGCTTTTATATGAGGAGGGACAAAATAGATCAAGTTCCTTAGCAGTCAGAAAAAGACAAACAGGTATATAAAACCATGGAAAAAGGGCAGAGAACAATTATATGGCATCTTTTCAATACAAACTCGAGGAAATCTCATGCCTTTTTATGAAGCAGAAAGCTTAAAATAAACAGATTAAATTACTTTTTTCACATTGTGAACAACTAAATTGTGGAAGTTCTATTCATTGTAGAAGCCAGAAGTGCACATGGCTTCAGAAAGGAACCACAGAGACTTGTGAAGGGCTGGCCCACCAGTGGCTATTAAACATTTCAGACGTATTCCTGGAGATGGAGTGTCAGGCTGAGGAACTCAGGCTGCCTCAAAGTGGGGTGTGTATCAAGGAGTGATCACTGTAGCTGTACTGGTTCTTATTTCCTGCTTCAGTACCTGCTGCTGAAAGCTCTTTAAAGGAAGTTGCTGGCATGGGCTATACCAGACCTTCAACTACTGGATTTAATAAAAACCCTAAATTCACGATCTCAAGCTGTTACAACTCCTTCTCCCCAACGCCAAGCTCCAAAAACCCCTCTAGAACAGTGAACAAAACACCTCCAAACATCCTTGCAATTTTGACTTCAGTGCCTTAGGTTGTGTAGCTGTATTTGTGTGTATTATTTGTAGCTGTTTCGTTGGAACAGTACAGGTGAGAGAATGTGATCTATATTCTGGTGGTTGCTCCACAGTGTCATTTATTTTTCAATACAATTGTCTTTGGATAAAGTAGTAAAGAAGTCTGGGGGACAAAGAGAAGTACTGAGTATCTCAGTAGTCCCTGGTGATTAATTTTAGGCCCTCAAGGTCTTTCTTCAAAGTATCTGCTCTTAACCAGTTCAGCTGTGTGAATCTCACAGACTCTTTTGAAAACCCTATTTCTTGCCTAGACTATGTTAAAGAAATTTGTGATACTGAAAAGTTCTAAAAATCTAATGTGTTGTTTAATATATTTTTATTAATATGTTTTAAATGGAATTTTTATGTTGACGTAAATTTGTCAAAGAGTAGTCAGTGATGGTGTAAACAAATGTTTAACCATTAACTAAAGTTTCTTTACTATCCTAATTCAGAAAACTTCACCTATGGAAATTGTGCCTCTGGAAACTCTTAATGTATATTAGAAGAGGAGGAGTGTTCTAAGTCACGAAGAAATTAGGTCATCAGCAGGGCTGTGCTAAAATTTTAGTAGATGATATCTTGGGGTTATTTACGATGGACTTATTAACTTGACACATATTCTCCCTTTCTTTTTCAAACCTAGCAAAGGAAGTGCTGCTGATCCTTGAGGACTCCAAACTGTAAAAAGTGGAGTGGGTTTGTTTCAGTGAAGTCATGACTGACCAAACAGTCTGGGAAACTATGCTTTCAGCAACTAAGTTCTGCTTAAAGTCAGATGTAGCTGATTTCTCTAACTTCAACAAAAATGGAAGGAAGCAGGAACTCTTAAATCACCTTTGGTTTTCGGAAGTTTTTAAAAAAAAAGTGTTAAAAAGTTTACAAAAAGAAGTTGCAGCTGAATCCTAACTTACTTGCTTAATATTTTCAAATCAAAATGAATCCTGACAAAACCTTAGGAGAGTGCATACATGTGTTCAAATTTAGCTGTTCCCAGTGGTGTATTTCCCACAACACAGCCTGGTCTGAGGTGGTTTCGTGACTGACTTCACCCACTTTTGCTTTTGTCACCTGCAATCATGGTAGCACTGTTCACTGTTCACTGATCCAGCCTCGAATGAACAGAACAAAGAGGAGTTCATCTTTGAATGAACATGTGGATTCCTTTTCTTCTGCAGTGGTATTATCACATGGGAAACTTTGGAAGTGCTCAGCCAGTAGCCCAGGAAAAGCCAGGACCATCCATCCATTTGATTTGCAATTATGGTAGCTTAAGCTGCTAAAGAAACGATCATTTTTCTAATTGATTTCAGGCCTGCCTCCTCCTGAACCATCTACTTTCTTGATGAAAGTCTTTTTGGTGTGAGGTTGGTTTGGTTAAGATTTTTTTCTGTTTGTGTGTGAGAGAGAAACAGAGGGAATTGGATTGCTTTGCATAGGCAGATGGTGCGTTAGATCTGAAAAGAGTATGGGCCCTGGTTTGTAACAAACTGTGTATAAAGTACTTTTCTTATTCCCTTGGTTTCTTTATGCATTTTATTGCTTTTTAAGTCTTGGACAAGGTTGTTAATGATTTTTGTTTAGTCCCTTATAGCTAGCCTGATGACTTGGTTCCTTCTGCTCGTATGAGACCAGTTAATACGGTAAAGTTGCAATATTAGTATAATCCATCTTAGTGTGTCCACTATTTGATTTTTAATCAAATTTTGTTTTAAATTTGTTTGGGAAAAAGCTTTTGTAGCTTTTCCTCAATATCTGAGTCAATAATAGCTTTCTGTTAAGCTAATGAAGTTCTGGACCACATGTTCACATCATGATAGAAATTTATGTCAGTAAGAAATGAGCTCACTTACTCACAGGCAAGAATAGTTCTTCAAGACTATGATTAACCACCTGATGTATTGGTTAAAATTCAGGTGGGTTTTTTTTTGCCTGGATGACTAGATTGCGATAATGAAATATGTGAGTTGGCAAATGTGTAAGAGTTCCACTTCTTGTACAGTTCCCCTTCTACTGTCTGCTCTGAAGTCATTATATTGTTAAGTAAAAATAGTTTGAATTCAGTTCTTTATAGTCTTTGAAATGCTGTGGTTCAGTTTAAGAATTCACTGATAAATTTACTATAATTGATCTGAATGTGCTTGGGTTTAATTTCTCCTTTTGTAGTTAATTGAAGTATGTTATGTTTATTTACTAGGCAGCCTTACTTTTTTGTTATAAAAAGTCATTTAATATGAAGTTGAGTTGCACTATTAATTTTTTAACTGCCAGTTGAAATCAGTTTGGCTTGGTAATAATTAGTTACAAAAGCTTCCAAATGGAAGGAAAACTGGGCTGCTGTTAAACAGGATTTGATACACATGGAACAGTTAAGCAGTAATAAATTGCCTAGTAACTGAGTAATTTCACTCAGATATGTGCCAATCTTGTCTCTACATTGAAAAATTTTGGAAGAAGAACTGATGTTTGAAATTGCTTAATGCTGGAAGTTTATTGTAATAACAGTAATACTGACTTGGCCTGATCTTTGAACATTTAAGGCTTGCTTTTATATCCCAGTGAATGATTTCATGTTCATTTATAATTTTTGTTGTGGGACAGTTCCCAGAGGGGTATGTAGGAGAAGCACTAAGTGTCTCCAACTTCTTATTACATCTGCTGGAAGCACAAAGGAATCAGGCATGGAAGGGCCCCAGAGCTGACCTGCGTTGGCTCTGGTAGGAGCAAGTAATTCAGAGTATTGGATAAAAGTGTCACACTGGAGAGGATAGCCAAACATAGCTGTTGGCCTGAAGTCAACAGAAGCATACCTGTGGAAACAGTCTGTATAGATGGATGCAGCAGTAGCCATCAAGAATGCTGGCATGGGTCCTCTGAGGAATTGTTATTTATTAGGTAAATGCAAATAAATTTGGTATTAATAGTTCATTTCCATGGCTTTATGAAATATATTACTCTGAGATATGTTCCTATGCATTATTTGGAAAACACTGTTTTAGGAACTGCTAGGTAAGGATAAGGCTTTTTCCTTGATGTTTTAATATGTCCAGATTTACTATTTTTTGGAAGAAATTACTTGTACAACTGTACCTAGTCTGGAAGGGGCTGTATAATGTTTGAATTATAGGCAGAACTGGAAATGTGTTCCAAGATTTTGTGGGGGTTTGGTGGGAGGAGGGCAGATGGAATTAGTTTTGATTTCTGTCTATAGCTACAGACTGCATCTAATATCTTAATAAGTAGATATCTGCCTTTAATAATATAAAAAAATTAGCTTTTCATATGCAGTAATGAGACTGAATTTGTTAACCTGCCAGCCCTTTTCAATGCTGATAAGGAATTCAGCCCTTGCAAGCTCAAGGAGGCTGCAGTTCCACAATCGATTGGCCTTGGGGTGAAGCCTGTTTGGAGCTTGAATTTACTACCACTGCTCCACGGGAAATCAGATCTGAGGCTTGATCTGGGTTAAACAGAGCAGTCAGAAAGAAATGTCTATTTTTAACATGGATCAGCTCACTGAGCTTCCTAAGTTCACATGATTTGCATGGCCTCCTAAGTAGGTGAGGAGAGAATAGTTACACTGTGGCTTGAGGGTGGGAATGAAGAGCCAGGAGTGGGACAGGTGAGATTTTCCAAACTTTGGTGCTGGCATCAGTAGGTCTTGAAACTGTGACCAGAAAGTCTTGCTTTGACTGCAGAAGGAGACAGATGTGAGTGACTGAAGGCAGGATGTAAGAAATGTTGTATAAGTGTTCATAAAGATCCCAAGACATCGAGTTTATGAAATTACAGTGAGCTTTATATTTTATGCCTGTCAATCCAGTAAATCTTTGTGAATTTTAGAATGGTATCATTTAGTAGTCCTCTTAGTATTTAACTGATGATGACTATACCTTCTCCTGGTATTGATATATTCAGTGAGGATGTAGTAGATACATGGAAATCAGAGAAAATATTTGAAAGAGATGAAGAAAAGCTGATCCACCCATGGCTTGTGGATATATTGGACTAGCACCATCTTCTGAATGTTTAGTACATTGCAACTTTATGTCTTCAATAATGTACTAAAGAACACTTAAAATAATATTCATTCAACTTGGCATTTCAGAAATTGCATTACTATAATATCTCTTTTTACACTCTGTTGACCTTATGGAATTGTTAAATTCAACCAAAACAAAGGATATCTCTAGTTGGATTAGTGGGAAAATAGGCTTTTTGTTTTTCGCACTTTTTTAACCTCTGTCCTTAAACATACCTTTAATGATAAAAGGAGGAAATTTATTTTTGAAAAAAGCTATTGAGTCCAGCAATTTGTCACTAGTAGCTCAGGTAAACCAATTTAAGCATTTTTTTAAACTTGCAGTAATCCTGATAAAAATAGTTTCATTCTGAATCAGAGAAGAGTTTCTTTTTTTTCTGTCAGCAAGTCAGAAGCAAGCTATTGCTGTATAATTTATAATTTCATTAAACATATCCTTGTCTAATGCCAGTGTTTTAGTGTGCCTGTGGGGACTGGAATTAATCTACATGGTATTGGGCACTGGGGATTATGGTTTGTGTGAACACAGCTTATTTTGCTATGCTTTGCTTTCTCAGCATCATTTAATAAACATTTTCAACTATGTTCCTGTCCTGTGCTGGTCACTGTGCCTGCCCAGTGATTTTTATAATTGAATTAATATAGCAAGAAAAATCCTGCTGGGGTGTGTTCTCCTGTCCTAGGCTTTTCCTCATTTCTCCTTTTCTCTAGGAAATAGCTACTCATAAAGATGTTTGAGTCTAAATTAACACCTTTAACTTAACTTAATAACTTAAATTTCTCATTGGCAGAAAGATTAGGCAGCCTAAACACAAGTGTAAAAGAAGATGAAAGATGATTTAGTGCACAAAGCAGTAAATTGATGGTTCAGTGAAAGTTCCTGTGTTCTTAGCAAGGCGTTACATTTATCTTTTCATATGTGTTTCATTTTCCCTTTGTAAAAAAAAGAATGGTATTTGCCTGATTTACTGGGAAGCAAATTAGTCAGCAAATGATCTATTACTAATTGCAAAGGGCTTGTAAATTGGCACTGGGGCTGTGTAAGAATCTGACTGACTGGATAAAAAGCAACAGTGAACAAACTGTCTTCTCTCCAGGAGGAGCTTGTAATCTTAGGATATGTTTCTCTGTGGAAAGTAAAAACTAATTAACCAAAGGTGTGAAATTAGAGAACATTAAAGTCTTGTGAGATTATACTTTTAAAAGAGTAGCATTATTTTGCTGAAGCCAGGTTGTTCATTCTCCATACCAGAATGCACAGAAGTGTTTCATGTTCTTTCATTCACAGCTCTACTTGGTTTGCTAGGCTTACCCTAAGGACGTGTTTGTATAGATCTGTACACTGCAATAAACAGAGATACGTGGTAAATTCATCTGCACAGAGGTCTGTGCATGACATCTAAACTCTTTGTGCCTAGATTAATGCCTTCTGAGTTCACTGTCTGCTGCCTTGATAGATCTTCAGTGTACTTAGCCACTTGAGTTGCAGGATAGGGAGAAGACAGTCAACAATGCTTTTCATCCACCTCTCTTTCTTTCTGTGGTCTTATGATAACCTTAAAAAAGAAAAAAAAAAGGTAGAGTAGTTCCAGTTATGTTTTAATCCTAAAATAATATTCAAGGTGACTCAAATTTGTATTAGTTTAATAATATAACCTTTTCTGAATACTTGTTTCCAAAAATGTCACCATTAGGGGTAGGGATAAGTGGTACAGGTACCTAACAGAAGGGATCAGATTCCAGCTGTCAGTGTAGTCTTAGTCTGTTCAGTCAAATGAGAAATGGTTGCAAGAATTTGTGCCAAGGATTTATTAAAAATGAAAACAGGAAATGTCTAGCTGAGAAAAAAATTATTCTTATTTTCTCTTTAATTGTCTCTTCAAACTGTGTAAGCCAGTCATCTGTCATCCTAGTTTTGAAAAAAACCTTGTGTTTGTTGTTTTTTTCCTTTGTAAGAAATTTTACTTTTGTATGAAAAGATACCTGCTGTTTGTATTTGCAAAGGTTAACATCATCTTAAAAATGACCTGCCATCTACCAGACATTAAACATGCTTGTTATTAGGCAAGAATCCTGTCACACTGTGTCCTCTTTAGTTAGCTGCACTTGATGTGCTGAGATGGAGGCATTTGCTTCTGGCTGCTCTTCTTGTTTTCTGTTGAAACCTACTTTAAATCTTGCAAGTGTTAACCTCATTAACCTAAGATGCACACGAACCACTGTGTTTTAGAGCTTTAGCAGAAATGCTGTAACTGTTTATTGTTTAACAGTATTTGAAAGTCTCATTCAATATGGGATATTTTTATGTAAAAAAAGTTAATATAATTACTACAGCTACTTTCATAAATGCCAATCAGATAACTTGTCATGGTAAACACATTCTTTTTATTATTTCCCGTGTTAGAACAAACTGTCAGCCTCATCAATTTGATTTGAATGTGTGAAATATTCCAAGAAACTCAGATTTTGTGTCTTTGTATGTAATTTTTGGACAAGAAAGAGGATTCCACATAAGCTTTGTACAAATAAGTGGAGGCCTGCATTAGAGGTGTACATAAAACCAGGCAAACCTCATTCACAGACATGATGTCTTTCTGTTTTTAACTAGAGACCTAGGAATTGTTCACTTTTCTTTTCCCATATTAGGCATACATTTTCATGTCTTGTATCTGTAGGAATTTGTCTTTTGGAAGGCACTCAGATCATAGATTTGTCATTTAGGAAGCTGTATTTTTCTTTATTGTAATTGAACTGCATATTTGCTGATAGTTCTAATTTTTTTAGAGGAGGAAGTGTTACAGTGTTTTGTGTAAATTACAAGAGTTTTTAAGCTATCATTTTTTTTTTTGCTTTCTGAAACCAGTAATTTCCTGTTGTAGCTGGAAATGTTAAGTGTAGTTTTTAAAGTATTAAAGTGCAGCACCAGCTATTATTCTGCCTTAGCAAGTCTTCTAATACAACATTTGATTTGTTACTATGTCCTCATAAGAAAGCATCAGCAGCAGAGTGTACATGACAGTGAGACAGTAAACACATGCTTGCAATCAAATTAATGTATTTCATCTGTCTTCAATTAATAACAATCTGTCATGCTATCTATCTGAGAAGCGGCATAAACAGTTTATTTTGTGTTTGGAATAACTTCCTGGAGGTAGTTAATGTGACACGTAGTTTGTCTGACATGAGTATAACCAGATCAACACTCTAGATGTTTTCTTGATAACCTAAAAAAATTACTGAGAAAATCTGTACTGGAGCTATATTTATATTTCGTTTTGAGCTTCCTTAAATCAGAGTAGTGGCATAGTTTTCAGGACTTCCATGAAAGAGTTTTCTTTTCTTGGCAATTGTACAATTTTAGTGTGAGAAAAAGATTGAAAGTATTAACAGAAAATTAACTACGAAAAGCTGCAGTTTGCACTCTGACATTTGGGATTGAATATTCGAGAATGTGTGCTGTAGTAATTTAGAAGTACCAAATCAAAATAGATTTTCAAAAAGCTAGCTGATACACAGTCTGGTAGCGCTGCAGACCTGGTACAATTTATTAGCAAATTAATTTATTGTTGGTTTTGTATAAATCTGGTTATAGTGGATAATAATAACTAGGTATTAGATGATTTTTTTATTTACACAGAAAGAACCTTTGTGTCTAAACAGAAAGTGAAAGTGCAGTTGCTTGAAGTTCTAAGTAACCTATTGTAATACTCTTTAAAATCTAAGACATAATGGAATAGCTCCATCTTTTAGTGGAAAAGCAGTAGCTTGCTGGTAAGCTGTGCAATAAAAAAACTAGGGAGGGGTTTTTTTTTGTTGCCCTTTTTTTTTATTTCACTTTTTTCTTTGGATTGATGGTAGAATTAGGATTAAAGACAGGTAATATTGCTTATGGCAGAAGAGGCTTGAAAGGGGGTTCCTTCTGGCCAGAGCAGTGGGATATGCTGAGCTATTCTCTGTTGACATGCTATGGAACAGAGGTCTGATAAACTGGGAAGCAAATAATGTTGCCTAGAATGTTGCTAGATGTTCAGCTTGATTTCTGGTTTATTTTTTAGAATAGTGGATATTTGGCCCTCTTGGAGAAATTCCTCTTTTAATTCCCTTTTTCATACACATTTGCTTATGCATGGAGGAAGCAGAACCGTCATGTTCTGGAATTAAACTGACTATACTTGTTGAGCAGCATGTACTGCATGAGGATAATGCTGTATAACAGTATTGTTGTCCTCAGTCTGCTAGGTTTTCAGGTGCTTAAGCTAGCTTTGTTCTTAAGAAATCAGTCAGAAATTATACCAAAAAATAGGATGAAAAAGACATTGTCGTATACAGACCCCTTTTTTTATGACCCTGGAGTATTTTCAGAATAGAAAATGTGTACATAATTTTAAGCACATGTAAATCAAATTAATAAATTATTAAAGCATTTTACTTGTCATGTCTGTGTGGGCTAATCGTGATAGCTCATTATTTAAACATTATGTAATTGTATACCTTGTGTGCACAGCTGCAAATACTTTGCAGAAAGATTTATATTTCATTTTTCACAGCATACTATAAAAGAATATATTTTTGTGTGGTACCACAGATTAATAAAGATGTTTACTCATAACTTTAAAACTACCCTTAATTATATTGAAATATGAAATAGCTATAATATGTAAGATAACTAAAAAACTAGAGAGTTGTAGCTTCATTTACGTGTTACTACCAGTTTTAATAGAAAATACTGTTATCAATTAAAAAAAAGTTCATCTTAAAGAGAACTGCCCCTTTGCAATGGAATCCCTTGCAGTTTTTGCAATTCAAGGCCTGAAAGCAAAAGTGGTGAGATTTGAGTGGAGAGGCATCCCTTTACTGAAACTCTGAACTGTCTCTTTCATGTTTCTTTCCATACATATGGTTTAGAAAGTGGATAGGTTAGTTATCACTGGTATAATCATTGAAAACAGCTTACAGTTTGCAAGCGTAATCTCACGATCCAGGAGAAATGCCAATAAATTATTAAACACTTGGACTTGTTTCACATACTTTATACTCAGTTGTCCATACTATCCTCGGCAAGTACTGTCACTAGTTTCTCAGCTGCTTGGAAGTACCTGTACAAGTTACCTATTTGTGTTTCTTCCAGAATTGCCTGAAAGTTTCATGCAAAATGGATGTTTTCCTACTTAAAAAAACCCTGTAGTTTTACATGGAGCTCTTCTCCAGTGCTGTTATGAAAGAAGAGACTGGCAGTCCTATGGGAAAGAGAGATAAATAAAATGAGTAGCAGCCTTTACATTCTGCACAAATGATGTTCTGTTGTCTTTTTAGAGCATGTGCAGTTATTTGCTTATATGGTTTTAAAACCAGAACATTCATCATTCTTCTGATTGATGATACATATTTTAAAATACTTCCTGGCTTTGTGTTTGTACCAGTTGTATTGGGTAAATTGTGACGTGTTTTATTATTGCCTTAATTTTAAGACAATACAGTTCTGGGATTTGATATCACACTTTATTCCTCACAGCAAACTCTGGTGAGCTAATTATATTGGTTCTAGCTCCTGGATTTCAGAGAAGCAGGTGAGTTAAAATAGTGTTTAATGGTGTAGTGGAATGGAAATGATCGTCTGTGTGTGGTGGTGCTATGTGGCTCATTGCAGGCCTTTTTTAACTTACGGAATGATGCAAATATCTAAATAGTGGAAGAGAAACAATTTTGAAAATAATTTATTTACCATTAGTGGTTTCAGAGTCTCAAGTCAAAAGCAGCAGAACTATTCAATCAAGATGGAATTGCTGTTGAATGGCTGGGTGTGAGTAGATTGTAAAGCACCCAGTTATGTTTTATCTAGTACTTTTAAAGGTTTTTCTATTTCCTTGCTACAGTGCAATAAACTAAAATTTCAGTGACTTACTCTTAATTTCTCAAGTGAAGTCATACAGAGTTTTGACTTTGAAGAACAATTTATGCTGTCTCAAGTGTTTTCCTCAGAACTTCTTAATCATAGGATAGATATCTAGCCTTACAGTATTTTAAAGTACTGTTTCCTTTTCCATTTTGATTTAGCATTGTCCATGAGATTTTCACTGCAAATAATTGATGTATAATAGCAATTTGAAGGGTACTTAGTGAAGATCCTTTTATAAATCACCTGAAGATGTAACCTAATCAAATCTCTCTGGTTATAACTTAAAATAACTATTTTGTCCTTGTCTTCTTTGAAATGTCACTTGCTCTCCACTGAGATGGCCATGGTGGTGTTTACATCTTATCCCTTACCTAAATTCTGCAGTGTTGTTCTTACCTGTTTTTTTCTTTTTTGCTGTACTAGTTTTGGCTGGGAGAGAGTTGGTTTTCTTCCAAGAAGTCTTCAGGATAGCTTCAGGAATGCCTTAGAGGGAGTATCCTTGGGATTTCTGTGGGAGTTTGATGCTTCTCTCCTAGATTCTGTTTTCTCTTTTCACCTCACTAGATCTCTGTTTAATCTCACCTATAAATCAAAATGGAACTCCTTGGAATTGATGAGAAGCAAGCATACTTTTTAGTAAGTCTTATCTACTTTTGCTACAGCAGATGTTGATCTATGCAGGTTCAATCTTTTAGGGGAGATTTTCACTTGCATCTGTTTGCCTTGCTGAGAGTTGTGTCTGAATTCCCCAAGTTTCTAATCTGTTTTTTTTGTGCTGGTATCTTTATGGAATACCTGTACATACAGATGTGTATCGACCTGTTAGTTTTGCAAGAGCAGTTTATCTTGCTATGTGTAATTGAAATGACTCTTCATACTAGACAACCTTAAAGATGAATGTTTAGTCGTATTTTAGAGAATCAACAAGATGGGCTCTTGAGAGGATAAGCAAGGCAACAGAGATAATTTTTGGAGACTATCTGGCAGCCATGTATTTTTTGTAGTTGTTGCTCGAGGCTCTTAGTGTGTATTTCAGGCATAAAAATGAGCAGAACTGCAACAGCCTATATTGTGGATGCCTTTTCTTTGAAAGGGACTTTGAATATACTTTGGAAGCTGATAACCCCCCTCCTTCTGTCCTCATCAGGCAGGCCAGGAGAACAATACAATGACCTATATCTCTCTTTCTTTACCCCATTGCTCATGATGTCCCTCTGCTTCTCCTGATACAAGTTTTCATGTACTTTAAGTATTCAATTTAATGAAAGCATGTTTGTTCCATTCTAGCCAAGGAATTAGCAATGTACTCCTTTGACATTTTAACTATTGCTTTGGTAATTTATACTTTTAACTGCCCTTTCTGCCTGTTGATCCTATTTTTAAGAGGTATAGAATTTTTGAAATGATAGATCAAAGAAATACCCTCACAGCCTTCTCCAAAGTTTACACATCTTGGGCTTGCTTTAGCTTTTCATGACCAGACAACATACTTTAATGTAGATAGGAGAGTTTGTATTCAAGCCCTTGACCAAAAGTACTGGTTTGTAACATTTGTGTGCTGTAGGGAGGCACTGTTTGCAAATAGTTAAATCTCTTTTTAGTTTTCAAACTTGTGTCTTATGTCCTTTTGTCTCCTTTATACATGCCACTGTGAATCTCTAGTCATCAGTTTGTATTCTACTTGGTAAAAATGAAGCTATTAATTTTGCCCTGCTGTTACCCTCTTTCTCATTCCCTAAAGATGAGGAGGATGACTGTACCATCTGGCACATAAACTTCACTTTGGGCCTTTCTCTAAATGTTTGTGTTTGATGTGTGGCCAAATCTTGCAGATTCCTTCTTTGAGACCTTTGTTAGATATGGCCTATCATAGCCATTACCACAGTTAAAATGTTCTCATTTTGTATCTTAATTGCAATAATTCCTTTTTCTTGGCCATTGCTATGTTATCTAGTCATTTAGAATATTCTTCAAGATCATTTTCCTGGTTTATAAAATCAAACTGTATTTATGTATCTTATTCACTTTCTTTCTATCCAAAACTTATTTGTCTTTGCCGTTAAACTTTTCATGGCTTAAGTGCATTCTCATATCATCCTTCATCCCAAGATACCTATTCCTGCTGTTAATTGGCTCATCGTATGAGTCCACATTGGCCAGCTGTTAGTTTTCTTTCTATAAAGTCCCTGCATTCCTTATAAACATCTTTTTTAGAAAATCATTTTTCTCCTCCAAAGCTCTCCTTAAAATCTTTTTGCTGTGTTGTCTAAATAAAAGCTGGACAAGACTTATCTCCCGGTGTGCTAAGAATTCTTCCTGTTGAGCTGACCAGTGTCAGATGTTAAAGAAAAAGGACTGAAGGGTAACTATTCACTGTCTTTAGCTGATCTTCAGTAACTCTCTGATTATACCCTTGGCCTGTGGGCGATGCAAAGGAATTGGACTTAGGATCATTGCCCTTCATTGACTTCAAACTGCAGTTTTGGGTAGTTAAATATCTATTAACGCTTGAAACTCTTTTCTTGTACTAAAACTGTGCCCTTTTTCACCAAGAGCTAATGTAACATGAATTAACCTGGCATTTTCTGTGGGCTCTGAATGCGTACGTGGACAGTCACCTGGCAGTTCCCTGGCATGACAGTGACTGTACAGTTCAGAGCAGACAGCCTGAAATTCAGGAGGCAGAAAGTGAAATACTTGTGACTGGGGAGAAAGACTGAGAAGTACACAAAGTACAAAAACATAATTACACCTTGATTTTTCACTTTTAGTCTGTTTGTTTCTATGATCTTGTGTGCTTTAATTTCTCTGCTGTTGTAAAGTATATACTTCACTGACCATATATTACTGTTGATGTTTCTTCATAGAAAATAAGAGGCCTTTGAGGATATGATTTCCAATATGTCAGTGGCATTTTCGTCCTGGAAATTCACCAATCTTTTAGCCGGTTGTTTTCTTTGTACACTCTCTATTCTTTCCTTCCTGGGAAAGAGAGTTTGAGAGAGATTGTAACTAGTGAACTTGTCTTTGTGTATTTATGTAAGCATGTCATGGTATTTTAAAGGAATATAGTGTAAATGTTGTCTATCTATCTATTTATTTATTTGTATCGTAATTGTGTGTAGGTTTTTGCAGTTCAGGTATAGTCAGAGAAATACAATGAGTGAAATCTGGAGGTGGGGTTAAAGTTCCCGTAAAAGCTCATGAAATGAAAATAAAGAAAATACGTTTTTATTTTTCCCAAAAGAGTAATCTCACTGTTCTGTTTTCCAGGCTGCACTTAAAGCTAATATGTGAAGCATAAAAATATTAGTTAATAATGAAATGTTTTAGGCAGTATGCTGTATTTTATTCTTAAAGACATTTCAAAAGAGTCTTATCTTTTATCTTGGTAGGTATTTTTCAGAGAAAAATTTTAAATGCATGAGTTTTTAACAAAATTGTTATTGACTTCAGGCTTTATTTTAGTAAATGTATTTGTTCTTCCATTTTTTTATGAAACTATTATATAGTGGATGTTTGGTATTATGGAAAAACTATACTAGAAACAGTGTAAATAGCTTAGTATTTTAGTCCTTCACAAATTAATGCCTGTGGTAACTGGATGATTTTAGGCCTGTTCTTACAAACAAGGCCTTACTGATGTGCAAGGAACAGTAATATGTGTCAAAAACTCCACATTAACCAAGGTAAGCAGTATAAATGGGGTGTAGGAATCCCCTGTTAGACTAAAAATCTCCAAGAGAAAATCTCCAGAGCCTACAAATTAAAGACCTCCAATATCATTTAAAAATAAAGCCTTTTATGTAGTAGGAGAGCATTTTTTCATCTGATAATCAAATGACACTATTATACAGGCTTACTAGATTTGCAAATTTACAAGTTTTTACAAGTCAGTTGGGTCCCTTCCTCAGGAAATCAGTTGAAGTTTTTTTTTCCTGTATTGACTCAAAGAGCCTGGTTGTCCTTAAATCCTTCTGAATATATTTGCCTTATAATTTGACTGCATTGAGTCAACACCCTTATAGGAACCGTAATGCAATAAAAAAAAAGAAACCATTCAATATAGTTTCCAATTACCTTAGGATCAGATTGGAGAGACTGGAATGTACACAATAAAACCTGCACAAGACTTGAGTTTTGTGAGATTTTGGAAGAAACCAGTGCTTTTCAACATAAAATACCATTTGAAAGCTTTACTCTGCTTCCAATGGTTGTAAAGTGATAAAAATGAAAATATGTGTGTGTCTTGAAATGTGCATTTTACTTTTAAAAATTTTATGAACCACACCTTTGTGGAATTGAAAGTCTCATATGTAAGTAACTAAGCATCACTGCTCTTACTCAGTCAATTTTTTTATTATAATGAATGTTTTTGCTTTGCCATGTTCTGCAATAAAATTCTTTATAACTTATTTACATTTTTACTTAGGAAAAATATGCCGATTCAGATGTGCTTGGTGAATTTATTTTTTAAGTCATCAGGTTACTCTGGAATCCCCAATATGCATCTTGCTTGCAAACAGAATATGGAATATTAGTTCTGTCTTGTTTTTGTATGTGCCTAGCAGTAGAGTTATTACAAAGTATTTGAGTGCATCCAGAAATAAATTTTTACTTTGAGATACAAATTTGTTGCATTGGACCATAAAATTTTAATTGTGGTTTCATTTTAGTTTTGCAAATAAAATTAGTCTGATGTAATTCATTGCTTTTATTTTAGCAAATGATTATAGAAAGAAAGAAACTTGCATTTGCGTACAGCTTTAAAAGAAAGTATTACATCTGATGTGTATTCCAATGAATAATTTCTAAGATGGGTAACAAAATGGGCTCCAGTGTAATAATTTTTCATTTCTTCAACTTATTTTTAGTTGACTTGGAGCATATGCGCACAGTGAAAGCTGACAAGCACCAGCGATTTTGCCAGGAAAACAATTTCAGTAGCCATTTTGTGTCAGCCAAGACAGGAGATTCTGTAAGTACGAAAAAACCCTTGTAGATGTCTGTTGGTTTTTTTCAAGATGCAGCAGTTTTATTATACTTCACATAACAAACCGTTGAGAACTCGGGGTGCTGCAGGCCCCTTTTTGCCTCCTTTAGTTGCATGAAAAGTAGATCTTTGTATGATTGCATATTATTGTTATTAAATTACAGTGGTTTCTAATCTGATTTTCACTTTGAGGTACAGATTTTAATGGAAACGGTGTGGCTTATTCATCAGTGTGAAAACTGAGACCAGCTAAATCTCTGTTTGCTATCAGCCTGTAGTTAAATATTTATTTCTTCATTCCAGGTGGAGTCCCATCTATAGACCATCAATATAGAAATTTCCAACAATTGGTAAATAATGTGACAAGACCCTGTTGCAATAAAAGTTTTTAATATGAGTCCTGAGCCATGAGAGACATTCCCTCTGCAGGTCCATTGAAATTTGAACATTCTGGCATTTGTAGCAGATGCTTTGCAGAGTACATTTTTGAACAATCTTTTGACTCTGAGCTAACTGGGTTATTTGTTTTAGTTGGAAGTGTATGAAAGAAAAGATTCCTTTTCAGTTGACACTATCAGTCAAATTAAATCGTATTGTTTTGCTTGATTTCTGTCACATGCTTAATGAGTTTGTCATTGCCATAAAACAGTCTTGTATCTGTCTCCTTAATGTTACTGTTGACAACAAAGTTTACTTTATTTTTATGTTATTGAACAGTAAGACCGTGTTCAAATACACAGAAGTATAGTCCACAAATGGAATCACTTGTTAAGGTCTTTGATGAAACTTGTGCAGTGAACTTCCTAATTTTGTAAGATAATAGTTTTTTTCTGTAAAGTCAAAAAATACTGCTGGTGCAGATGCAGTGAGTCCTGATTCTCTTTATAGTTTGTGTTAAATCCTTGGCATATTTTTTTGTTTAAAGTGTGAATATAAAGGCTTTTTATGTTAGAAACAGAAGAAAAAAATCATAATACTGCATTTAAAATGTGCATCTGATAAAATGTATTCTTTTCTCAAGGAAACCACCAAAATCAGTTCATTTTATAATTGATACATTTATCATTGCTAATTATGACAGAATCTTTATTGCAGCTTTTTAATTAAATCATTAATTACATCAACATGCCACTATATATACTGATTTTACTTTTCATAGCTTACTGTTTAAAAACAAATCTGAACATGCCTAGAAAACATTAACAGGAAATCTCTGCCTAAATATCTACTAACAAAAGAAGACGTTTCAGTAGTTCTTTTTTAGTTTCAATATAACTTTGAATTAGCCCTTTCACTGTTGCTGCACTCTGATTTTTCACAATCTTCATGTACTTTGGTAGTTGTGCAGGAAAGACGGAGTGTTTATCTTAGACAGTGATTTAAGAAGAGGGCATCCATTGCTACTGTGAATATAGACTAGAGGAGTCTTACTCAGTTAAATGATTTGTTTTGTTTACATCAGATCTTTTCAACAGACTTGTTTGCAAAAGATGATTTTGTGTACAGAGAAAATTCTGGAAGTCTCCTCAGGGGAGAAAAATTTTCATGGAAGATTTATTATAACTAACTGTGTTACTGTCCATCAAATCACATAACTGAAGCATTGCACTTGTGCTTGATGTTTTTTGCACAGAGTGTCCTCAGGGCAGGTGATGTAGCTCAGAGCACCTGAGAGCTTGATGTGGGTTAAACTAGGTCTCTGGGCCTCAGAATCTCTGTTCAGTATGGCCTTTCTTGTTGTGTAGATGTTGGTAGAACAGACCAGTACTAGACCAAGGAATTGAGAGAAAGAGCAATTGTTTTGGAGGCTACCACACTTCGTTGGTTGTGCCACTAATTTATTTCTGGTTTCCATCTCAGGTGTAAGAAGAGATTGTGTAAATAGTAGTTTTCTGAATTTTCACTGAAATTTGACTGAGAGCATGTACATAGATCTTATATTTTGGGGGTGGCAGCTGCATGATGAAAACCAATGTTTGTTAGTAATTTAGATTGTGAGCTCAGATGAACAGCCCTGCATATAAAATATAATATGTAGCCTGGCAATACAGTGTTCACCAGCAGTGGACACTTAATCTGCTCCTCTTGAACATCTGTCATGTTCTTTAATCACATTTAAAATGCAGTTTTACTTAAACAGTAACGTAAGTGGACTGTCTTGAGATGAATTAAAGGAATTATTTAAGACAGCATTGCCACTCAGTATTATGTGTTAAACCACATCCAAAGTCTAACTCTGCCAGGCTGCTGCTGCAGGCTGTACAACATCTTGCTTGTTCCTAGATACTTCTATTCAGTATATGTTTTGTAAGATTCTTCAGAACTCTTTCATACTGCTATTTTTTGAACATGTGTAGCAGGGATTTTGGTGATGTCGATGCACAGTTCTGTTGTTCTCAGTTTCAGAAACCTACATCTCTTATTTCACAATACACTGATAATATATTTTTGTGCTAAACATTAGTGAATACCCTTATTCATATTTCATAGCTCTGAGAGTAGTATTTGAGAGGTGGGTTGTGTAAAAGCTTGTTTAAACTTAGGTCTCTGGAGGCAGAGTAGAAGTGTTGCTTAACAATCCAGCATACTGTTCATTCCTTGTACCATTGTTGAGTTATTTTCTCAAAATTTTAAACAAAATTGAAAGTACCAGATGAGGTTATTTTCAGATCTGTTTTGCACAGGTCATAATTTTGTATATTATTGTTTACAGTTCAAGAATGGTTTGATGTATTTGAAAGAACCTCAAGGATGTCTGTTTTTAATCATTTAAATGCAATTTATTTTTTTTCCATAGGTCTTCCTGTGTTTTCAGAGAATTGCTGCTGACATACTCGGCATCAAATTAAACAAAGCAGAATTGGAACAATCACAGGTGATTTTTCACAAATACATGGGTGTTTTTAGTATTTTATTTAGTATTAAAAGTGATCTCGTTGCAGATTTATAATTGTTCTTTAAATGAATCTTCATTTATTTTTCTGAAGATAATTATTTAATTTCACAACAGCTTTTTAAAAATATAATAATTCCTTATTTATCCATCATGATCAACTCTCTGAAACAAGAAAAAACATGTTAAAAAATGAAGAAAAAACTTTAGTTCTAAGGATGTTTGTTAAAAAATAGCACTTAAAATGAGTTTGCAAATTAAATATATATGCATATACAGATAGCAAGGAAGATACTCATGATATTATATGCGTGGGTTTTTAAACTGAAAAATTTTTCAACAACCCGGTTTTCAGAAACCTCAAAAAAAAAAGATTATACAACTGAGGCAACCCTGTGTAATGAGATTTGAGATTACAATTATTTAAATTTATTTAGTGAACCCAAATGTTGCTATTCTAGTGGTGTAATATCCTGGAACTGCTTTTCACTACCAGTGTTGAACAAGTACCACAAAATAAGTCAATGAGTTAATTTAAAATGAATGGCAGAACATTTCTTATGTACAGCTTGGTCTTCTGCTTTTTGAAATGTACAATAAATATGTAATTTATGAAAGTCCTTTGCCACAGCAGTGTTTGCAATCTGTGTTGAAGTGGTTAACTAAAAACTGTATTGCAAACAGTAAAATTGTAAAATATACTTACAGAGCATACTTAACAAGCAGAGTAGTTTCAAAAAGCTGTAATTTATAGGCAGAGAAATACTAAGTGTGTCTTTCAATGTTCTTTTACTACTAAGGTACCATCCATCTATTATTCTGAGCTCTGTGATTATTTGCATATAAATAATTGAGCACATAGAGTTCTTCAATTTTTCTTTGGTTGTTTAGCTAGCACTAGAATATCAGTCCTAGACCTCTCTGTGCTGTGAGTGGTGGTCCGTAACGCAGGTGTAAGATTGTAGAAAGCTGTGCAAATACCTTAAATTTAAAAGAGATTGATAATAGGGTTATACAGAGAATTGTATCAATCTAAAGAAAGAGTCTGTTTTTAGGTTGTTTTTAAAGTAAGAACCTCCACATAGCCCCAGCTCAAGAGTACATAACTTTCTATGTCAAATTGATATCAGATTTAAGTAGGATTCCTTAAAATTTTTAGGCATTGAATACTGTAGCTACTGGGCTATAAAATTAGATTGGTGAATAGATGGATGCTAGATAAATGCTATAAAGAATCCAGTAAAAACAATACAATAGTAATGTGACTCATCTCTAAAGTATGCAAGTGTTGACTTGGATTTAATCTTTCAATAAGGAGTAAAACCATTGTAGTTTTCACAAATTAGCACTATTTACACACTGCATAATATATTTGAATTTTCTGTATTTTGTGTAATGTGAGATTTCCTAATGTTGGAAACTGAGAAGGTTGTTGCTTGAATCTGTTTGTCAGAGAACATCAGATATATTCATTCCATCTAGGTGGTAACAAAGTATAAGATTAAATAATGAACTTGTGTAAAATGCCAATGGTCAAATGCTATATGTGTATTTTTTTATTGTCCAGTATTGAGAATATGCTTTAAAATTATTTCTAGCACTCAATTTTATGCCTGAAGATCTTATTTTTTGTGTTTAGAGTCAGTTACAATTGTCACAGTCTAAGAAGATCTTAGCTGTGACTCAGAGGTGGATAGAAATAAGTAATAGGAATCCCAAACACATTATTTTAACTTTTATGAATTAGTGGTGTTTGGCTCATGACTTTTGAGCTTTGATGACTGGCAGAACTGCAGAAGCTCTTGTGAAAAGTTTGTGAGGTTCTTGGTTGCCTTCAAATTAGCAGCACAACTTCTGTTAATTAACTGCAAGAACAAGCCTTAGAAATTGAGTTATATTTACTGTGTTGTTTTAGAAAATAGCTGCAGAAGTTTAAGATACTAATGCAGCCCAAGCTATTTGCTACTGCCCTTTTGTTGGAATGTATTGCTCCCACATCAGAATCAGAAAATGGAAGGTGATCATGTGCTTTGGCCACATCAGGGTGAAGTTGAGCAGCTTAGTTTAAACTGCTGCTGAAAGTTGTTTTAAAGAGAAGCTGCCAGACTTTGTGCTGAAGTGGATGAGGTGCAAGTACACGTTACATTCCACCAGCTCTCCTTTGGCAGCAATGATCTCCAGCAGAGGAATAGGACAGACATTTGAGGGTGGTAAGTTTTTAAACTATCTCAGCTAGAGCTACTAAACCTTGTCTGTTAACATGCTGAGATGACTGTTAATCAAACCTTTATTTGGACAAAACTGTGGTGAAACAAAGAACTAGATTACTCTTCATGTGTGACTGGAAAGTGGAGCATGTTTTTTGAAATGGAACAGTTCCAAAATAAGAAAATTGCTGATTCTGACTTATTTTCAGCCTTCAAAATACTCTCCCTTTTAAATTGCAAGGGTCTGATGAAATTTGAGGAAATAGCTCTTTTACTAATCAAATGTTTTTCTTTCTGCATTTTTTACTTTCAACCGTAGTGTAAAAACTGCATGGGGTACAGCTTTGTTCCTTGGCATTGGCAAGAGCTAGCATTTTTGTAAGTGATGTGTAGTTTTCTCTCTAACTAAATGCCAGTTCAGCAGACCAGTGTGTGTGCGCCAGCTCAGTACAGTAAAACGTTTGGCAGGTAAGTCAGATGTGGAATACAGAGCACCTGGACCAAGAAAGGTTATTTCTCATTACTGACAGTGATTTGAACCATGGCAATGATACACTTGACATAGAATCTGATGCAAAGAGGCCCAAGTTTTTAATTACCATGAACTTAATAAAAGAAATGTTGTAATGATATTTTTTTACTCTTATTTGGATGAAATTCCATTAGAAAATCGAGGTCATTTAAGATCGTCAGTTTCTTGCTACAGTGTACCTAAGCATAGGTCACTAACCTGCCTGTGTTTACAGGATGGAATTTAGACCAATGTTTGAGGAACAATTAATTGCCTACTGATTGCAGGACTTTTTTTCTTTTTTTTTGCCCCTCAGCTCTAGTCAAAGATTGGTATGAAGAAACTAGGTCCCGTGAGGTTAGATAACGCTGTTTAATGCTAAAACTCCTACTACTGCCCTACATGGGATTTGGCAACCTTTGTCTTGATAACATCAGGCCAGGAGTCCAGTAAATCATGAGTCTTGTCCACTAGATAAGATAATATGAATGTGATCAATTAAACTCAAGAAGAGTACTATAGCAGCTAATAAATCCAGGTCCTTTACCAGCCTATTCAATTACTGTTGCTTGTTTGACATATAGGTTTTATTTACAGAAGTAATCTTTAACATATACTGTTTATATATTCCTAATCCAGTTTATATATTGTTTCCTTTAAAATTATAGAAATTAATTCTTTATTAATTCTTTTTAACTTGAAAATGCATTGTAGGAAAGTTGAAGTATTTAAGAAAAAAATATTAAACTAGCTTAGGGTATCTTGCATAGCAGACTTAACTCCCCTGCTGCTTATTTGCTGAAATTGTTCTATGAATTTTACTTCCTTTGCATGAACCCTCTATTGACCCTTTATTAATAATGAGAGCCCTGTATCCCTTACTTGTATTAATAATGAGAAAACTTTTAGCAGTTTTGTTTGTTTTTCTTTAAGGGGAAAAATGGGAGCCTTTTATTTTTAAATGAAACAAAGAAAAATCAAAACTTGCAGTATTTTGATGTGAGGTTGTTAATTTGGTTGCTGCTTTTGGATTATATATTTAGGTATAATGTGATAGTTATGTAATGGAAAAGATGCATGTATACAGCTAATGCACTTGTTACAGGCTAATAATGTAGTATTTAATATTTAAGTATCTTTGACTTAAAGGAGAAATAGGCCACTGTCATCTTTTCTTCTACTGAATTCTCTGCATTTTTATTCTGTCCCTTCTCTAGCTTCAATACACTTTTGCTGATTGCATGTATGAGCCTTTCACTTTGGTGCTTTGAAAGGGCATGTCCTGGAAGAAGCTTGAGAAGCAGCTCTGGTGCTGAGAGTGCTGCTTTCAGCCAGACACATTGCTCTTATATCAGCCTAAGGCCTGAAAATGCACTTTCATTTTGCTTCTACATAATCTTATGTTATCCATTCATTCTTTTCAACTACTGATTAATCTCTCCATTGTTTTCCTTCTCTTTTCTTTTTGCATTCTTCTCCTTGCCCTCTATCCATCATGTTGATACATGGTTAACAGCATGTTGTCAGGGCAGAACTAGTGAAATATCCTGAAGAAGATAACCAACATCACACTTCCAACTGCCAGAGCAAAGTCTGCTCAATGCAGTAGTTCAGGTATTGATGGAAAACTTGGTTTGCTTCTTTTTTATAAGCTGCATTGCTTTTACATGAAGTAACAACTGTTAAAGTAAGTTCTATTGGAAGATTGTGTTTTGTATGTGTAAGCACTTGTAATACTCAACATATTGTTATTTTGGAACTCTGTGTACAATTAATTACATAGTGTTTCTAATAATCACATAGTTTGTAGAAACTTTGAAATGCTTCATGTATTCAGTGCTGTACATTCAAAATATTACATAGCTGTCTCAGATGGAAATGGATGCAAAATTGTACATTTCTGTCTCCTCATGTAGGAGAGAGCATCAGTCTTATCAAATGCTTTGTAAATAGAATGGGTAATATCTGTTAGGTCTGTATTGGAGAATAACTATAGTATGCTTTTTATGTTAATGTAATCTTTAGCCAGTATGCCTATCAAAGCTTTTTAAAAATATGGCTGTATTTAAAATTTGCTTTGAATTCTGTCCACGTTTTCCAATGAAATGCTTGGAGTAAAGACAAAAAGACAAACTTAGGTAACAATTTCCAGTTACAATTTAGGCAGCTATTCTTAAAGAATGAATGGCACAACTTTCGCAAATAAATTTTTTTTTATTACTTTCATACAGAACAATTTTCATGGAAGTAGAACTGTATTCACTGCTTTAGCAAAAAAGTTGTATTCCTTTTGTAGTGTTGTGAAAACCTACCAAGGCACTTGGTTCTCCTTAGTATGAATAAACTGAAAATTACAGCGAGATTTAGCACCTGATAAGGCTTCCTGTAAGGTAGTGAAAAAAACCTGCTTTGTTATTTTTCCCTTCATATTTCAGTAAAAATCTGTTGAATGCTTTGCCAGCATGAAGGTTGTATTTTCTGATTGTTATTGTGTTTTCTTTTATGACAGAGGGTGGTGAAGGCAGATATTGTCAACTACAGTCAGGAGCCTGTGACAAGAACTGTTAATCCTCCCAGAAGCTCTATGTGTGCAGTTCAATGACCACGCTGTTCTTCTCTGGTTTGATACCTTTGCAGTCCTCCTGCCTTGACACAGGCTCTGGGATTACCAGAAACTTTGTTTTAACAGGGACCAGTGCAACAATGCAATTAGAGGTTTCAGAAACATGTTCCACCATTGTCCATTAAGAAGCAGCAGGCAGTTTTTTGACTGGCTGAAATTCAAATATGTGTGAGACCACACATTTGAAAAATTAAGGTCTATATTCATTTAAATTATATTTAAATAAAACTGTATAACTGTGTTTATGTTTTCTCCTGTCTATTTGACTTATACCAGAACAAAAATGGATGAGGAAGCCCTGCATTCAAAATGTTTTTAAAGACATCACCATGGAAGGGTATTTTGCCAAAGCATTTTTAAATTTTTTTTTCTCCAGTTATTTGAACTAACACTCAGCAAAATGTTACTTGGAAAAGCTGTTGCTGGAATAATTTTAAACACATAATATATTTTATCTAGGGATAATATTGGAAGTATTCCATTAATATATATAGTTAGCACAAAATGTATAAATTGTATCCAGTGAAAAACAGTGCTTGAAATAAAGCTGTTATTATAAAATAGCTTTTCTGAAATTTCCAATTGTCTCCATGGATGCTCTGAAAAATGCTAGTGTTTTTGTGTATTTTTATTACCACATCAGCATTACTTCTTGCAGTAATAGATAGGCTTATATGTCTTTATGAATATGGATGAATCTCAGTCAACAGTTTGGTCTGTAAATGATGAATGATATATTCAACATCCATTAGAAACTGTTGATAGATCAATTAGCATCAGTCACTTTAAAGCACTAACAGAATGGCTTTTGGCCTGGTACTCTTTTCTTTCTAGTTGAGAGTAAATGACAAATAAAAAGCTGTCTGCTCTGTGATCTTCACACTTCTCCCCTGTTCCTTTTCTAGCAGTGCACACAGTTCTCTGCTGGCACATTTGAAACAGAAAGCTAAGGAGAGAAAAAACTTAAGCCATCTCAACTCCAAACTAGAAATCTTTTCCTGTTTAAACTCTAGAATGTGTTTTCTTATGACTATGAGGAAGCATTTGGAGATTCAGAAAGTAATGAGGCTCTGAAGGAAGCTTGTATATTACAAGTGAAAATTATGAGGTTCTTCAAGTGAATGTTACTATTAAGCTGTTCAAGCAAGTGCTTACTAGTTGGAACAATTAAACAATTAGTAGTTTAATAAAGTAGAGAAACTATTTTAACTGTATTAAAAAAAGATTGCAGATGGCAAAAAGTCCTATTTGTTAGCTTAAAACATAATTATATAATTCTGTGTTATGACTTAGTGTGTAATGTTTAGCATTCAGATGTGGGAAATTCTAAGAAAGTAGCCTAGGTATTGAGAAAATTATTCTACACTAAGGTAGGTGTGATTTGCAGTAAATTATTTATTCTAGGATTACAGTCTATAGTCTTGCTCCTTCCCATGGAGTATGTGTCCCCCTTGCTTTACTGTATAGTTAACTCCAGCTGTAAGGGGAACTCTCTCCCACTACCACCAGATGAGAACTTCTCTTGGAAGAGTTTTTCTAAAGTAGTTATTCAGTTCACAAGTTTATGGCCTCCAAGGCAGGTGGAAAGTTTTTTTAAACCGTTAGATTTCTTGGTGTGTTTGCAGCCTGAACTCTGCTTGTATGTTCAAATACTGACAAAAACTGCCCCCTCTGAGGAGCTGAGTACAATGTGGCTCAGGCAGATGTCTGCAGCCATCTTTCTCTGGTTCATGAGTGTCAACTTCATAGTCCTGCTTCCCAAGTAATATGTAGCATGGTCTTAAAGACCCAACAGTGCTTTTCTTTTAAACACTCCTGTAATTTTACTTTTCAAAAGAAAATGTTTTTTCATAACTCTATATGCAGAGCCCATTACTACCTTGAATAATAAAAAATTTTTGCTTTTACATTTTGGGTATCCTGCAGCATGAAAGATGTTATATGTGTCCCAGTCCAAGCTGTTTTACAGATGGATTTTATGTCTTAGTCCCATCACAATTTTTAATTCTTGGTGCCTATTTTTCTAGCTGTCTTTGATTGGTACATCCTTTTATATTGTATTCCTATTGATCTTTTCACCAACTGCTATGTTAAAGGCCTACCTTCTCTGAAGATATTGTTTATGTTTCCAAACTGCCCTCATTCTTCCTCCCTAACATACATGTATATTATTTACCCTAACCAGGAATCTCCTCTCTTCTGAGCCCTCAGCCCCTCCTTTTGCTGCCCCTCTTAACCTCCTCAGCTTTTTGTATTGTATACTGACTTCCACTCTCTCTGCTTTTCCCTACCCTTCCTGCCCCACTGAGATCCATTACCTGTCCACCTTTTAATCCTTACAAATGAGCTTTGCTCTTTTTGCTCAGCCTTGGGGACCCCACCTTGAGCCTTCGGATTCCAGCTGCAGTCTAAATCCTTGGCTGTGGAACTGCCTTTGAAGTGCTGCAGCAGCTGTGGTTGAAGATTCAGCAGTGCTGTTGCTGGTGCTACAGCACAAGTTCCTCCAGGCGGAGCAGAAAGGTCAGAGATGATTCTGGAGGATTAAGCAGTATGGAGAGAGGGAGTAGACAGTGTTCTGCAGTGAAGGCAGGGACTCTCTGGTGACTGGAGGGATAGACACACATCTAGTTGGAGAGGTGTGTAAGGGAAGGCAAGCGAGCCCTGCTCTGGGTCCGGTTGCCTTCTGTAAGTAACCACTTACTACTACTACCACTACTGATTCATGTGATTCATATGTAGTAGATTTAGTGCACTTAAAAGTTTTTTCTAAGGTGAGAACTGGTTGAAGGCAATTCAGCAAACAGTAATGAAGTAGAAAATGCAATGCTTTTCAAAAGTGAGGCGACATATGCTTAATGTCCACTGACATGGGGAGTGGGCTGGGACAAGCGAAGCATGTTTTTTCCTGAAGCTGAGGCCAGATGAAGGGAAGAAACATGTTCAGACCCTGATCTTACACAGACGCACACTGGTGAAGTGATCTGCCTGCTCAGAGCTGTTGTAACTAATCATTTCAGTAACAGCTCCGCAGTTAAAGATTGTTGCTAAGTTCAGCTCCTTGCTAAGGTCGGTCTCTGTGATGCGGTGGATACCAGTAGGTGAATTGTGTCTGGCAGCATGGTAGAATATCAGTGCTTTTAAAACATGGATCTGAAGCATTATTAGAGTCATGCAGCTTCTTCTCTTTTGTGGTTCTAAAGTTTGGTGGAGTTGAATCTGTTTCACAAACAACAGCGTGAAGGTATTTTCCCTTACAACCAGATGCTGTGAGTGCCAGAACCTGTGATGAGTTCATGATCTCTCTGAATACATTGTTCTTTTGACAGTTCATAAAAGTCATAAAAACACGTGAAGCTGCTTTTTAACCAAAAGAACTTTTTTTTCCTAAGTTTTAGATACATACGAGATCACTAGGAAATTATGTGAAATGTGCTCTTCTGAGGAATTTGAAAATTGTCAGTGCTATCTATCTGCATCATTAGGCATCTGAAAACTCCCTTTAAATTGCTGCTTGATTTTCACTGGAAAAAAAGGGCTTTTGAATCAGGCAGGTTCTTCTAAATGCAGAGCTAGTTTGCGTGTCAGCAAGTGCACCTGATAATGAGCCTGATAGCCAAAATTTTATAATAATTTATTCTAAAGAAAAATATAGTAATATTTGAAGTTGGTTATTTTGCTTCTTTGTGAGAATGGCAATTTAGATAAATTGCAATTGTATTTTTCCTTTTTACAGTTATTTTATGTCAGGAATATGGTTGCTTTTTCACAAAAGTTTATAATCTTTGTTTCGTGATGTTCTTGACATTTTTACAAAGTCATAGTAGAGAGTACTGTTTAGAAGGTAAACACTGGTAAATCTAACTTGGACTGTACTGTGCTGTTAATATTTTGACAGAAGATTAAAGTGCTGTTCTCTAATGTAACTAACAAGTTTATAATAATGGGAAATTTTCTGCAGGGGAATTTTTCCTATTTAGAATACTTGCATGCATTTCTGATGTAGCTTAACAGTTTGTATGAGGGGCCTGATAGATGTATTTAAAGTAGCTTTGACTTTTATAGAAGTTTTATTTACAAAGCTGGTGTGATTAACTACTTTTCTTTCTGGAATTTGCACATTAGTTCCCAAGAAAAGATGTTATTCTACAATGCTGTATTCTTTTCTTTCTCAGTTCAAATACTACTGCTTAACATATAATCTGATTTCTTTAGGCTGTCTTTATTTAAAACCAACTCATAACCACTTAAAATGTCAAAATAGCTGAATGTTGCTGAAAAGAAAAAGCCAAAATTTATCCATGTTTGCATAGGGGTAATGGCATACGTATGAGATTAAAACTCCAGTCCAGATAATTATCCGTAGGAAGCAAATTTATATTCTGATTTCAGATGCTATGAATAGAATGTGATTAGAATTTAATGTGCTGCAATTTTATTTGCAAAATACACAGGTCCTGTATAAAACCTCTTTTTATAAAGTACTCTCTAGAAGCCTTGGGGATCCCTGTTTAACTTGCAAATGCCGAAGTTTGATCTTCCCCAAATAGAAGATAGTGAAGCTCCTGAGTTCCATGAACTGATTTCTATTTTCAGCTTCCCATAGAGAGCTGACTGTTCAGCCAATTTAAACTCTTTTTTTTCTACTCCACTTCATCTTCATTCATTTTGGCACCATTTTGAACTGGAAAACTTCCAGTTAGCTAATTGGCCATTTGCCTTGTTTTATGTGGGGGTGATGTCAAGTGCTGAAATAACCGATTGACTGAAAGCAATCTTGTTTCAAAGGCTGGTCAGAACCAAACCTCAGAAGGTACCAATTTCAGGTTTGTTTTGTATTTAACTGCTACACAGCAGTCCTTATCCTAGTGGATGAACCTCGGAGAAGAATATAGATTTGAGGTCAAGAGCTTGTGTTTGCTCAGATACCACATTTAGAGCACTGAATTCTGGAGGAAGTAGGAATCCAGATCTTTTTTTAATATCACTTTCAAGGCTTCCTCTACTTCTACTCTGTAATGTCATACTAGCAACCAATGTTTTTAAAAAATATTACTTCAAGTCCCCATTGTAAAAACAAAATGTGGTAAGTATACTTTGGTTCAGGAAAGTTTTTCTTTTAAGGATGAGTGGAAAAAACTGCTTATGTTGTATGAATGATCACTGGCATAGTTAAAGATTTTAATACACATTAATAATCATATTTGCTTGTTATTATCTGCTAAATATCCTATATTCTGCTTTCTATTTTCTTATTTAAAATATTCTTTACAATGATAATGATTATAAATAGCAAATAAAATACCAAAGCGGTTTTAATTAATTTGTGCCTCAGAAAATGTCTTGCAAACTGCTTCAGGCAAACATTTTTTCTTTGCTAGCTAAACTCCATTTTTGTCCTTTCCTGGCCTGATCCATACCAGGTAGTTTGGAGGATCATGACCTACTAATCCTTTTTGATTTCTGGTGAGCTTTTAAAAACAAAGTAGACTAAGAAACATCAAAGGAGGATTTAAAAGACACACACTGTGCCCTGAAAAGTAAATTGTTGCTTTGGAAAGCATTCTCTCCTTTAAAAAAAGAGGTGAATGCTGTGGTTCAATATTATTCACCAAAAGCACTTAAGCATATGCTCAAAATTAAGCATGTATTTAAGTTCCCTTGAAGTCTATGCTGTTTAAGTACACACTTGAAGCTAAATACATTCTGTCATACTTTGCTGACACAGAAATTCTGGCTCCATTGAAATAAATGCCTTTGATGCTAAAGTTCTTTCAAGAATTTCAGTGTTGTTTCTTAAGTTTTCTACCCGTTGTGAAGACTATAAACTAAAGCCACTCCCAAGTTGATAAGAAAAAAAATGAAAAAGATGTTTCTCATACAATCAGTCATTTTTCAGATATTTTCTCTAGCATGAATGATACGGAAATTGAAAAAATAAAAGTTGAAATGTGGTTCAGTTTTGTGAGCAGAACATTTACTTGACATTGGGCAAGTTGCTGTTTTTGGAACAAATGCTCCTCAGATCCATAATGAATCAGAAACAAAAGAATCTGGAGGCACTTGACAAGTCTCATTGCAAACTGAATTCCGACTGATAGTGCAGGAAAACATATCAAGTTCCCATTTGTAGTGTCTGAATTGCAGATCTGACATGGAGGATAAACAAGAGCTGGTACTTCTTACTCAGATTTGGGGAGGTATTTGATCACCATCTTGGAAAAAATGAAGTGTGATTTCTGGATATATTCCAGTATTTGTCAAAGAATCGTGAGGCAATGTTTAACTGCATAATGGAAACTGGAGAGAAATTTTGACATCCCACTCATCAATCCAATTGCTTTTTTATCTCTCCACTGTCTTGGAAGGAGAGCAAAGTGTAAACCAACATTTGGCACAAATGGGCTGTCTGTGCCGTTTAGGAGCAATTTGCATGTAATTGGTAACAATTATACAGACAACCCATTTATAACAAGGAGTGAGCTCACAACCCAGCTAGAAGAAACTACAAGAAAACTAATCATATCTCCCAGGAGTCACACACTGATGTAAGAAAGGAAATGGAAGTTTTTCAGTTGAACCTCTTTACTGGTTTTATCACCCAGAAATTCAGGGATGCGAATATGCTTGTACTCAACATTCTCAAAAGTGCAACTTGTGTTTGTGCCAATTAAGCTTGAATATAATCAGGAGTCTTAAAGAGGGTGCTTTCTATCTTTTTTATTTTCCCTGTGGTTCTGCTAATCTTCCTGACTAAATGGCGAGCCTTTGAAAGTTCAGAGTTTAACTCTGTTCCCATATGGTCAGCTGTTGAACTGATGAGGTGGCTTCCCAGTGTCCTCTGTCAAGGGCACCTGGTGCCAGCCAGGTGCTCAGCAGCAGAGACTAAGGTGACAGGTAGTGGTGATACTGAAGTGCAGCTGAGCAGGCTTGGAGGAGCTTCAGCCAGATATTGCAATTGAGGAAGTGTGAGTTAATTGACTGAGATACAATTAGTTTGATTTGTGCATGTCAGCAGCAGTTGAATGTCTTCCATTGTCTTCTGGATAAGACACCAACTGACTTTCTAATTACTGTTATTATTTTTTTCAGATGAGTGAAAACTTACTGTAGTTGTTCTAGTTGTGACAACAAGTGGGATGTTTCTGCATCCTGTGGTGGGTAGTCTTTTCCTGTTTGGTTGAGAAGCTTGTTCTAGTGCAGACTCACTAACCATACTGATTCAGGTTGGACGCTGTTTCTGATGCAGCTTTGGGAAAGTTTGAATCCAGATCCTTGTGCAGGCACTTCATTAGCTGATTCTCTGAGGAGCATTCAGTATGGTGCTGCAGTATCCATTCTTCAAAGGGGGTGCTATAAGCAGCTCATGATAATTCTGGTCTTTGTGATTATTTCCCTGCTCTTAACCCCCAGCATGGCAGAAGTGCTGGGCAATAAAAATTGTTGAATCCTGTTTATAGGATCTTGTTAGTCTAATTGACACCTAGTCACCAAGAAATTCAAATGACAATTTCTTTGAATTTATTTGGAACTGGATATTGCAGACCAGCATTTTCAATAGAAATTGGCAGAATCTTCGGCTCTGAGTTGGAGGAGCTGCAAATGCTCCCTGCATGTGTTTGTACAAACCACTTAAGCTGTCTATGTCTTGGAACTCTTTGCAGGCTGACCACAGTACTTGCCATCCAGCGGGGCTGCCGTGGACATTTGTGGGAATGTCCTGTGCTTGTGTACTGTGGTGGAGTGGTAGCTTTGACTGGTTCCTTGTTTAGACATGGGAGGCATCAAGCCGTATTTTCTAGGATTCTTGTCAATGCTTCTATTGTGCAAGTGTACAGTCTGATGGTGTCCCTCATATAGCCAAATATTTGGGATGGACCTGAACAAGGTGGATTTCAGGTAACAAATAGGCTCAAGTTTATAAAAGTTATCCCAGCAAGGTTAATTGACTGTTTACATCATGCAAGCCATACACATTAAAAGATGTTGTCTATTTCTGCTCAGAAGACACACAACTGGCAGCTGAAGGCTAATGCAAGTGATCACTGAGGTATTCTGACAAAGCCTGAGGATAGATGAATGCTTTGCGTGAGTGTGCCTTAATCACATTAGTGAGTCTTGGGATTCTTTTAAATTAATGAAAAAAAATTAGGCTTTTTTCTGGTCTGTTCCTTTCCCTAATTATTTTTGTAAAACCCAAAAATTTACCAAAACTACTTTTTAAAAATATTTTCTTTAACTCTTCCACTCATTGGAGCAGTGGTTTCTGTTGTGCCCTTCATATCTGCAGCCATCCTCATCAGCAATCATTCTGGGCCGTTTCTTCTATCCCTGCGTACTTTAGCAGGACATTGTGTTGCTCACACACACAGGTACATCTGTGTGTATATAAATATATGCGAGCCTCCATACACTTGTGCACATAATGAGTATCTTTGTAGCTGGTGCTAGCAAAGTTTAGATGTTGGGTTCTCTCCTCACCTCTCTGTATCTACCGTTTTAAGCCAAATGTTTCAGTACTGCTAGAAGTACATATTAGATTACATGGCTAAAACTTGGAAATACCTGCAATATTTAATGGTAGATATTAGATATATCTGTCTCTAAGCTATGTTGACTACATTGATACAGTAAATAAAGCAGGTCCAAGGAGCCTTGCAGAGCACTGGAATGTTGTTGCTTGCTGTGTAGCAGAAATTACATGCTGACCAGAACTCACCTTCTACTTTTATTTACATGGTGAAATAAGAGCTGCAGTGGGAAGCAGGGCAATTGGAAGATGGCTGCAGAATAGGAATGCAAACTAACTCATTGTCATTTCACCAAAGCACTTGGATGTTCTCAGTAGTATCAGACTACAGTATTTCAAATCCTCCCTCCACTTCACTGTCACTAAGGCAGCACAATTATTTATATGTTATAATCTAGACTGGGAAAATGATCCAGCTTAAAAAGTGTGGAAGAGGAGCATTAGAAGACAGGATCAATGTGGCCTGGCATGCATTCTTTAAGCATGGCTAAGGTGACAGTGAGCTGGAGCACAGAAGCACCACTGGTCAGTGTTTAGGTGAAGACAACTCATGGAATCACAGACCTGGGAAAATGTGTACCTTTTTATGACCTGCAGTCCTCAGGCCATTCAAAAGTTGTAAAGAAGTGACCTTTTTCTCATCCTGCTCACTACTGTCTGACCTCCTCTTCACATCAGTTCCACCTGCAGAAAGCCAGTCTGGAAACACATCCTTTCCTGGGCTCCTAGGTATTCAAACCACTGTTTCTTTTCCCCTCCATGTTGCTGTTAATGACATAAACACAACAGATGATGATTTTCAAGAATTTTTTTTTTTTTTTTCCCAAATGAGCTGCATCATCAAGGAACATCTGGCACCAAAAGACCTGTCTGACTGTGTTCCATATAGGAGATATTTCAGATGCCTAACATGAGACAAGTACTTGAGCATCTGATTGCAGGGCTAGGGTTACCTCAAGTTTTGAAAATTGAAATCTTTAACTTCTTTCTATATAAAATCATTAGTGTTTTCCTTTTAAATATAAAATTCAATGAAGAAAGATGATTACCTTAAGCATAAAGTGACCTGCCCCTTTTCTGTACCTCTTTAGCGGTTTTTTGAAACAGCAGAGAAGAGGAAGAGAGAGGAAATGCACAGAATCCCCTTTCAGCCTATCTGAAATCTGTAGCAAAGAAACACTTTACATTCCTCCCTGGGTTTTCTGGCCCTTTTTTCACAAAAGAAACAGTTGCTGTTTTCAGTGTACCTTTCTATTCTCTTCTTCCATCTGAAGGTGAATAAGTGACTTGAGGAAGGGAGTGTAACATGGCTGTCACTGACTAATGTCATTATGCCCACATGCACCAAAGCTGAGGTTGCCCGCTTGTATGGAAATTGCAGTCCCTAGGAATAGCCTGTTAATTTGTATTTGCAGTGTAAGTATGTCATGTATGTAAATGCTTATGCCACATAAGTGATGATGCCATGTAAATGATATACATTTGGTCAAATCAATGAAATCGAGGAATTCCTCTCCCCTTTATGATTTGGAGGCTTTTGTTTCTTTCCTAGGGGAAACAAGAATATCTACTTGTTATCTTTATCAAAAAGTGCTAAAACACCAACATTGTTCTGGAATTAGCAAAAGTCGATGCTGTTCAAGTGAAGAAACAAATGATGGCCTTGTCACAAAGAGCTTTCATTGTAAGTAGGGTTCAGGAGCCAAATACGGGTGCAGAAAGATAAAGGTGAAGAGAGGTTCAGGTGCACCCTTAGAGGTGGAAATGAAAAGCTCTGTAGGTTGTTTTTTGACAAAGGCAGCCCACTCCTCTGTGATCTGTGGCACTGTTGTGCTTGTTGACACTGAGTTTGCTCGTTAAAATTACTTACTCAGATGGTAAAGGCTGAGTAGCCACTCTGTTTCCAGCTCTCAAGGTGGAGAACAAATGAGGCTTCCTGGATTCCCAGGGAAAGCAAAAGGGAGTCTGTCCATAAATTCCTATTCTTCAGAATGGTACATTCATGTGTAGTATGAATAGTAATGCCCACAATATATTTTCAACATGAAGAAGTTACACAGTGGCATTGCAACACTGTCTGAGTAGAAGGCAAGAGCTGGGGACACAACTGTCATGTTTGGTGACGTTGCCTGAGCTGTCATTGCTAGGGTCAGAGGATGCATTGATGGTACAGGATCTTCTGTGTTATTGACTAAAAAATCCCTACTTCAGTGCTAAATGGTGACACCTAGGCAGATTCCCCATCAGAAAGGAATTCTGGTTAAATGCTGTTTATCAGGCACTTACAAAGATAGCCATGGATGGAGCTCTCAGACCAGGGCCAGGAGATCTGAACTTCTCTCTGGTTCTCTTACAGACGTGCAGCAACGCCTCAGGAAATCCATACCTGTTGTGTGGTGAGATTAGAGAGCTTCCATCCCTTCAGATCAATACATCACAACCCAAGGAGATGGCTGGCACCACCCTAAGGAGGGTTTCTGTCCCCCATCTGCAGAGTGCCTCTTTTAGAAAGTATTAAAACTACAAGCAATTATAAAGTATTAATTATAAAGTAATTATGGACAAAAAGCAGAAGATCCTTGATTCAAGATTTGTTCTATACTAAGGTGATGTGGCCTTCAAAACATTTGTTAAATTTTAATAAATAATAGATGCATAAAGGACTAAGAGTTTGTCCATGGAGCTACGCAGTACTTATTCTCCTACTTAATAGAGTCAGGAGATGGATTTCATAATAGTTGGACTCCTGCCTTTGATTTCTAATTGGTTACCATTTACACTCACAGAGTCATTGACCTTTCAATTTGTAATTTATGAGAGTCTTACATCTGATGATACTTCAAAATATTTTAGGTATTACTTTTTATCCAGACCAGCTGAATAAATGTTCCAGAAATTTACTGGGATTTGATAAAACTGAAATAAAGCCCAGTCCATTTTTTTTTTGTCAGCATGCTGCTAATTTTTTATTTTTTTACTTGACATACTGTACTTGGTCTTAAAGCTGCAAGTAGGAAAGATATTTATCTGCCTTGTTCTATGATGTTTGGAGGTGGGGAGGCTTCTCATTGAGTCTGAATGCTCCTGATTGCTGCAAGTTCTCTGGAAGCTGACATTGCAGGTGCGATTCTTGTATAAATTGTTTGATAAAAGAAAAGGTTAGTTTTGTTCATACCTGTAACAGAGATTTGCTACCAGAGTTGATACTGCACAGTGGAAGGCCAGTATGTCTATGCTGCCGTGACATTTTTCAGTCTATATAAATGCAGATGTTTTGCTGTGGGCTGTGGGAGCGCTTCCGATGAGCTCAGCTGCATTGCTGTCCTCAGCAGGGGAGCTCCAGGGGACAGCGGTGACCGATGGAGTCCAGACAAGCCTCCAGCCTCAAGCACTTGAATCGAAGGCCACCAGTCTTGGCCCTGAGCATCTGCACTCTGTGAGCTCTGAGATGCAGAGACAGTGCCAGGGTCATACTCTGACTCAGTGCTGGAGAGGCATCTGTTCAGAGGCTGACAGAGGACAGACCATTAGGTTTTAGGACAGTAAAGATTTAAGTTAGCATAGTATTCCCCACACGGCTCTGTGATTGCCACTTAGGAACTGGTGCTCAGAGATCATAGAATCATTAAGGTTGGAAAAGACCTCCAAGATCACCAAATTCAACCTTGGAATACTGCAGAAGAGACATATTTTATCCCAGGTGTGCACCCACCTCTGGTTTGCTTGAATTATCCAGATCACATCCTGTAATGCAGCTTTGTGTATCAGGTCCAGGAGAGCCTGCAGGCAGGGATGCAGAGGAACATGGCCTTAGTAATGAGAATCTGGATTTGTGTTTGTGAGTGACCAACTCATCAACAGAGGTTGTTCCTCAACATGCACGAGTGTGTTCATCTGACCGCCAATATGTGTCTTAATGGGAGAAAGATTCCAAGAATATTTTTTCCAGTTACTGTAGAGACAAGAGGTTTTAAACACTGTGTTTAAACATAACCCCTGCCCCCCAAACAAATCCAGTAATGAAGTGTAATTTCGTATTACCATTATTTTTTAAAAAACTCTCAAATCTGAAAACATAGCAAGAGTTGATTCAGAAGATGTAATATATTTTGCTTTTTGGATTAGAAAATACACATAAACAACACTTCTCACTACAACTACAACTGTTAATGTTGTCTGCTTTCTGTAAAATTACCTTTCTCTCCTTAGTGTGTTTTGCTAAGAACTGGCCCTTAAAGTGGTGCAAAATAAAGTATACCTAGCCTTGAAAGTGGTCTTTATGAGTGCTTCTCTCTACTCCAGGGGGTGTCTTTAACCCCATGTGCTCTTTTTTCCCCTCAGTTCAAATTCATTTTTCCTAGAGACTGATGTCTTCTTTTATAAGAATTATTTTCAGAACAGCTGCAACTTCTGTAATGATTTACCACATTAAATTATCCCTTCCAATTCCCTGCACATCATTTTAAAAAATGTTGCTAAATCTTGGCTGTTGGGGTTCATGTTTCTCCACTTGAGTGGGTCTGCAGGAGCTGGAGAGGAGCTCATCAGAAGGAATTCAAGGAAGTCAGGGTTAAACCCCACCTTTTCTAATTTTTTAATTTTGCTGGAGTTATGACCTGGATGGAAATCTCATTCTCTAGGTGTGGCTGAGACCAAGATTGCATGAGGAATTGGTTGACTGGGGCATGGAACTGTGGAAGGCAACTGGCTGCCAAAGGGATTGGGACCAAGCAGAGTGATGGAGGATGGAGACAGGGGTGTTGTGGAAATACACACATGGTTGGAGCAGTCAGTTACTATGGGGATGTTCAACACCACATTCACCGCTGAGGAAATGAATCCTGCCCTCGCAGCAAGGCTTTCAGGCAGTAAATAAAAGAATGTGCCGCACCTTTCTGGGTGAGGAAGGGAGAAAATATCTCATCCAATATCTGGGTGAGAGTTTCTTTAGGGCAAAGAGTAAGCGGTTGTGTAATGGGAGATGGTGTCAAAATGTATAGGCATGAGCAGACGGCACTATGGTGGAACAGGCAACTTTGCCTTTTTTGCTAACTTTCCTGTTTCTGGTTTTGGAGCCTTAATGTTTTTCCATATGGCTTTCTTGATTATTATATTATACTATATTATATTATATTATATTATATTATATTATATTATATTATATTATATTATATATAGTATAATATAATATATATGTTGAATATAATATACATGCATAAATAAATAAGCTATGGTGAAGCCAAGGCTGCCAAGAGAAGTTTAGTAGACTTTAAAGCAAATTATCTTACATTTTTGTTGGGTTTTCAGTTAGATTGAACTAGCAACATTGTAAAAAGGGACCTTTTCATCGTCTTAAAATATATCCCTCAAGATTATTCCAAGTTACCACAAACAGGTTGTGTTGGGAATGAGTTCATGTTCTTAAAGTTCCTTCAGTAATCCGTGCAAATTAATTTTAGTCGGTGGGTTTTTTTCTTATGCTGGTTACTGCAACTTTTTCATGCCATAGGATCATTTGTTGGTTTTGCACATTATTCTTTTTTGTTTCCTTATGGAAAACATAAGACTAAAAAATGTGCTATCTTGTTCTCTGTTTCCAAGTTGAATTTGTAATAGCTATTTCTACACTGTGAAGTAAGAGGGTTTTTTTTTTTCCTCTAAATGCAAACTTGACCACATTTATCCATGGTTTGCATGAGATAGCTTTTGATTCACGCACAATCCCACTGGCTGGCTTTGCGTGAGCAGCAAATTCTGGACACAAGCTCCAGCAGGATCCAGGGCCTAAGTAAAGAAGCAGGTTGCAAATACCAGTGCAATGAAAAAGCAGAAGACATAATTGACAAGGGAATAGTATTTGCAAATAAATTTTTATGTATTTGCCTAGCACTATTAAATAAAAAAATCTGGAAAAATTAACTGCTGTGATTATCTGACAAGCGAGCAAAATTGCCAATAGTCACTACCAGTTAAGCTTGGAATTAGTTAGTCATAGCAGACTGAAGGGTAAAGAAATTAAAGTACCACTGTGAAATGCCAAAAATAACTGCAGATAAAACAGAAAGGTAATTTTTTTTCACTTCTTCTGGCCTTCTTGCCCCTCCCCATATGGTATTAATTTTTATTTGATTTGAAATAATCTTCAAGACATCAAGGGCATTAGGGCTTTGTAGCTTTAGAGGACTAGGTCTGCTTTTCACATTGAAGTGAAAAGAGTGTACCTTTGAAGTCCACTCATGGTTCAGACAGGAATACTCCCACCCTCTCTTTTAGAACTGAGTGAACCTCAGATGGTTTTAAAGTTTGGCTTGATAGGTTAAGTTCAAAAATGTTTTGGAGCAGTTTCGTTTCCTCTTGAGCTTTGTGTCAGCCTTGAGGGGGATGCTGCTGACTCAGCGACAGATGGAAAGATGTATTTAACAAGCAGAAGATTTAAATGAAATTCTTGCTCCCACCCAATTCGACACTGCACTGTCTGGATTGTGCTGCATGTTGCCAGCTCCTTAATTGCTGTCAAAGCTCCTATTACTTCTCACAGAGCAGAATGCTGAAGGTCATAACCAAGAGACTATGTTTTTATGCCAGACAAACTTTCTTCCTATGGCTTCTCACTTGTGCTTAAAAGAGTAAGAAGCATTGTCACTCCAAGGTACCCAATCTTAAGGGAACATGGTAGCATGCTCTGCTGCTGAACGAGGCTTCATTTTGAAGGCTGCCTAAATAATGAATGGATTTGGCATTCCACTTAGCTATGGTGCTCACTCATAGCAGGAGAAATATGCAAGTTTTAATTTTTCCCTTTGTTTGAAGCTGCTTGAGCTGGTCTGCAGGAAGATGCCATCATTCAGCTGATCAACAACAACTGCGTACAAGGCAGCAGCAGCTCTGATCATCCTACAGGGCCTGCAGGCTCTCAGCTGCAAGAACACCCTCTTCCCTGATGAGATCTGCTGTGTGTTAGGTGTGTCACTCCTCGGGGGAGGGTGGCAGGAGCTCCCGTGGGTGCTGAGGTTCCGAGTGCCGCTGTCAACATGGCCAGGTGTGTGTATGGGGACAGGGAGAGTGAGACGGTGGTGACACCATGACCTGCTGCAGACTATGGCACTTCAGCTGCTGTGTGTTTTGGTTAGTGGGGGGGTGAAGCTGTGAGTTTACTTTTCCTTCTGAGGGCAGCTTGGGAGGTCCAGACTGATCTAAACTGAGGGGCTTTCAGTCACTACACCCAGAGCAGGTCTCAGAGAGCCGACTGCAGGTGTGCCGAGCCCCAGTGCCGTGGTGCCAGCGTTCCAGACGCGCGCAGCAGAAACTCCCTGGCCAGGGACAGGCAGTACTGTGGTGCCATCTGTGACAGGGAGGGTCACCAATGACATAGTCCTCTCTCCTGTACAGCACAAATCATCTTTTGGACCCTTTCCTAGAATATTACTGCTTCCCTGGGCCAAATTTTGTTTTCATATCACAATTTTTTGCATTTTTCAAAATGCAATGGAAAATTTGAAACCAGAGCAGTGTCTCTGCTTTGACAGAGTGTTATGAGATTAGATGGTAACTGTGGAGTCTGCCTTTTCGGGAGTTTTACTGTTTGTTCATCAGTATTACAGTGAATTAATTTGCTGTAGTGCAAAGCTGTGAAGTTCTTTACATTAATAAAAGAAAATGATTTAACAAGAATAACATATATTAAACCTATCCTTTCTTTGCCATGGTTAAGAATGCTGTATCATTAATATTCTCTATGTAGTAGATAGTTTTATGAGGAAGGGAGCCATTGTAAGATTAACAATTCCTTTGTCTAACTTTGTGAAACAATATTAATTTCTCTGCCTGAAAGAAAACATGTCACTGTTGATTTATAGCCTTTGGTGAAATACTTGCATAAAGTTTGATCCATCTGTTAGATTGTACAAATTTTTAGAAAGATTAATTGAAGCATGTAAATTACATCTTGTTGAGGTTTCTCCTTGTCTATGTGTCTGTCAAATAGATAATTACACTGATTAAATTTGTCAGAGAAAAGGAATTCTAACCAGATGTGTGAATAAATGTTTTGTACTATTATAGCAATTAAATTCTTCGGTTGAGGCAACAACTTTAGGAAACATTGAATTTATTTGACTTAATAAAAAGGGGGTATTTCCATGAAACCACCCGTGAGATTTTACAGCAATGAAAATATTTAAGATATTTGTTATGTTTCCTTATGATAGTTTCATTTTTTTTCTCGATGTTTCTTTCAGTGCATGTAGAAATAGAGTGCTTTGAAGGAAGAATTGTTCACCTGTTTTTGGCAATCACATGTTCAGATGGGTAATGTCAGGCCTGTCGTACCAAATATATTATACAGTGGTGAGTTTATGGATTGAATTGCTGTATTTATTTAGGAAGCAATAAAGTCCTTAACTAATAGCAGAATATGAAACTATAGGAATCTCATGGGCTCTCATACCCTATGGAAAGCAGATGGTCCTCATAGACTCTTTGCATAAAGCCTTTCCATAAAGGCTGATTTAAATTTCTCAGAAGATGTTGAATACATACTGAACTTTCTACCATGACCTAATTTGCTTATCAGACAAATATTAGAGCATATTGGTTCTAAGTGAGGCCAGAGTAAGCTGTCTTAAGTAAGAGAAAAAATTAAAAAACTTAGATGTATAATTTTGCCATTTACAGAGTTGTCCTGGGGAAATTCAGCACGGATGTGCATGCAGACACCGAGAGGAAGGAACTTAATGTGTGGACTCTGGGAGCCAAATCTCAAGCTAGCTCCACGTGAATTTTACTTTTGTGTTCAGTAAGAGAAAACATCCCAGATGTTCTCTCATGTCTTAAGTAGAACTATGGCTGCCAGTTAGGATTGCTTCTGTTCAAACCTTTTTTCTTTGTGTAATCAGAAGTACATCTTTATATGGGAAAAGAATATCTTTTTATTAGTTACTATGGGAAAGAATATCTTGCCAAAAGAAGTTTTATTTTATGTATTAATTTAATTAAAAAGGGCAAAAGATGATTTTGTCAAATAGTAAGAAGATGAGAAAATAAAACTTACTGATAAACATACTTGTGGAACTGGCCCCAACTGAATTTCAGAAAAAGAACTGAAACAATGTGTGTAAACACAACAGATTGTTAGGTGTCTTCCACAGGATACATACATAGGATAAATATCAATAAAAATAGGCTTAAAAATAGACTATTCAGTTGCTTATTTTGATTTACAAGTAGTTTATGTTTGTGCCTGTGCAAACTAGCAGAATTTTAGATCACTGATCCAAACACTGTAACTCCTGAATCCTTATAGAATACATGATCCTGCTGTTTGAATGCTCAGAAAACTGAGGAAAATATTTATTACTTTTACTGTGATTCAGGACTGGGAATGGAATATTGTGTTTAGTCTTACAACTGGTTTTCATCAAAATGACTTAAAATCCTGTAGCTATATCCTTTTAAGGGAAGTGCTCTTCTGGGGACTAGTTTTGCCAGAGTTTCTTTCAGCAATAGGGTAACTCCACCTTTAGTAGTTTAATAGTTTGTTGTAATCTATTAATATTTACTGAAGCTCCATGTCAGGGATATGTATCACCCAATATTCATCATGTGCTTGTGTATGCAGAGTAATAATTCCTAGCTATTATTTTATTATTATATAGAATTCAGGGGTTGGCAGTCCATTTGCTTGTAATTCATGGGATGGTGAAGTCTTCCTGAATAACTTCTCTCTGAACTGCTCAATGATATTTCTGGATAGAAGAACAGAATTGTGGTCAGTTGGGTTTTGCAGTTAACTTGAGAAACATTCAGCTTCTGATAGAAGAGTAACTATAACTAGATTATTTCAAAGTACATAACAGTACATTTAAGACAAAAGAGTTACTTTTAGTTCTGTCTATAATAAGGATTTTTACATGACAGCTGGCTGATGAGGCATAAATTAGCATTCTTCAGTGTAACTGAGACGACCCACCCTTGCTTCCAGTCTTTGCAGTCCTGTTAATCTGACAGCTCAACAAAGGTGACTGGTGTCTTTGGCTTTAAAATGAGTTCAGGTGATCTGAGCCCAACAGCTGTGTGTTTTCTCCCATGAACATCTGGCACTCATCGTGGTATGTATTGTTATATGTTTTGTTTTACATGTGCCAATACTGCCTTTAAGGCCAAAGTTTATTTTGGCTGAGTAGTCAACTATTTAGAATACACAATAAAATCAGATTGCTCGTTTCTTGCCAAACTCCTACAGCTGTTTTGGTAAGTTATAGAGCAGAGAGGAAAACCTAGACATGACTGTAACTAGAAGATGGATTCTTTGGTGCATCTGCAGCGGGCTCACAGCTTGGGTGGTTGCAGGTCATATATATAAAGGAAAAGAGATCATTTCAAACTGGTATCCATCATTAGTAGTAACTTAGGACAAATATTAATATTAGTGAAATCAAAGCTCCTTGAATTTTGAATGGGCTAGTTACATGTAATAAACTACTTAACACATGATGAATAGCTTTAAAATGGTAGCCTCTCCAGCAATTAAATATCTATTAAATAAATTTCTGGATCTTTTTAATCACCAGAATCAGTAATTTAAAATTCAATATATTGAGATGAAGCCACTGATGGCAATAAGGGTAAACTTGCCAGTGCTTAAAATGTGGAAAGTTTTCTTGAGCAGTGCACATGTGATAGAAAGATGATTCTAAGGTATTCTTTTATTATAATGACTTCTAAATAATTTATGACTGCTATAGTTTCTCTAATAGGGGAAGAAAAGATACATTTTTACAATAAGTGAGAATCTCCATCAAGATCATAAATTTATGCAACTTCAATCAACTAGTTAAACTTTAAGTCTAAATATGATTCCTGAAAGAAAAAAGCTAAATTACAAGAGATATGTTAGTGGGTCACAAAGGAGAAACTATTCCAGTCTGTTCTGGAAATCAATATTTAATGTCTGGGTATGAATTTAGTCAGTGGTCTGCAATGGAAACTTCAGATGGTATGTTCCCTTGTTCACTTTCACATATTCATCACAAATTACAGAACTGCTCAGTTATGTGTGAGATGCAGTCCCTTGCTCATTCAGTTTAGTGCTTAAAGGTGGAAAGAGAATATGCACTGGGAAACACACTGGAAGGATTATTTTTCAAGTTACATAGCTGGGAAGAAGAAGATGGAATTAATTCAGAAGTGAAGGTGGCATTATATTTATCATAAATTTCAGCTTTGTTTCTCTCTTACAACATGTGTCAAGGCGTCCGCTGGAGCCATTTCAGTTGTGGGCCCTACAGGACCTGCCGTCTCTGGGTATCACCTAAGACAAAAAAAGGTAATTTAGTACAGTACAGAAGCTGCTCTCTAGTAAATGTAGCAAGGAGAAATTAGTTTGCAACACAAATATTTTTAAGGGGATTCTTCCATGTCTAGTTGGAAGTTCAGTTAAATTTATGATAGTGTGGAAAAAAGCAACAGTAAAAAATGGGGCAGCTAGAAGGTATTGCTGTCTGGGCAAAGGAATGAGGTGATTGTTAAGTGGTGCCTGGAAGGTAAAAGCAATCTCTGTTTTTCTTTGGAAATGCTTAACATAAAGGTGTTAGGAGAAAACAGTAGTGGGTGTTTGTGTTAAATGGATTGCAAGGGAGAGGCATGGGAAAGTTGTGTGTGTTTTAAGTGACTCTACATTGTACTTATACTGTCAGAGCTGCTATCCTGCCTCTTGGGTAAATAATATTTAGAAAATATTTATAACATATACAGTCAACTTGCTGTTTAGGTCTTTCAGAGCCTAGTTAAAAAAAAAGGGAAGTAGCAGTAGTGTTAACTTAGTTCAACCCTTGTGTATTTAAATTGCAAACTCATGGAGGAAGAGTTGTACAGGGATATATCTGCACAGTGTGATAACAATGGATTCCTGCCTTCTGTATCTTATTATACTACAAAGAGCAAACAAAGCATAACTACATTACAGTCATTATATTTTAGAATTATAGTTCAGACAGTAGTGATCAAACCAGTGGTAAAATGGGATTTCAGTCTGGTTTTGCACATGTATAATTTGAAATTAAATCCTCAAATAAGCCAGGAGAACTATAGCTGTAGGGGGAGCAAATGAGCAGAGTACAGAGGCCAGATAGTTACTGGAAGGAAAAGTGGGCTCTGGGGTTTCCTTTGTTTTACCCATATATATATATATATATGCAACCCATACAGCTGCAAAATTGCCTTAGTTTGGCCAACTACTGCCTCTCTCTTCTCTCCCCTCTCTTGACACATGGCTTCTTTCTACTTATACAAACTACAGTTGCAGAGCAAGTAGCATGCAACTCCAATGCTAGTGCTACACTAGCCTTGTCATTCCTGTATTTATTCTCTTCAGTACCTGCATGTACCCTTCACCACTGAAAGTAAAGGCTTTTTTAAGTGCTTTTGGGTGTTGTTCTTAACACATCCCTGAGATATTACACTCAGGTTTGTGTCAAGATACAGGGCAGTATCTTTCCTTATCCAGCAAAAGTGTGGTGTGTTTGTTAATGATAAAATGAGCAGATAAAGTCTTGGTGAGGTAGGGGAATGAAGCCATGAAATTTGTTCACAATCTTCCTGTTTTTCCATCTATATAACAGGAATGGGGTACATGCATTCTTGATGTTGGAGGGACCTGAATGTGTTAATAATAATAATAATAATAATAATAATAATAATAATAATAATAATAATAATAATAATAATAATATCCATTCTGATCTTCCTGGGCAGCCTTGTTAAAATACAGCTTCTTTCCCTGAGGAATCAAGAGATCTTGCCTATGCTATTCTGCCTGCTCTGCTCAAGTGGGAATCCCACCAACTCTGCCCACAGGAGGAGAGCAAAAACCAGCAGAGATGAAACCCAGTTTGCATGTGAAAGAGGAGACTTTTGCTTAAGGCATCTGAAGTATCATGGGAGGCTTAAGATAAAAGTTCTTTTTGTGTTTGGAGTGCAGCTGTGGAATATCTGACCTCAGGCTCAATGGCTACCAGGGACTTTTAGCTTCATCATTTGATGGTATAAAGTTTCAAGAACCTTGATTCTGCACTGCTAAAATGAGATGCAATGGATGCTTCCTCTAGTTCTTTAGCTGAACTAGCTGGAGGGCATGAACTCAAGAATTTTTCTCATTGTTTTATAGGGTAGGAGAGACTGACACTGGCTTTACATGCAGATGAATTTTAAGTATCAGCTCTTAAAATTCTGTTTTCCCAAAAAAGCCTACACAAAGAGTATTAGCACCTGGCAGCTGAGATTTCTGCCCTTCAAGATGACTTGTTCAGTATTCTTTATGCTTTCCCTGTGCATCTGCAGTTGTCTGTACCTTCTTGTCTGATCCTGGAATTGCAATGTTTCTGTCACAGGGGTCGTTCTCCTGCTCAGGGTCAGGCTACACCTAACGCACTGACGTCCGTGTCTGGCAATTTTTTTCCCTGCAGCAAAGTCAAATGTAAAGAAAAATGTGTTTAACAACACTTCATGAACTGCAGTCAGCACCTCTTACTCTGCAGATGCCAATGATTGCCACTGTTTACAGGCGCAGGCTAAATCCTCATGCTGTAACTCCTCTTGTATCCATATTTATGCTGGTATCACTCTCACTGCAATGCTTTACATTACTGGAGACTTGGGACTATAATTTTCAGAGGAGAGAAAAAACTATTCCCCTTCTCAGTGGGATAAACAGCCTGAGAAACATTTTGCCAGATAAGGACAAACTTCAAAAAATGTTCTCATAGTATTTCATTTGCGGCTTTGTTTGCTTTGCTTTTTTTTATAGCAACCACACACAGGTGATATTAACTGATAAACTGATTGCTTAAAAAATTACTGTATTCTCTGAGTCTTGTGTAAAAGATGAACTCTGTATGAGCTCTCTGAACACTGGCCCGTCTCTGAGTGGTAGGGTACAAAATCCTTCTGAAACGACTCAGTATCCCAAATACTGCACAGAATTATTGTAAAAACATTCTGTGCTGTTTGAAAACATATCTCTCTAAACAGGCTGGTATCTTTTCCTATGCAATGGAATGAAGAATTCATTCTGTCTAATTTGAAACCTGTTCAGATGTCATCACTTTCAAGGTTCAGCTCAATCTTGAACATTACTAGGTTCACATTTCATTTCAAGAGTGTGGTAAAGGCACAGGGAAAAAAAATCAGTGAAAACATAAAGCAAAAAAAGGTGGAGTGCTTCTCTCTGAAAAAAATAAATATGGAGGTTGAGAGTGATGAAGAAAAAGGGCTAGGAACGGCAGAAATTTCATATGAAAACATCTGAGCTCTCTGTATTATATGGACAATCACTGTGCTGAGTCCAAACCAGTTTCCTTATCCGTGGAGGACAGGCTTCCATTTAATGGCACAGCTAAACTAAATTGCCCCTAGCATAGGAAAAGAGGAAAGAAAGAAAAATTTGTAAGACTTTGATCCCTCTTACTACCAGTGTTCACCAGGAAGATTTTTCACAAACTTTTCAGCTTGGAAAAACTTCTCCATCTCTTATCATAAATTTAATTCTTCAATGTTCCAGCTGAACAGCTGCTGTATGTCCAAGTACGGCTGACTAAGGTGGGGTAGTACTAGCTCTCAACACTTTAGAATCTATCTTTTTTGCCTGTTTCTCACCTCTCCTTGGTGCATAATGTGATATATGGTGACTCTAGTGCTAATTGTTAAATTTCATTGGTTAAAAAAATAATTGGAATGTATGTTTGGCTTGTTTTCTTGCAATATGTTGCTTGTATTCCTTACTTGCAAAAAATATGGTATGACTTGTTGCTTAAGCTGTCTACGGTGTAGCTAAATCCAAAGGACTGGCTTGGAACAGCAGAAAGCTGGAAAATTTGTTCTGCTTTCAGCTGAGCATTTCTCTGTACTTTGCTTTGCTTTGCACTGTGGGATCCCTTTTCTGTTCAGGTGCACAGCCATGGAAATGTGGAGTGTGGAAGCTCTTGCAAAGAAGATTGGAGAATCCAGGGATCGGTGCTTAAATGAATGAACTCAGTTGCTATCTCAAAAAATATTATAATTTCCGGACCTTAGTAATTTCTCCATTTTTTAGATCCAACTAACTGGGCAGAATCATCACTTTGTGTCTGCATCTACTGATTCTCTACCTGTGTCAGCCTGTCAGGACAGTTGATAGTAACCATGTTTTTTGACTCCCAGTGTCAAAATCTTGTAAGGTTCATTGATCTTTTCATGCTGAATCCGTAGATTTTACTTTCATGATGTATTTTAACTGCCTTGTAATATAACAGCACCCTCTCTCTGTATGGATCCTGATACTATAATCCTCTAACGGTATTTAGGGGCAATGCTGTTCTGATTAGCTTCCAGTGGTGATTAATCCTTTTTTCCCCCAAATGACAGTTGTTTATATCATTGGTAGTGCTCTCAGTTCTGGCCAGCCTTTTCTTATCAGTCAAGTCCTTTTTCAACACCTGGACCTGGCAATGGATTTCATGCATCAATGCCTAAGAGCTATTTTAGGGCCATTAACCACACCAGTGCTTACAAATGTAAATGTTACATTTTCCAAGCAGCATCCTTCTTCCCAGTCCCTATGTTCTTCTTCCTTCCCATCCTCTCCCTGTCCTTATCCTCTCAAATTATTTTAAAGTAAACCTGTGATTCAGACTAGCCTAGGATTAGCAGTCAGTCCTGCCTTTCCACTTTCCAATCATACACTGGCTTCCAGGGGAAAAAAAAAAAAACAAACCTAAAAGGAAAGAAAAGTAGTTTTTACTTTACTGGGTCTGGCTTAAACATCTGCCTTCTCTTGTCACTGTCTCAGCCTGGGAATTTGAAAATTTAACAATGTTGTATGTGGAGTTGGCCAGTAGGTGTCAAAATAACCTGTCATTTGTACAACTGCAGTGTGACACCGATGGGTGACAGATCTTTTCTCTTGTGCAGGGTTTATGAAGAATGGGCTAGAGAGGGTCTTGTGTCCTCACCCAAAAATAGAGCTGATGTTGTGGCAATTTATCAAGAGTGTGGTAATGCTGTAATTGTATTAGAGATGCTGTGTCAAATCTAGGGAAACCAGTATGTACTGGAAGTTTACCCAGGCTAGCAATGCTGGCTAGAAGCCATGCACTTCTCTGACTGTCCTGCCCGCTCCCCCATTAAAACTTAGCAAACTGGATGTATGCTTTCTGATAGTCTGCATACAGTGCTGCCATAAATTGAGATGAAAGCTTCATTTTGCTGGCTTCTTGTCTTTGTTTTCTGTCTTTTTGTCCCACTACATTTGACCTTAAACCTGATTTTTTCTGAATGTCTTGACCTGAGAGCAGACTTGATGAGTTTTGCCCTCAGGGGTGCATGGTGGCTTCTGCTGATATTAGCATTCAACACAACTCTGTGAAGTTCAGCCACTGCATTTGGTGTCTCACTGAAAAGTTAGGGAACCCCTGTACATACTCAGGACATTTGGATTATACACCATTCTTATGTTCTTTAAACACTTTGCTTTCAAAGACAGAAAAATAATTGGTGTTTTTGTACAGCCTTCAAAATCAACATCTTGTGTAACATTCATATATGTGTTTACTCTTTTCAGCCTGAAATTTTCCTGCTTGTTAATTCCTATAGTTGCCTTCTGTGCTCTCAGTTTATCGGGATGAATGTAGGCACAGGTTTGCTGCCTTAAAACTTCACATGCTTGTACAATTCTAGTTTAGTATTTTGAAGGAAAACATTAACCTGAGTGTATAACTGGAGATTTTATAAACCAATTTTTTGTGTTTAAATTTACTGATGAAACACAGTAAAAACAAAACATAAGCAATGAACAGAGATTTAACCCATGTCACTTGGGAATGGAGTTTTTTCTGATTTTCTGGTTTCCTCAAAATGCTGTATGAGTTCCCTCTCCGATGCTACAAAGGAGCTTGCATTCCTGACACAGGACTGCCTGGTGCTTGGTGCCACCCAGATGAGCAATTAGTTGAGCAATTAAATTAGATTAACAACCACTTAGATGAGCAATTGGTTGAAATCTATTGGTTCCTCTGCCTGTCAGAGTGTCACACTGGCAGAAATGTGACACTGAAACATCTCACCCAGCAGTGGGCAATTTGTCAAGAAAAAGGCTGGTTGTTGTTGATTTGACCTACACCAACCCTTCAGCTTCTGTGTACATGGCTCATCACGCTGTGGCTTCCTTCTTACTGCTTATGTTTATGGGTGATTGTGGTGGAAAATCTGTGTTCAGTTAGCATGAGGTCAAAACCAACAGAAAATATTAAAATATGGGGGGAAGATCAACTCTAAATGAGTCCAGAAAGTGCCTTGGATAGGAAGTGAGCTGAAGCACGAAGGCCAGTCAAAGGGAGCCTCTTCAACTGAGTGGAATAATCAGGCAGGATTTGGTTTGAAACAGAGAGCTCTAACTGAGGAGACCTCAGAAGCCATCACACATCTGGGGGATCTGTTGGTTCCTTGAACTTTTGGAAAAATATAATTTATTTTAGTAAGATTTTAAAATGTAATACAATGTAAATTGACTCCTGCCCATTCAGCTTTCACTTATTTCAGATGAGTTTCTGATCCTTAATGCCACACTATGGTAACAATAAAAAAAGTTTTTTTAATACCTTATAGTAGCTGCCAGTAATAACACTGGTCTATAATGAAGCCAACAAATACTGAAATTCGAACAATTTGTTAAGTCAGTAGAAAATGTGTAACCACATACTCAGGCAAATAGGCTTTTCTTACATAATAATCTTATAAAAAGCAGATGCAATTTCAAAGAAGTAGAAAATATGTGTTTTATGCTGGAATATGCTTGTTTAAGAAATCATCTCTTACAAAGCCGTAGCTGCATGTTTACTGTCTCTGCCTCCTCCTTTTTCTCAGCAAGATTGTTTTCTGTCCTGCTCATTGCCCCCCATTGAAGGTGCACGCCACCCACCACGATCATGCTCCATTAAGCTCTCGTGCTAAACAAAAAAGTTCTATGGAGCTTTCATTTATCAACTTTCCCCCAAAGTGCTTTTTGCATTTCATCAGGGATTTGCAAGACTATTCACAGCTTCGGAAACCCAGCACTGGAGCACTCTCCCATGATCGATGGGAGAGGAATTCAATAACCACCCAATGCTGTTGAGCAGTCCTGGCTAGTCGATTGGGACAGGAAGTGAACGAGCAGGAGATGATGAGCCAGGGTAGTTGTTTAGGTTCTCATTGGAAATGGGTTTGGACTTTTAAGTGCTCTTGGCAGTTAGAGCCTCACTTTTAAGTCTCATTTTAAAAAAAAGTTATTTTTAAGAAACACATAATTTAACATGCTGTTGGGTATTGGTTTAGGCCCCTCCCAAGCATGTGTTTTATCTTGCAAAGATAGTTGAGGTGCAAAAATATTTCATTAATGTATCTCATTTACTTATATACATTGATTTTATACAGTGGACTGTTTTAAAAACACATGTAAAATTGTGGACAAGATAGATAATACTGCTTTAAGATAGAATGGTGCCCTGAAACTGCAAATCCTTGTTATCTGGATTTACTTCAGTGCTCTCTGTCTGAATACAATTGCAGTTTTGCATTGTTTATCTTAGCTATCCTATAAATTAAAACAGAAATGCCTTCATAGGCAGCATTTCCCCTTCTCTCTTTCAGAGCCATGGCTGGTGTAGTGTGGTGCGATCTTTCAGTCCCGGAATAAGAAGGTTTGCTTTTGCAAACAGTCTTGGAGTGTGTCAGTCTGAGCTCCTTCATTCTGCACTGTGGATGTCTGGAAAATTGCTGCGTCTCCTCAGCTGGGTATTCTCATTGCTTAGCGCATTCCCTGCAGCCCCCAACAGAAACGTTACTGTGGGAACAGGGGAATGTCCAAAGCACACGATGTTCTGGCAGATCCCAGCTGGAAGGCAGCCCTCTGGGGTCACAGCTAGTCAGATGTGGCGTGGGTTGCTCTAAATCAGATCACTGGCAAGCTCCAAGGACCAAGAATTTTTTGCTGCATCCACTTACCCCCAGCAGATACTGGGGCAGCTGAGGTTAGAGGCCAACACAGAGCTTCTTAGCAATTTCGAGGTGGAACATCGATCACTGATTTCCATGAACAATTAAATGGTACATGCAGTTTATTGACAGAAGAGGCTATATAAAAACATACATGTCTTGTACATGAGAGGGAAAATGATAATGCTCAAAGCATTCATTTATTCTACAGTTTCTGTCACAAAAACAAGGGGCTGACAGCAATATTGTTTACATACCTATTAAATTCAGGTTAAATGGGACTGTTCTTATGGCTGGCCATGAGTAATGATGAGGTCACTATAATTAGAAGTCAAATTGTTTCTGAATCTCATAACCAGGACTGAGTCCCGTTGTGCTAGGTTATTTATAAGCATGAATAGAAATTTCCTTTTCTGAGCATTTAATGGTAAAAAAGGATAAGACATGACATGGACAAATAACCAAACAAAAAGTGGAATAACTAAGTGAATGTAATCACATGAATGAAAGAGATGATCCTCACAGCCCCATATTAATATGCTTTTTCACTTTCACAGGTGAAATTGTAATTACATTGAACAATTCATAACTGTTTTTCTAAAATGATTGTATGTTGTATTTAAACAAATTCCTGCTGGAGTGAAGACTGCAGAATTTCATTAACTTTTTCTTCATTACAATTTGTTAATTCTTATGCAGAGTATATTTTTCTTATGTTATAAACAGTTATTTGCATACATTATTTATTTAAAACAGCGATGATTTTTAATTTCTCTTAACTTCCTTTAACTTGTTTAGTTTAGTTGTGTTTTAATCACAACCCTAGTCAAGTGCTGAAGAATAAATAGTAGATAACAGTGATGAATGAAGCTGAGTATCACAGAAAACAGGTGTCTGATCAAGCTTCTGCTGAAATCCTGGAACAGATTCCTGTTGACCTTTGTAAAAACAAAAAGAGAAATGATCTTTCAATTCAAGTTGCAAGCTTTATGAAAAATTAGCCTGCGTAGTTAAACACACTGAAACCCGGGGCCACGAGACACAATAGTACTGTAATTTTTACACCTGAAAGTGGATATAAGTTGAAGTTTTATTTTTCTGAGAATAGAAGAGTTGTCCTTTTATGTTATTGATTATGGGTAATTTAGGAAGTTCTGAGTGGTTTTATGAAGGACAAAATAAATTATGACAGAGCATGTGTAGATGAGGTATAACTGTATGGCATACCATAACAGTGCCATATGACAGTGAATTATATATTGCTTTGATACTTATTACTTAAAAATACCATAGAGGTTCTCAGACAATAATTCGATATGAGAAGAGAATACAAAAAAAAAGAAAAAGAGGGGCTCTGTTTTCTCTGCAGTCTAGGAACATTGCTGTTTACAGAATGACAGAATTCAGTGCTAATTATTTTGAACGTAATGAATTTGACTCTTTAATACACAGCTGATAAAATTATTCTGCTCAAAAAATTTGTGTGGGTTGCAATTTTAAGGTGGTATGGAAGGTATGGAAACTGAAAGAGAAGGGCACAAGCAGAAGATGGAGTGTTTGGATTCTTTGTTGAAAGTGGAAAAGAAAAGGAAGGAGATGTGTTGAATGCCAAATCAAAACACCAATAGCAAAGGAAGGCTGGATGTAAAGAGAAGCGTGACAGAGATTAAAGTTGAGGGACTGTAAAGGTGGAATAAGAACATCTGGATTCAGGTAGGAGGTGTGATTCACTGTATCTGGAAGGATGAAATTTCAAGGGAGAAGTCAGATTGGACTGAGTAAAGAATGAGGTCACTGGGGAAGAATTCAGAATGACTGCTCATGGCAACTGTTGAAAAGGCGGGATAAAAGGATGGAAGCCAGAGTGGGTTTTGCGCATTTCTTCTTCAAACAGTGAAGGAGAGTAAGGCATATTTCTGCCAGAAGTGTGAGGAAACTAATGAGAGTGAGAGGTTAAGGAAAGGCAGGGAGAGTAACAGGGCAGCAGGAAGGATGTACTGGATCACTGTCTGATGGTGGGAGTTAGAGAGTCAGTAACAAGTCCCACAGTTACTGGGGTAGAATGAAGGAGGAATAAATTTAATATCAATAGCCTGTCTTTCAAATATGTTCTCATTTCTCTAGTGGCTTTGCTTTAAAACACTGCTGATAGCCTTGCGCCTCCCTGATATCACAGACAAACCAACGTGCAGGCCATAGACTCCTCTCCTGTTATGCACACAGTGTAGACTCTGTTCCGGTGCTGTGTCCAACACTGATGTTAAAGAAAGGTTCTGCTTTTTATTTTCGAGGACTTGGACTTTCAAGGCTTTGGACTGAGTGCCAAAAACAATCCATCAGGAACGCTTTACAACTCAGCGATACAAAACCTGTTAGGAGACAGATCACCCACAAGACAGAGTTTGGGGAGGAAATATGTAAAGCACTGGTTGAACTCAGCATGATTAATGGTTTTTAGCACATTGAACTCTGCTGCCTACCATGTGAATTTTACCCTGGCTCACCCATAGTTGTTTATTTTTATTTTTTTGAAGGAGGTGGAATCTCTGCTTCTGAAACTTTCATTCATATAGAAGTTAATGACAGTCCACATATAATAGCAAAATATTTATATTGAGACACAGTTGTCCCAGCTGATTTGACTTCTCAGCAGTTTTTCCCCTTTAAAAGCAGCCTTTAAAAATTACAGACCTTGCAGGGCTTGTGTCAATCATCTCTGTCATGAAAGGATCATTTATGGGATATGAAGCTCATTTACTGGACTAGAGCACTGAGTAAGATCTCTTCCATAACTATGAAGTCACCCCAATCCCAGCTCCTTGGATTAATAATACTCTGAGTTGGAATGGACCCCTTAGGATCAGTGAGACCAAATCCACTCTTCGCACAGAACAATCTTGAACTTAAACCATGTGTCTAAGAACATCACCCGTAGACACTGACAGCAGCAAGTGCTCCACGGTGGAAACTCATAATCTCACCTAATCCAACCATTCCTGTACTCGGTGTTGCTGAGTTGTGACACATGGGGCATCATTTCCAGTTACAGACAGGCTCTACCTTTTGCTGCAGGTCGTGCATTCAGAGGCAGTTGGCCACCTGTACACAGTGTGTAGTATTTGTGACAATGTGCTACAGCTGAAACGAACAGGGTGAGCCTGTTTCTGCTGACCGTGGCTGGGATCCTGCTTTTCCTATGTCCTGAGGTGAGGCTGTGCAGCAGCTGACAGAACAAGGGCTTCCAGCCTGCAAGCCCAGCACTCCGAGACTGTCCTGGACCATGGACCAGCCATGTGCTCAAGTGTCTCAGGGTCAGGCACACCAGACCTGGATGCGCTGCACAGCCCATGGAGCACCACTGCTTATGCCTTCTGAGCTGATACATTGTCTTTGTGACAGGACTCATAAACCCTCAAAGTCAAAGGACTCCCTGTCATGTCCTAGTTTCAAGAAGGCCAAAGAGATCATAGTTCTTTTGGGGCTTAGCTGCATGGGAAATATGCTTTCTTTTTTTCTGTGCGGTATTGAGAAGGGAGAATAAAATAGGGGACTGTTGTTAGCTCTGAATCATGTATGCAGTAAATAAATTGGAGTAAATCATGTATGCAGTAAAACAGCTGGAGGGCTGGTTCTCTCCCAGAGATTTCTGCATCAGGTTAAAGAATCAGAGCTCCATCCTTCAAGTCCTTACAGTGCCAAAGCAGTGAAAACCAGCAGCAGACAAAACTCCACAGTGTTAGAAATGCTCTGGGACCAGGGGAAAAAGAGGAGGGTGGCACCTGTTTCATAATATGTACCTTTAACCTGGAGCTACAGCTTTTGTCTGGTTGACCCATTACACAAGCAAAAAGTCCAGACCGGCTCCTGTAAGCTCATACTATGTATTCATCTCTCAAGAAGACAGTTTCCATATTTCACCCTGGCTCTGACTAGTGTTACTTGTTAATCCTGAGCTAAGTTTAAAAGAATGAACATATTCCACAGGGCTTGAACTTAGTTCAGGTGTTAGACTCCAACACTTTACATTTCTTCATATTTGCTTTATGATATTTTTCATAATTGCTTAAGTGCAAGTTCAAAAGATATATGTTTAAGCTCCTTAACAACAAAGATGTTTTTAGGAACATCACCTAACATTTTGGAAGGTTTACTGCCTTTTTCTTATGGAGTTCATACAGTTGAAATGTAAAAAGGGGTTATCCACAGAGGTATCCACTTGCTGTTTTGAAGTGGTAAGTCATTCTGACACAGTATTGAAAAATATTAAAATTAATGTAGAAAAACTAACTGATAGTTTTCCACGCAGTTAATGCTGCCATCATCATTGTAGCATTTCATATCTGTTTTCTACACAAACCATCCTAACCATGTGATATACATTTTAAATATCAAGCATAATCTAGACAGAAATGGTATTATACAGAAATATTTATATGCTCCTAGCTGGTCAAGGCCAATGAATAATACAGTGCCTCTTCAGATCTACAGCAAATTGTCTTCCCCAGCAGTAAAACAAAGCAAGCAAAAGACCCCAGATTCCTGAGTTTTATCATACCATCTGCCTTTCTTTCTGAAGGTTTCTCTTAAGTGCATGTTTATGAGGAAACATGAGGTTAATGTCTAAAGAAAACATGGTGCATGCCCATGGACCAAAAGGGAATTGGTGAGAAATGGAAACTTCAGGAAGCAAAGAAGATAATGGAAGGTGCTAAAGTGAAAGGTCATGTTTCAGATGAGGTGATTGTCTGGTGATATCACTGTGCAATGGAATGGTTTTGGGGAGGATAGGGGAGAGGGTGGGAGAGTAGCGCAGGGATGAAGTCTTGAGGCTCATTTCAGGAGAAGGAAGTTGGTTAAGTCAAGTCACTGCTCTTTTGACATCAGGCACCAGTCAAATATCTAAGTTCCTCCCTTGTCAGTTCTGGAAATAACAATTACAGCTCCTTAGATATATTCTGATTATACATTTATTGTTGGAAAACAACAACATAAAATGGAAAACAAATGAGCTTATCTAAAGAATAAGGTTACTTTGAGTAGTGCAATTAAAAAAAAAATTTTTTTTTTATTGTTTAACCATTTTCCAGATAAAACATTGGGTCTTCTTTTTTTTTCTTTTCCCCCCACGTTTCCAGTAGAAAGTAAGTTTGTTTTGAAACTTCGGTTGAGTTCTGAGGTGAAAAAAGTCTAATATTTAACAAGTCAAAGAGCAAACAGTATGAACCATTCAATTGCTTCTTTCTGAAGAAAAGTAAATGAAAAAGTTAAACTTTTTCTTTGAGTTATCTGTGGTGAATGGGACAAAGATGTGACAGGTATTATAGGGAAGTGGACATTTTAAATTCCGGGACATCCTTTGTTTTTTTATTACAGCCATCAGAGTACATAAGACCAAGTAAGTTTGGTTTCTGGTGTCCATTTGTAAATGGAGGGTGGAAACAGTGGCATAATAAAGATGACATATCTTTGGAGTTACCAGAATTCCATGGTGGCTTGTACAAATCCTGCCTACTTCTGATTCAAATGTGACACTGAAGCAAGAGTAAAAGCAATGCTGTGTGTCTGTTCCTCCACTCCTTCCATGTTTCATGGTCTGAAGTTACCCAAATTCAGGGTCTGGGTACTGCTGAACTCTTAAAAAAGGGGTAGGTTACTGGTTGATGCCAGACTCATATATATTAAGCAAAAGGTGTTTCTCCTAAAAGTCTGATTTTGCACCATGAAAACTCATGGAAGTAGATTTCAGCCATGGTTTACAGCTGTAATTTTTCTAAAATACTGGGCTTGCTTTCCTTGTAAGTCTTCCATCTTAAGGTTGATCATTTTGACTATTAATTCAAAATGAAACTCTGGCCCAGTATGTCTGCTTCTGAAAAAGGGAAAGAAAAAGGAAAATAGCTGAAACCTCAAATAAAGGATTCACTTCCATTACGGAATTTTATAAGGTGATATGTGGCATATAAAAGTCTGTATTGGTAGCTTGGGATCATATGCTTATGTTTCTGCTCTCTCTCATCTAGAATGAGCTTGGACTATCTGTGTTATGGTTTGGACTGGAGATGGTTTTTCCCTTTCGCTTAAATTGGTGACTACAGGATGTGGCAGTTCTAATTATACTGAAAATTGCTGTAATTGTTATCAGGCAATAAACATTCAATATATTTTTGTAAGAAGTAGAGCTTAGTGGAAGTTTTCCAGTATTTGAGAAAATAACTGGAAGCAAAATGGTAAGGATACAAATTGAATTTGGACTTTAAATACTGAGAAAGTTGGCCTGGCTTATTCTCTTAAGAAAAAGGATTACTGTAACACTCACAGCAATGCAAGACATGTTCTCAGCTATGGATGAATATGAATGTCTTTTTCATATAAAAACACATTGTAAGTACTGTAGGAATGCATACCTGTCATAAGCATAACTGTTGTACAGAAAACAGAACAGGAATGTGAATTAAATGTTCTTACAAAGGACATAATTTTGCTCTTTGGTTCTCTCAGCAGCCATATATGGGCAACTTCTACCAAATGAGCCTGCAATAAAAACTCTGTATTGCGCATTCACCTTAAAGCAATCAAAAGATAACGTTCATATAATTTAGGTGAGAGGTCTTATTTATTACTCTGAAATTATAGTACTTTTTAAAGTATTCCATATGTGTAGATGGGAGTGAAGATTCTTAAGTTGTTAACATTTGATCTCCTGTTATAATTAATCAGATCCAGAATGTAGCTCACATAATGTGTTTATATAGTGTTGTCTAAGAGTTTTACTTACAGTACTCCTTTGAAACTGTCTGTATTGAATGGGACTAAATATAGGTGCAGTCTTTTTCCTTTTGATAAAACACATTTCCACCGGATATTCCTCTTACTTTATTTTAAGAATTGATGACTTTAGAAAAGGTAAAACTAATTCTGAAATCCTGTAAGTATTTTATCGGCCTAGTAATGCCCATAACTCATTTGCTGGAAACATTGCAGGATGGGAATTAGGTTCTTGGATTATAAAGCTCCCTTTTAAAATAAACAGGAGGAAACATAGGGGAGAGACAGAAGAGTGTAACTTGTTTAGCATTTAACAAGCCTCTTGATCCATTTTCTGGACTAGTTGCCATGCTTTTGAAGATAAAAGCAATTACATTGGGTATGGGGGTGGTTTTCATGCTCTGGGGCTTGAGAGAATTTTGGTTCTTTACAGAAGCAGGAATGTGAATGCTTGACTTAGTCTCGAGGGTGATTTTTTTAACATTATTCTGAGTGCATCTGGGAGAAATCCAGATCTTGCTGAAATCAGTGAGAATTTGCTCATCGCCTTTAACAGGGCCAGGGTTTTGTCTGTGAACGTTCAGATTTTCAGTCACTGGCCAGCTCCAGTGAGCTGCATTTAAGCCTTTCTTTCTTCCTTCTGCAAGCTGCCTCATCCTGGCCCTAGACTGCACAATGATTCCCAGGAAATTTTCTCTCTGGAAAGTACAATATTGATGATTGTAGCATGGACTCTGGTTAGCTGAAGCACAGCAATATTGTGATGAAAGACTGGGGGCCCACTAATAAAGTCTACACATTTGCTAGGCAGTGGATTATGTTAGACAGACTTGGGTCAAAGCCCTCTCTTGTAAATTTCGGCCAAGTGGGAAGCTCCTGGGTGGGACCTTAATGTTAAACAAAGAGCCTTGGTCAATATTGGGATATCTGACAATGCTGTAACGTAATTAGCAGAGATAATGGATCGTGCAGGAAAGGAGATTTGAAATCTCTGGATCTCTAACAGAATGAGGGTTTGCTTTATGCTGCTCTGCTGAGACACACACACAACAGATGAAAATTCATTCAGCTTGGTCCTCTGACATGTGCCTGTCTCCAAAATGGCTTGAAGGAAATAATTTAAAAAAGTCTCAACTTAAAAAGTTAGGTAGTTAGACCTAACTTTATTGCAGACCAGTGGATCTTGAGGTTCTTGATGCCTAATTTATGTCTGAAAAAATGGAGTGGACACCAAGTCATCTATCTATTGATAAGCAAATGTGAAGAGGTGATTCAGTGTTCCTGTGCGTTGTCTGTGCCTGACTTCCGGGCTCTACTTGTTGGAAGAGAAATTTTCAAATTCAAGGTAGGGGCCAGAAGCCACCCCAGGCACTGAATGACGGTGCCAAACAATGGGTTTGCAGAAAATGACTGAGAGATGAGGTCTTCCATTTGCCTACCAGACTGTCATTTGGCCCCTTCCTGAGAGGTGGATGTGGGATTCCTAGTTTGGCAGTCTCTGAGGAGGTTATGCGTAGGAGGCTGGTGTTAGAGGTACTCATGAGGCCAAGGTGACCTGAGAGCAAGTGGGTCACACAGTGTCCTGCCTGTGCAAACTGCTTCAAACATTCCTCCCAGTATGTCCTCTGTTCAGCTTGCATTGCCACTGCTTTCCACTGGGCTACAGTCTTTCCAGGGCTGACCTGGAGTTTGTGTATTTGTCTGTATAGCTTTAAGAAAAACTGGGATTGAATGAAAAGTGAATTCCATAAATCCTTCCCCTACAATGTATCTTCAGTGGAAGAGAAAGCTGTCTTCTAAGACAATTCAAATACCATAATTCATCACAATTATTATATTCAGATTTTAAGTTACCTTCCTAAAACAGTTATAAATGTGTTGTGCAGTCATATGGTTGTTGCATATTAGAGTAATATTTCCCAGAAGTTTCCACTACTCACAGTATTGTCCACAATTTTGGGGGGTTATGTCAAATTGTGAGCTTGGTTGTGATCCCATTTTGTTAGTTACTGCAAGCATAAAGAAATAGATGGTAGTAAGCAATCTTTCTGAAAATAATGGGAGGGTTGAAAAAGTAATTTTAGGTTGTACTGAGTGCAGAAGAATGTAAAGTAAGTTGGAAGTTTTAATTTTTTTTTTTTTAAAGACAAGAGCTCTAGCATGGGCATCATCTAACCCATGATTTTCAAAGCAAAGATGTAGAATTCTGAATATTCCGTGTGCATGAAATTGTATATTTAAAATGTAAGCGTCTAAGAAGACATGTATTTTGCCTCTATTAGTTTCCTCTTAAAATTGGTAAAATGTTTTGGATTAAACATATTTAAACAATTTGTGTCTACAGAAACTACAGCAAATGCACTGTGTGTTCCCAGTTTGCCATGCTGCCATGCAAATCCAAATCTGGTGCAGTAAATAGAAGTGGTGTTTTTACTTTCCTTAGTCCCTATGCAGCTTCCCTCCTGTGTGTGAGGCATACCACTAGCTCTGTTGCAGGTCAAAAGGAAAGTTGGCAGCTTTACAGCTGGGACACCTCTCTGCAAACAGTGTAGCCTATTCCCATCTCTTTCCTGGATGGTACTGGAATTACCAGCTTCTTGTGACTCCTGTGGCTATTTTCCTCCTCTGATGAGTCTCTGCCTTGGACTTCTTGGTTCCTCTGTTCCTTTACCCGTGTGAAGCAGCTGGGGACAGGTCTGCGAGGGAAGGCAAAATGCTTCTTGCGAGGGGACGGTTTGTTTCAGATAAAGGAGCGGAGGGTGTGAGGTGGCTCAGTATATTACTCCAGGAGGGGTTTGCTGGAGCCAGGAAAATCCAGCTCCTGCAGACTGGCTCCACTTTCCTTTCACCCCCTCCTGTGAGTAATGTGAGTTGTTTATTTCTTCATAGCCGCCCTTGCAGAGAACAACTAGGCGTTCATTTCTCTTCCCACCTCCTCCTCGCCTCGGCCTCCCTTTTTTCCTTGAAGAAGTGGGAAGAACTGCAAGGGAAAACATCTTCACTCCTTTTCCTTGCTGCATCACAAGCCACCAGGGGCAGAACCAGATGAGTTACCTGAGCACAGGGTAGAGGAGGACATTGGGATTTGTAGGGTAAATGTGTCTCTGGCTGGGGCTTGCAGGCCATCCCAGGACTCGTCTTCTCCCAGACCCTGAGCAGTGGGTTAGATTCTTTGGCTGCTGCCCATGTGTTTCTGTGCAATATCCTACTGGAGATTTCAGCTAGGACTGATTTTAAAATGAATTAGAACCTTAACCTCCTCTTCCCTTAATAGTTCTCTCTGGTAATTTCATCCTTCTGTTTTTAAATTTCTAAATAATGACTGAAATAGATGTTTATTTGATAATTTACAGTTTAAAGAGGATTTTGAAAAGAAATTAATCTCCTTGCATGGGAAGACACTATGTAATCTTGTAAGACATTCCAAGTTTCCTCAATATTTTACAGTCTTTTTGCTATTTATTTTGTATCTCTTTTCTTGAAAGTGTTTATTTTGGGAAGGTCAAAACAAAATTCTCCCTATGTCTCTCATCAGCTGTAAGACGAATGCACACAGTTGGAACAAGTTCCATTGAAGCTCTCATGCAGAATAAACAAAGTCCTGACCAAACGCTTGACTCATGATAGATCTTTAATGACTATTGTCATGAAAAAGTATTTAACATATTCTCCACTAAAAGAAGGGTGTAGCTTTGCTGCAGTGTCAGCAACACATCAAAATAGGGGCCAGGATAGAGTCAAAGGGCAAGGCTGATATGAAACTGGTAGGCATTGGAGAGAAGCTGGCAGCTCTATGCTCATTAAAGAGGGCAATGTAAGTGTGCTGGGGAGGTCAAGTGTGTCATGGGGAATTCCTGGTGTTAGTCAGGCTCTTCAGATGGAACCAGCCTGCAGAAACGGGTGTTACCCGAGGGTGTTGCAAGTGTGTAGTCACCACTATGACACTTGAATTGTGTCATAACAACCCATGGTAAAGCAGTTTTGCCTCAAATGTTCACATAGCCTGTGGGGTGTTTTGGGAAGAGAGGTTTTGTATTTTGATAGATGAAGCTAGAAATGCCTACAAAGTCACTGCACATCCTTAAACAAAGCAGATCTGTTTCCACTGCCTTTCCTACTTGTGTGACAGCGAGTGTAACACTTGGCAGTCAACAAACACTGCATGCTGCTCTTGTCATCATGTGGTGGGGCAGGAAAACTGCTGACATGGAAAAGTGCAGACAAAATCAAGCAAAGTGATTCATGGCTTGGAAGGCTCTGTGTCCTGGGGAAAGATTAATCAAAATGGCCCCAGAGAGCTCAGGGATAGTAATATGCATGCATGTTATAGTTACTGGGTGATAGAAAAATATCTTTGGGTGAGTTGGGCCAGATCCACAGATGTTGTTTTAGGAGGTACATTTATTATTTTTGCTATTAAGAAAGGTCTCTCTTGTAAAAGTCTAATCTCTCTGTGAGTGAGGGGTTAGGAAACCTGCTCTGTATAGATTACAAACCCATGGTATGCACAACAGTCACAAGGAGGACTGAGTAGAAAGTCCAAGAAAATTACACTTTTAGACCATTGCTTAGTGAAGAAAAGATGCTATGAGAGCTGTGGGACAGGCTTATCAAAAGGAAATAAAACACTTTGGTCCTTGAAGAGTTCAGGTATCTGAGAGTGGTTCAGACTGTAATCTCATTCCCTGTGGCAGTAAAAATTTAAAATTCTCATTTTAATTTTAGTACTACATGTTACTTGATAAATTTTGGAAGGTGTGCAATTATCTTTCTGTAGGCCTAATTATTTTTGAGATGAAGAAGACAGTGATTGGAATGGTCTTAATGATTTGGTATTAGAAGATTAAGAGATAAAATGTCCTTTTAAACAGTGGGAAAATTCACACAGATGATATGAAAGAAAGGAACAATTTCGACTAAATTTCTAAAGGAAAGTATCTAAAAAAATCATTCACTGAGTATTATTAGATGTTTTTATTCTAAAGAAATTTTTGAACTTGTTGGCCATTTTTACTGAATTTAAGTGCCACTGTTTTCTCAAAATTGTGAAGTTCCTCTTTATTATGAGAAAACCAGAGCTAGGAAAGACATTTGTACACCGATGGAAGGAAAAGTTTCAGCACACATATCCTGGTCTAGCCACTGGCATTCACAGTGTTCAGAAACCAGCACAGTGCCTCTTGCTTGACCTGAAGCTGATGGATACAGGCGGGGTGGAGGGGAGCAGTGTGGATCACAGAGAGGGGAATTTATCAAAGGAGTATGGAAAAGGGGCTTGGACTGTAGCATTACAGAGCGGGGAATGATGCAAGCCACAAATCTCTAGGAAACCAGGCTTTATTAGTTCCACTGCTTTTGGAACAACTTGTTTAAACTTCCCTTGTAGGTAATTAACTTTCTAATGGCACTGTGAGATAGGCCACCTGCAGAACCCTTGGGCAGGGGGATTCACAAGCATGTGTGGTTCAAAATAAGGCCTTGTGGAAAACTAGGCAAAAGTGCGTTAAAATAATATTTACATTCAGTAGCATTAAGTACATCTGTTTGTTATTAGTGGGAGGCTGAACTGGCTCAAAAATCTTCCGCAAGAGTGACCCAGCAGCAGGAGGCCAGGTACCTCTGACAGCTTTTCTACAGCTACCAATAGAGCTATTTTCAAAAATATGACAAGATTTCCCTCTCAATGTCAATTTGAATACAAAGAAGATCAAATTTAGATTACTGTAAGATATAGATGTTTCAGTTCTATTCTTTCAGTGTCTTGCTTTGTCCTCATTTTCTCTGTTACTCCTGTGTTTACATGGGTGTGAAGTTTTCATACAAACTAAGCGAGTGCAGCTCTGGTTGAAACCAGTGCAAGCCAAAGATGGTCATCTTGTTTGAAAAATCAAGGGTAATAGGTGACAGTCTTTAACCTAATAATGTAAAGGTTAATATTTAATGAAAAAAATTATTGCATCTTATTATGTCAAACAAGGACACAGAACATGAATTTTATTTTTTTTTTGTTCAGCTTAGTATGCTTATTATAAATTTTATGTCTGAAGATTGTACACGTAATTGCTAACAAGCATTAATGATTTCAATGTAGTTGTGATGATTTAAGCTATCTGGAAATAATGTTTAGTGTCAGGTGGAAAAGCTTTGGCATAGCTAAGAACAGAGTCTTGATATTTCAGTCCTGTGTCTTAGACATACGTGTGTGTGCTTATGCACAAAACGGTATTAGGGAGATGGGTTATTCTATCTTAGGGCTTAGGGATTCCACTGATCATGCACCCAGGTTTTGGGCTCAGTTTCATGTTCTACTATGGGTTTATTCAGTGTAAAACTTGTAACCACTATTTGTCTTATATATATATATATATATATATATCTATCTTTCTATTGAGATTTATAAGAACCTGAAGGGAAAGGAAGAAAAGACATTCTGTATATGTGTGTTTACACATATCACATAGAACATAAAACTATGGAGATCCCTCATCTTTGTTAATCAATCTTTCAAATCTGAAGTACCCAAAAGTTGCAGGAAGATTTCTAAATCTGGAGGTTGTTGTGGCAAACTCTTATTTAACCAGAGCGGATTGCTGTCTTTCCTCTAAATTATTAAAAATCTCTCCATCCAGGCCCTCTTCAAGTTTCCTTTAGCTTTCCCTTAGATTCACACTCACTGTCAAGAACTCTCTTTCTCTCTGGTTTAGAGCCTGCTGTCTCTATTCCCTGAATGTTAGTGTTGACTGCTATTTCCTGGCCAGTTTACATCTTCAGTAGTCCTCAGGGTATAAATAGACATTATGTTACACCTTAGTCTTGCAGCTATAATTTCTTGTGCTGTAAACTCTTTGGGATGAAGGCCCCGCAGCCGATTTTGTTTGCATAGCATATTGAAAGTCTGATATAAGGGATAGAGCTCAGTTCTGCTGCCCAGCCACAGGTACCCATGTTATCAGGATTCCCTAGGGTATGTGCGTGACAGTTCTGTGGGACTGGCAGGCATCATATAGTAGTTCTGAAAGTCTCATGCATCCCTGGGAAGGCATAGCTCTCCTACTGTAGACCGGGGGATACCCAAAGGTATCTCTGGTGACACTCAGCACTGCTACCCTCTTACCTCAAAGTCATACAAGCAGACATTTATTAATTATGCAGTTTTCTACAGTTAAAACAATCAGGAAAACATTCTCAAAGAGAGGAAGAAGCAAAAAGCCCTTTTGATTTGACCAAATCTGGAAGAAATCTATCTTGGTTATGCTCAAAGAAAATGAGCATTGGTAAAACATCTCCAAAGAGATTTGACACAATAGCAACAGATGTAAAGAGCTGTGTGTCTGTAGATTAGCAGCAGAAGTAACCACCTTATCATAAGAGTCAGGGTGTTGTTTTGTGGTTTAGGAAAAGCAAGTAGGTATGACCAAAATGACTGTCATTTGGGAAGATGGAGTCAAAGGGCACATGCTTGAGAGCCACAAATATGAGCTATTCAGAAAACAAACAAAGACCTCTAAACTAAAATGTGCAGGTGACTGAAAAGGTCACCCTGTGAAAAGCACAAAGAATGAAGCAAAGGGAGGTGATGAGGTGTGTTTGAAACAGTGGCCTCATCTTCCGTGTAAGTGCACCAGATGAGGAGCAGTGTGGGTCAGTAGGTCCCACGCTGAATTTGGGATCTCCAAACTCCTCCAGTCTGCATGAGACTTTGGGACACAGCTGCTCATTTAATGACTAGTAATGTGGGTGGGTAATGTGTTCAAAATGTGTTGGTTTCTGGAACTGTGCTATTTAAACAGCACAGAATGGCAAGACTTTGAAACAAGCTTTAACATTTTATAGGCTGTGTAGCTGCCTTACAAAAAAGGAAGCAAATATTAATTCAAAAATTGGAGACCACCTACTTAAAATGTAACTCTGGAAGTAAGACAATAATTTCCTAAACAAACTTATATGCAGGCAGTGAGTCACCCTTTCACTTCTGTAAATGTTTGTGCAGTGTGTTTCTATTGAAAATCATTTGGATTCAGAAAGATATGGATTTGATTCTCTCCTTTCTTGTAGTAACTCCTATTAGTAATAAGTAGGTAGATTACTCATTGAAGGATTTACTCATTCACACTCATTTCCTTCAGTCTCCCTGCCAGCTGAAAGCTTTCTGCTCTGATACTGGGATTTCTGATACCAGCTCTAGACAATGATGCTACTTGTTTCTGATAAACCCTTGTCATGCTCATGTAAAAGCTGATGGGTCTGCTGAAATCAGACATCCATTTTTCAAACAAAATCTTATATAAATAAGGTGAACTGGATTCCACTCAGACCTCCCAGGCCTGTTCTGATATGCCTGCTTTTCATTCTGTTAATTTCTTTTATTTGCTCCAGTTTTTGTTTTTGTTGTTTTTCTCAGTCTGTTACAACTATTTTGATGAGTCTCATTTTGTTAGGTGTGGTCACTTATCTGTTGCAACCCACTTAGTGGCTTCCATATGTTGCTAAAATGTGTTTGGAAGAGGGGATTAAGTTACTGTTTCTAGCTGTGAGTTTGGTCACTTGGACACGTTCACTGGGATGTGAGATCCTAGAATCCATACAGAGCTTTCCAACTGGAGATTTTCTATTTTTTTTCCTTTGCAATGGGGGACCCCACACATATTTTCCCTGTGAGCCCTGCTCTGAGGAAATTCATAGAACATCACAGCTTTACTACAGAAAAGTGAAATCTTTGCAACCCAGCTTCTGGTATTCCCTGCCTATGGGATCTAATTTGAGGTGCCTCCCTCCAGAGGTAAAAGAAGGAAACAAGGATTGTTAAAGTTCCCTCAAAACCCTTAATGTCCATTGCATAAACATTTCTTGAATAATTCCTGACAAAACTGGTTCAGAGAGTGAGGCATAGACTTGCTTTTGTCTGAGTAAAAATTGAGGAATTAGGAATTCAAATAGGATATTTAACCATGAGTGACCAAAAGAACTTCAGCTTCCAGGTTTTTTTTGGTGAATGTTCCTTGTTGGCATTACATTCTACTATTTACAGTGCTACTTTGAGAATGTAAGTCTGGTAAGCATTGACTAGGTCAAGTTTTAGTCAAATCTGTTTCCTTATGAATGCTGTGACTGATTTAAATTCTACTCCTTTATATCAGCTTTTTGCCAATGCCTTCATATGACCATTTTTTGTACGTTAGTGTGTTTGGAGATGACTTTTCCTGTGATTCTTAGCAGTTCATAAAAAATAAACAACATCTAGTGAGTTTATTTTTGTACAACCAGGGATATTTACCTTATAGGATTCTGTATAAATGGCTTTGGGCATAGCTTTGGGAGTGAACAGTTAAGGCAGAAATGAAGAATCTGTTTAATTTACTTGATTATTTCAAGCCAAGTGAATATGCCTAAGCAGCACAAAAAAGAGAAAACAACTATTTGGTCCCCTCTCCTGGTACGGTTTTGCATGGATTCTGCACTGTGTCTGAAATATCAGCAGTGGCCACAACCAATAGAACCATCTTGACATGCAAATGTAGCATTAAACACAACATGAAGTCAAGTAGGTTTGTCCTTTTCAGCCTGTTTCAGATAGTCTGCTCTTCTGAGTTTTCTACAGTTGTGTTCTTCCAATGCCCATGGAAGATACATTAATTTCTTTTGCATGGTAGTGCATGGGATGGAACTCAGCAGCTTCCCAAGTCCTCTGGTAACGGTACTCTGAAATTAAAAAAAAAAAAAAAACAAAACACTAGAAAAGCTACTGTTTTTGTTACGAAGGTTGTATATGACACAGCCGTAAATGGATACTAATGAAACAGAAATCAGTGGATTCAGCCTCTGCTCTTGTGACTGGCAATGTATCTGAATATTTAAAGTAGCGATTTGTCTGAAGAGCTGGGTAGGATTTGATGGAATATGCAGTGTCTTCCTTAAACCACTGGGCACCAAAATAACTGAACAATTAATTTGAAGATAACTTTCACATCTTGGACTGAAGCAGAGGGGAAGAGGGGAAGATCTCTTCACGCTCGTGACCAGTGACAGGGTTAGAGGAAACAGCATGAAGCTGAGTTGGGGGAGGTTTAGGTTGGATATCAGAAAAAAAGCTTTTCAACCAGGAAAGAGCTTTTTCACCCAGGCTCCCCAGGGAAGACACAGCAGCAGGCCGACAGAGTTCAAGAAGTGTTTAGACAATACTCTTGGACACATGGTGTGATTCTTGGGGTTTCCTGTGCAGGGCCAGGAGTTGGACTTGATAATACTGATGGGTCCCTTCTAACTCAGTGTATTCTCTGATTCTATGACTGTGTACATACAGGCAACTACTTGTGCAAATGCACAGAGAAAACCAGAGAATGCACAGAGAATGTAATGTCTGCTAGGCAGCCAATAAACCTGAATTGTATCTTTCTGTTTCCCTCAGCCAGGAAGTCACTCAGCTATTTTTAACATTTATATCCATGAACACAAGAGGAAAAAAATAACAGGAAATAATTTAAAATACTTGAAATTTCATACCCCTGTTTATCTCTTGATGCTTCTCCCTTTCTGTCAGAGGGTTTACAAGGTTATCCAGCCTAAAGGCAAGAGTCCAGGAGCTCTTTCCAGAAGTCCTGCATTTTAAAAGGGTCCCTACATAGCAAGCAGGCAATCTTAGAATCCTTCATTCAAGTTGTTTTAGTGGTGACTTGTGGCCTATCTCTTGGCAAGTTCCTAGAAAGTTTGCTAATATTTAGATACTAGAGGATGGCGATGACAGTCAGATGACAGCAGTTTGTCATTAGAGTTATCACTACTCTCTGGAGTACTAGACCATGAAAAACATGGTTGCATGAAATGTTCTTTGTCAGATGCACTTTGCAAATAGAAAAATAAAGGTTTACAGATTTGATTTCTGAAATGAAATGGAATAGAATTACATGGAATCCAATCTGCTTTTCCAAATGTTCATCACTGTAAAAGGGAGCTGATCAGGTTAGCTAAATCCTGGGTCTTCAATTTGGGCAAACAAGCTAATTTTCTAGCTCCAATACAGATATAAGTGGGATTTTCAACAAGTTACTCAAAACTCATAGTGTAGTATGTAGTAGGTGGAATATATAATTTTTGAATAAATCCATGAGAACTGAGATGTTCTCAGCATCATGTGTCCCTGGCCAGATTTATCTAAAAGATATGTATTTGTTAAGGAAACCAAGTATTAGTTTGTTCTTATGAAATGCACATGATTTCTGTAGTTCTTAATATGCTTATTACTGATACTGACAAAGAGGAACTTCTCTGTATTTTAATTCTTTGTGTAGCAGATATTTTAGAAAAAAGACTTTTGCCTTCCAACATGATGAGTATCGTCACGTCTGGTCCTGCAATGGAAAACCAGTTGATATTTCTGTTTAAGAAGCAAAGTAAATAAAACACAGTCCCTGGAGTGGATGCCTCTGCCGTGTTCCCTTGAAAAGCTCCTAATTGGACAGAGGTGCCCTCTGTCCATGTACAGAGCCCAGCAACCAAACACACATGGGGACTGGATTCCAGCAGACTTTATAGCCATCTCTGCACAATAACAATAAATAATGAAATAAATGCAGGGCACTTTTGCTGGTTGGTTCTCAAAGCAGACTACAGACCGCTTAAACAGTAGTGCATTGATTTTTCTCACCCTTTGAATACAGCAATCCTGTGTCAAAACATGGCTGCTGTTTAAAAGTACAGAGCAAGATTACAGAGTGTTTAGGACAGGAATTAATATTTGTGGTAAAAACTACAGGATATTTTTAAGGATGCAAAATATAAGCACTATGGAATATGGGCTATGTCTTTTTTGATGTATATCTGTCATTACTGTTTGACTTCAGAGCCAGGAAAAAAATTTGCAGAAAATGCTTGTGTTATCAATCTTTAGTCCCTTAGCCAAGGGAGTTCTCTTGCTCTTCTCTGGTTGCCTTACTCCTCTTACTCCTTTTTTTAAAAAATTTTTTGTGCTGAACTACTTTCATTGTGCATACCTACAGTGTAATCCATACCAGTAGCTGAACTTGAGCAAAGCTGAAGAAGCAATTGTAGTACTGATGGCGAAATCTGTTCATTTTATCAATCTATTTGGATACCAGTAGCAAACAAAGTGAGAACTCCAAATAGCACAGAGAAGAGCCTGATCCTCAACTGTGCTTGAACAGCCTGCACTGAAGTCTGTGCTTCCAGAGCTCAGCTGCTCTTGGTACCTAAGGCAGGCATCACCTGAGCACCCCTCTCTCTGACGTGACCATGTTTGTGAGCACACTGTTCAACACAGCCCTCCTGAGGTGGTTTGGAACTCCTTTACACGTGTTTCTGCAAGCTGTCAGCCCTTCTCATGAAACTGGGAGCTACAGCTTAAAAGGCTTTATTCAGTCTGTCTGTGATCCAAATGTATTTGTTTGCACTTGTTCAGATTAAATGCAGGTGGTTTTTACTTGGAAATCCTGGTATCTCTTGCTTCTTCCACATCTACAATATTTCTTTTAGTGAGGCCAGAGATGCAGTGATAATTTCCTTAGTTTTTATTTCTGTTTCTCGTGTGTGAATGTGTGCATATCTATGCAAATTGTTCAGTTTATAGGAAGATGTCCTGGTTTGTTTTTCAAAACTGTCTTGCCAATGCTAACTTATAGCTTTTCCTAAGTTCTGAATCCAGCATAAAAATTTGAATTTGAGTATTTCATGATTTCCAGTACTGAGTTTTGCCTCACACCAGCATGTTATCCATTGAGTACTCCCTTGCTTATAGGAAACCAATGGAAAATGTTAAACTTTACTGTGTTTTTGTTTTTTAAAAGCTAAGGGGATGAGAGTGTCAAAGACTATGCTATCTTTTTCGCCTGAAAGAATATCCTTTATAATAACAATTGAATGTTCACAAGCAATTAATTTTAGACTCTTACCTCAGATAAAATTGCAAGATATTATTGATTTACATTCCCAGCAGTTTAAACATGTAGGGTTTGGGTGGTTTTTATTCATGGCAAGCTGTAATGACACTGTTACAGGATCTACTGTGTGTTTAGCAGTGAGGAATGAAGCTGTAAAGGTCTGGAAGTTTGGAAAAGTTCAGATGCCTCAAAATGCTTGGATTCCTCTCAAAATTTTTTCTTAGCTGTACAAATCTACCACCCAGCTGTCATCCTCTGAGGAATTAGCAAAAAAGTGTATTTATAAGACAAATCATTTGGCTGATGAAGAGAAATATGTTAGCAATATTTTTTGATTCACATTTTAAAGTAGACTATTTCTTCCATTTCAGTCAGAAGTCAGGGATGCAAGTAGGTTCTTTCCAGCAAACTTACAAAAGCCTTTTTCTTTCTGCAGGCATTTAGCCACACCACCGTGGGCTGTGATCTTGTCAGTTCTCATAAGCTACTAACACCAATGGTAACAAAATACTTTCCCTACTTATGGGATGTACATTTCCATGAATTGGTTTGGTTCATCTCATACATGAAGTGTCAAATCTTTTTTTTTTGAAAGCATGAAGAACATCGGAAGAATTTTGAGCAGTTTCCTCCCTGCCAAAAGCTAGTTATATGAGTAGAAGCCATATCTTAGAAGTAATTCAGTAATGGCAAAAACCTATTTGGCAAAGACGTAGTCTGGAGGACTGGTAGCCCCTCTCTCTGTGTCTGGCCTCCTGAGGTAAGCTGAATAAATGAGACAGGATGAGACCCAAAGCATGTAAATGAGCTGGTATACCGTGGTACAAAATTGTACCTTTTCTGCAACATAACCCAGCATCTGGGGTAATAACACCAGAAAAGACAAACTAAATGTGAACTCTCTCTCCTTTGGTACATAAGCAATTATCATTCAGGTAGATTTAAAAGGGCTTTACAGTCTAGCTCGTTTATACAATGTGTTAATTCTCCCACCACTGAAAGCCAGCCACTTCTGGCCTGAAACATGGCATCAGTTCAACAGTGTGTAGCAGCAAACTGCAGCATGGCAGCCACTGAGCACAGCAAACATCTCCATCTGAAGATGCCCAGAGAGCAGCAGGAGGGAGAAATGAAATTGCTCAGTGTGTACTCAGAGAGGACCTTGCAACTCAAGGTGACTTGTGGCAAAAATTACCTAGAGTGGTTAGTGATCAGTGACTGGGATGAGCTGGAACCTGAGCCTGGCTAAGAAGGCAGCACTGCTGTTCTTTGGCACTCCCTGGCAGTGCAGCGTGGCAGAGTAGCACTCTTAGCAGACAAGGAAAAAAACTTGAATATGTCTCCAGCACTGCTAGCAAGAGCAGCTGTCTCCTCTTAAATAGACCTTGCAAACATAAGTAGAGCTCAGCATCTGAGTTCCCCTGACAACTCTTATTTTCATTTAGTAGTATTTCAGTTGGTAATACTTTGAATAGCTAGGTTTTTAGAGAGATGCAGTTGCTGCTCTGCTGCAATAGGTCTCTCTTCCTGTGAAAGCAAAGCATTATGAATGCAAAAGACTTTTCTAACTAACACTGTTGAGAGGATGGAAGTTCTGGTGGGAAAACTTCCAAGTGAAACTTTGGCTTCACTCAGCTGGAGTGGCACAGGCTCTGTACTAACAGCACCTTTTTTTTGCCCCTCCCCCCCCCTTTTTTTTTTTAAACCACAAACTTCCCCGTGTCACAGCTCTGTGCAAATATTTCCCATATGTCAGCTGGCTGATCCAGTAATCACTTAGGGCTGGAGTGTAAATTACACAAGCAGCAGCACGCACGCAAATATCTGGCTTGTACGAATCCGTAATTCAGTGAGATTTAACTATGGTGAATTGAACTGGCTTTAAATTAAAAACTTTCTTTTAATAGCTGTGTAGATTCAGTGCTAGAAGGCCTATTACTCTGTCTCCCACTTTATCCCTAGCCAATGTAGAATGTCTCGCTTGTGTTTTAATGGTGCCTCTCTTGCTGTTTGCTTCCTCAATTTACTCTCATTTCTACCCAGTGTGCTGTCATTATGCCATGAAGTAGATTCTTTGGGTAGGAAACTATCTTTTTTGAACATCTAGAATGTGCATGGCATTTTGTAAAGTAATTAATAGAGTATGCTATTGTTTATTTTATATCCCTAATACTGCCATTGAGCAGTTGACTGTAATGTTTCCGACAGGGTAATAGTCAGAGGGTATTTTGATTTTAGGGAATTCTGGGAGGCTTTAAGTTAATCTTTTCATTCAAAATGGTAGGAGTGCACTTCTTAGCACAACACTGACTGAGTGTATGCTGGTGTTCATAGGAGGCAGAAGAAATAGAATAGTGCAGGGAACATGGATTTCTGGGACTTTTTAAAAAGAAAAGCTTTTCAGAAAAGAATGCTTTGAACAGCCTTGACTACAGGTTTCCCACTCTGCTTGTGTATGTGTGACTGTGCACAGGGCTCCTCTGGTCCCCAGCAGTGACTGTGCTGTGTGGGGCTGGTGGGCTGGGGGAGCTGGTGGCTGGCTCCAGGCTGCAGTGAGGAGGAGGAGGAACTCCTGCTCCAAACTTCACAATCTGAGGAGCAAGAGCTCTTGTTGATGGAGTCACCTTCTCTCAGCTCATGACCACTTTTAGTGTTACTGTCCCTGCACATGCAAAGATTTAGAAGTATCTTTGCATACAGTTTTACTGACCAGTCTTTACACTGGCTGTGAGGGTTCCTGTGCAATGCTTGCCCCCTTTCCCTCTTGCTTTCCTTTCCTTGGTTTCCTATGTTTTGTAGGTTTCTGCACTTCCGATTTCTTTTATTTTATCTTACTTTACCTCCTTTTTAAAAATTTTTTTTTATTCCTGTGTCCCTCTTTTATTTCCTAACATTTTTTTATTTGTACTATAAGCAGACATTCCACAAGAATGCTGTGGAAAAATATAATAAAAATGGTTTCTACATTGGAGAGTTAATAGATGCATTTGTCCTTTGTTCCTCTTTCACAGCTGTATTGATCATAAAAGCATTTATTTTTCACTGAACAATACTGTGAGTGGACATAGCCTAAGGTATATCCTGACCACATTCAAGCACAAGGACTGAAGAACATGTTGGGTTATAGGTGGCAATGAAGAGGTTGTAAATGCCACATTTTAGTTGCATTGCTTGGCTACCATTTTTATGAGCCTTTCTTTTCTTTTTTCTTTCTATTTTTGTTTGTTTCTGGAAGTGAAAAAGGTGCAAGTGTTCAGTTTTCACCTGATTGTATAAAAGAATCCATCACTGGAGGTAAGCTCTAACCTCATCTTTTCCTCTAGGAGGAAAAATTCCAAGCCCAAGAGGCAACATGGTAGAATTTTCACATTTTCAGTCACACTTGATATGAATTGGCTGAGTGTGATCCTGACAAGAACACCCACCCACATGGACCTCAACATGATGTGAATTTTTGAGTAAGTATGCAGATGCCTGCAGTCTTTCCTCCTCTGGAGACTGCCACAATCCAAGGAATTAGTGGAATTGGCTCAGATAAGGATCACCTAAGCCAAGCTGGCTGGTACCAGTAGACAAGGCTTGTATTGTACATCCTCCAGGAAGATTTATGAGTAGCTCTGGAGCTTCTTTGGAGATGATTCTGAGTTCAAGGGAATTTTAAAGTGTGGGGAGAAGTGGAAGTGTGGTGTGATTTTCCTGGGGTGGAGAGAAGAGCCATCACAGAGGACAGTAGTCCTTGATTGTGCATGAAGGTGCAAACTGTTTCTCCCTACACCTGCTGGAATAAACTGGTCTTAGATTTTTTTTTTTCAAAGTTTCTTTTAATGTATGTGTAGCAGCTCTGCAGAAATCACATAGAAAAATAATGTCATTGCCTTCAGTTGTAAGGCGAAGAAGCAGAGCAAATTCTTTACCACATTTTCTATAGCTCAGAATTATTTGCTATAGCAATTATTTTTGGGAGTTCAGAGTAATTTTAGGATCTTTTTATTTTCTGGCAAAAACCCACAGAGATAAAAATGGCTCTTGCCACACTGCTACAGTGGCAACCACTGCAAAGCAAAGTGCTCCCTTGGGATGTTAAACTCAGCAGTTTCCCACTGAGCGCTGGACCAGCTGTGGAAGGAGGAGGAATAAAAGGTGATATGAGTTAGATTTATGCTGATGTATGAGGTGAGTGTAGGTTTTTGCTTAGAAGCTGCTAGAAGGTCATGGTATTTTACCAACTGAGATTTATACATTTGAAAATGAACCTCCAAATGGGAATGTTTCCAAACTCTAATAAAGCAGAGCTATGCTCATACACTGACCTTGGCAAGCCTGCAGGTAAGTTCCACAACTTCTACCACCTTATAAACACTAAGATAGGTTATACACAAAAAACTATAGAGGCTCTATTTAGAGACTTATGGTAGCAAGTAGGCAGAAAAACTTCAAAACCACCAATTTAATTTATTGAAAGTCTCAACAGGAATATATAGGAAAAAATTCTGTCTTCCACTGCAAATATTCCCACAGCAACCCAATCTACCTGCCAAGAGTACCCAAAATTTAGGGCAAAGGGTGGGGGTATAATGTTAAACCTATTCACTAATACCACTAAACAAAACTTGAAGGATGAGCATGAACCTGGATCTGTATTTTACCTGATTACCTCAGCAAGGAAGCCTGTGGCTGAGAGGTTTTTCAATCTGGAGTTTACTATTTATGTAGTTGTATATCATCGTTGTAGACAAAACAAGGGAACACCCACGGGATTAAGGCTAATTTTTTAAAGTTTTCCAGCCTGTCTCTGGTTTTCATAAAAGTTCTTAAAATTTCCTTTTGTGAAGCCAAATTGGGAAAACATGCGTGAGATCAAGAAGTTGTTCCTAGTTCCAACTGAAATGCTGCTAATGCTAATGTCTTGGGGTGACTTTATGATGTGTATCCCCTATCGCCTGCTCTATGCCCAGACACGAACCCTGTGCCTTTTATGTAGCTTTAAGGCAGACCTTTAACAGACAGGGGGGGGAAGCCGGTAGAATTCCTTTGGTGCTATGTTTAAAAACACAGAGATAACTCGCTTGTCTCTTCTCAGCTCTCTGCAGCAGGGAAGAGAGCGGCATTCTCCTGCTTTCTAGCTAGCTTTTTGTTCATTAGCTACAGCAAAGAGTTTTCCTGGAATTTTGGTTTCTTCTTCTCTTCTGGACTGTTCAATAACACCAAAACATCGGCCGGGAGACCTTACACCTCAGCCCAGAGGGGCCCACGCTGACCCAGCTCCGAAGAGGGGAAGAGAGAGACCACACCCACAGAAAGGACTCTGAAATTTACCAGGTTCTCTCCACAGTGAGAGGTTTTATTATTTAGTGTTATTCTCTTCCCATGCCTGCTGTGCACTGTGTTTGTTATGTAAATATGTTTTTCTCCTTTTCACTTTTCCTCCGAGGAATTTCTTCCTGAACCTGATGGGGGAGGGGTGGCTGTGACCTGTCTTCTATCAGAGGATGTTCATTTCAGACGTTCCTCCGAATTTGTCTCAAACTGGGACAGCTGGTTAAAGGTTCAAAATCTCCACTTCCAGGGAGACAGAGCATGACAAAAAAAAAAGACTCAGGCCAGAACTGGAATCTGGACCAGTCCAGGGCACAAATTAGAGCAGTTTGAGGAAATGGCAACTTGCACCAGCATCCTCCAGGCTTGCCAATGCAACAGAGCACCACAGCTCTGCCTGTGCTGGCTCTCTGCCACTCCTGAAATCTAGGAATTTCTCAAGGCAAATTTTTGCTGCCTTTGCTTTATTAGCACAGCATAGAAAGGCCATATTGGATAATGTAATTATTTATTTCTATAGTTCCAGAAAATGACAGGAATCACAGTCCTCACACCCAGTTGTAATAATTTTGTATTAAGCCATCATTAGGTTTTTCATTAAATAATTTTTTTGTTCTCAACATGGGCAGTGGGATTGAGTGCCCCCTTAGCAGGTTTGCCAATGACGCCGGTCTGTGTGGTGGAATTGACACACTGGCCTGTAGGGATGCCATCCAGAGGGACCTTGACAGGCTTGAGAGCTGGGCCCATGTGAGCCTCATGAAGTTCAGTAAGGCCAAGTGCGAGGTTCTGCACCTCAGGGCAATCCCAAGCACAAATACAGGCTGGATGGAGAATGGATAGACAGCTGCTCTGAGGACACAAGCTCAGGGGTGTTGGCTGATGAGAAGCTCAGCATGACCCGGCGATGTTCACTCGCAGCCCAGAAAGCCAACCACATTCTGGGCTGCATTAAAAGATGTGTGACCAGCAGGGCAAGGCAGGGGATTCTGCCCTTCTGCTCCACTCCGGTGAGACCCCACCTGCAGTGAGGCATCCAGCTCTGGGGTCCCAGCACAGGAAGGACATGGACCTGCTGGGGTGAGTCCAGAGGAGGCCACCAAGATGATCAGATGGCTGGAGCACATCTCCTATGACAGGCTGAGAGAGTTGAGGCTGATCAGCCTAGAGAAGAGAAGGCTCCAGGAAGACCTTAGAGCCCCTTCTAATACCTAAAGAGAGCTTGTAAGAAGGCTGAAGAGGGGCTGTTTACAAGGGCATGTAGTGATAGGAGAAGATGTAATGGCTTTAAACTGACAGAGGGCAGGCTTAGATTGGATATTAGGAAGAAATTCTTTACTGTGATGGTGAAGCATTGGAAAAAGTTATGCAGGGAAGTTATGGATGCCCCATCCTGGAAGAGTTCAAAGCCAGGCTGGAGGGAGCTTTGATCAACCTGATCTAGTGGAAGGTGTCCCTGCATATAACAGTGTTGGAACTAGATGATTTTAAGGTCCCTTCCAACACAAACCTTTCTGTGATTTTATGTTTGGATTTTTTTTTTCCTTGCATTGCCTTTCCAGGATCAGAAAAAAGGAAAATCATATTTTACAGCAGTCAGAAAAATAGTGTTTTAAATGTTAGTATATCTTGTGATATGCTGTGTTTTGACTTTGCAAGCAAAAGATGTACCTATACCTCTGACATATTTCAATGTGAAAGTTCTAAAGGAGCTCTTTGAAATAACTAGGTGTTGGTAATGTGTCTAGTGAGTTTCCATGCAACCTTTTGCTGTAAAAAAACCTGAAGAGCTGTGCCCTTCATGGCCTTTTAGGTTCTATTTTCCACAGACATAAAACAGTCTAGCATGAATAAGAGGTAGAGTGCACAATATGATGTGAATAAACACGTGTGCTCTTTGGAGCTGCCAGCATGTTCTGCCTTAGCAGAGCTGCTGCAGGGATGGGATTATGAACAGGGTCCCAACTGCAGGAATTTTTGTTATATTATATAACTACTATATGCTTTTTCCTAATTTTTCCTTACTGTTTTCTAAAAGTTTTTTTTGCTATCTTTTTAACTTAGTTAAATGAACAAGGTGTTGCTCTCCAGCTTAGTTGATAGTGTGTAGTTCTGACAAAATGGTTTATGCTTTAGGGCAGGGTTTTGTTTCTAGGAGTGTATTTCACTATTCAAAATTGATCTGGTTTGTGGAGTCTTGCCAGTGCTACCCATAAAGTGGACTCTCACCTAACATAAAATTTTTAGGACTTATCCTACATCTGCAGTTCACGATTTGTGGAACACACAGCCCATGTGCTGGAGGATGTATGGAACTCTCAGCTGGTTTCATTAATGTAGGTTTCCAGTTTTGTGTTGGAGATCTACTTTTGTCCATGTTGTGCAATGTTTTTGCAATGATTTTGGCTCTTCTAGCATTAAGGCTTTTAAATGGTGGAATTTATACTTGATTCTACTAAATAGAAAGAAAATCACTTTCTTTTTTTTTCCAAGAGTCATATTATTGGTCTTGTAAAGGAAGCATCATTCACCAGATATTGATCCCTCTCCTCTGGTTAGAAGGGCTGGCCTTCCACTTCCATGAAACAGCATCTGGCACAGCAAATAGAAACGTTTTGCATTTAAATGTAATTGGTCTCTCATGAAAACAGAAAATAGTACAAAAATTTGGGTCTTTATTCCGTACATTTTAATAGAAAAGACTGAATCTTGCCTCTGTTTGGTGTGTGTGGGTTTTTTATGTGGGTTTTAAAAAAAATTTTTCTTTAAGTAATAAAGCCAACTTTGAGTAGAACATCTTACCTTACTCCAATGCTCACTTCAATCTTGCTGACTGTATTGACTTTTTATTCTGGAGTCAAACCCAAACATGCCTTTTTTCCGAACTGTGTGAATGTAAGCCCATAAACTGGTGTGGCCTCAAGTCAGCCTCAGTGCATGCCAGATGAGGCATCCTGGGACTGTATCAGTGCAGACGGCAGTTTGTCCCTCCCTGGAGGGAGGGCCTGCCAGGTGCACTGCAGTCAGAGGTCTCCTGTGGCACTCTCACATGACTGTGTCAGGCAGATAAATTGAATGTGGGGTGCTTCTACAAGAACGCCAGGGAGGTGAATGGATTATTTAGGTAACGTGTCAAGGCTGACCTCTTAGCATAGAGGATGCAGTGCTCTGAACAACAGCTTGGCAATTTGACAAGGTTGTCTTTCAGGATATTTTTATATACATGCCTTCCTAATCTGTAACATGAGCAAAATCTGCATAACCAGCAGGACTGTTCCGTGAAAGGAAGAGTAGAGGGAACACAATATTACATCTTCTCACTTTTGGTGATTTATTTAATTTCTGTTTCCTCTCTGCTATACCTTTTCTCTGGACTTTGATGTAGTTGTTGTCTTTCCCTATATTTTAACATAATTAAAACTCATTATTATTATTACCTTATTATTAACTTATTATTAATGTGCAAGAGTCTTTGCACATTATTTCCTCTCACTTCCACAAAATCCATAATTCTTGACCAGTACTGAATTTTATACATCTGCTGTTATTTTCCCTTTTTAAAATATTTAAAACATTGAGGCCTAGTGTATTGTCAACAATTAATTTTGTAAGTTAGCTTGAATTTACTCTTAGAACACACAAACAAAGGGGCAGCAGCATTGAACTGTTTGGCTCACTATGTCTCTGCAATACAGAACCACATGTACTAAACTTTCTGGAGTTACTTCTGTAGCTCTAGACATCCACTGTGATTACTGTTCACTGAATATACAAATCCCACATCATGAAACTGAACATTTGAGACCTTGGAGCTAAAAAACTCCACAGCTGTCATACTTTCCATCAGTTTTGTCACTTTTCTTTCTGATACACTACAAAATCTTTATATATGTTTGAATATACCATCTGTAGAAATACAGTTTTATCTTGGAAGACAGGTATTCTAAAACTGAGAAGGCTAATTGCTTGTGTCTTTGGAGATTAGGGAAAACTTTCTACCTTTTCTCGAAGGATGCATCTACATTAGTAATTTAGTGTCCTGGAAGAGTGCTTGTGGTGCAGAGAGACATTTTTCCTGAATGTCATATGTGCAAGGTTGTGCCATGAACTGAAACTCAGCAGTCTGTGACTGGGCACAAAATATGTCATATACTGCTTGTATTATACCTACAGAAGTCATAATGGATCGAACTTCTGAAACAATAAGTTTATAAACTTTAGTGAGAGCTAATTAGTTTACTATTAATGAATAATTAAAAATACTGAGAGAGTGGACTGAAAAAGTGTTGTCAGCACTTGTCAATGAAGTATAGGATATCTTGGTGAAGCCATTTGAAAATTTGCAACACAAGTTCCTTGGGAGTAAAAAAAATATTTTCATCATTTTCATATATCCGGAATGTCGTATCTAAATGTTCTTAATCTTTCTGACAAAATTGTAGAGAGATTAGAAAGGAGGCATTTGAGGTGGGTAGGGGGTGCTTTATGAAAAAGAATCATGGGGCAGGTTGAAGCTATGGATGTGTCAGAAAGTTCAGACCCCTGACTGGGAAGCTGCCACTCAAATTTTATAATGAGGATGCTTTTCCCTGTCCCTGAGAGGTTTTTGCCCTCTCTCCCCAAGTTTGGCGTTTGGCTTTATAGCACATTGGTCAGTTTTTAGTCAGCATTTCCTCAAATGTTTATGGCTCTGCTTTAAAGGTGGAATTCTAATCCTGAAGATGATAATCCTTCATCATGTAAAATGACCATGCTGTAATAAGATCTTCTGCAGGGTACAAATGTGTTATTAGGTGTCAGTCTGCAGGCTCGGGTCATCCGCCAGCTGTTACACTGCACAGGTTGTATTTTTTTGCAACATTTGGTGGAACATTTCAGGACTGTGGGATTATCTGAACCAGATGTGAAAAGGCATCTCCCTGACACAAGTGTGCAATTAGTCATAAGTGATTACCCATGACCCCTTATGTGCAAGGGGAGAGAAACTTAGGGTTAACTGCTGTCTGCACCTTAACTGAAGAGGCCTATAAAAGTTCCTCTCTTTTACTTCTCAGACTGCAGCCAATTTTCTGCTTGTTCTTGCTTCTGAGATTTTTTTTCAGGGATGTGTAATCCAGGAGAAACCTAGAAATCTGAGTCCTACTTGGAAAATTGTAACAGAACATCACTGAGAAAGAGACATGAGTCCTAGTTTTTCTGCACCTTTCTCTGCTGTTTGTGGTTACAAGGTCAGGGTAAGATCACAGTCTCTTCCCAGTGAATGGACTGATATACTGGTCCAAGGGAAAGAAGCAAATTAAGGATGTCTGTCTGACTAGATAACCTTTCTCTTTTATATGGAGCAAGACTTGATTTTGAGTTACTTCTGCTATCAACAGCTGAAGTAACATGACAAAGGGAGAAATATGAGTCTCATGGGGCTTTACCTGTAAACATTCACACCTTGACTCCCTCTGGAAATGGTTAAGTAGTCAGCCCGATTCCCAGACCACTGCTCAAATGCCATTTCTAAGAGCTAAAACAGCTTACTCAGTGTCTGGGTAGGTCTAAGTGGCAGCTCTGTCCCTGTGTATTGTATCTGTAGGGTTCCAAGTACACAGGGTTTCCTGTATTTGCTGTATGTTTGTTGACATAATTGAGTAGATGAGTTTATAAGAACCTGAAAACCTTTGTAGAAATCTACTTACATAATTGTGATGGTATAGGGAACCGTGTGAAGCCTTTTACTATTTAGAAACAAATGGAAATCAGATGCTTTTGGCAAGCTACATGTTAACTTATGTTCATGGGGTTTATTTGCAGAGGCAAATAAGTGAATAGTCTTTCGTGGTGCTTGGCGCTTAATCAGTGTCAAACCACCACAGTTCTTTAGCTGATTAATGATTTCCCTTTGTTGGACTGAGGTTCATCTTTACCTATCCAGTGTGACTTTCTCTTCTGCTTTCTCTCAGTTAAGTTTGTAGGCTATAAATTGGTCAAGGGTCTACATTTATTTATGGAAGAAAGGGCCACAGCTCAGGCAAAGTAAAAGAAAAGGGAAAGGTAGCTGGTGCTACATAGACTTTGAGCAGCAGGTGGGGATATAAACCCCCACAGGTTGCAAGCTGTTGTCATAGGAGGTAGAAGTAGTCAAAGATGACTAAATCGAATTGTGTTCTAGCTACTTTCTTTTCTTCAGCCTCAGGCTTATCAACACTGAGCTGTATTTGTTAGTTCCCTTCCATGTCTCTAACACAGTCAATGCAGAGTGGAAGGATGTGGGCAAGTTGAGTGGTACTATCTGCTTCCTGAGACATTGTGTGAAAGCAGAGTTGCTCCCTGACCCCTTCAGAGGACGTGTGGATGAGGAGCCTGGGACAAAACATGTCTGACATGAGGTCCCCAACAGTAAGCACAACAATTGCCTCTGGCTGGCTTTGGAAAAGGAACAGACCTTCACAATTTTCCCCGTGGTTCATAGCCTGCCTAACAACACTGCAGCTCTCAGAAGAAATCCCTGATGCAGCACTAGATTTTCACCCACAGCCATGGGTGGATAGATGATAGAGGATAGATGCCAACAGATCATATAATCATATCATCATATATCATATCAATCTCCTACCCTATTCAGGTCAATAGCACATGGTCAATCAGGCCATGTAAGATTTGTCTCATCACAGCTACTTTTGTGGACAGTGGAAATTTGGATTGTCCGAAGTGATTGTTTCTTAAGCACAGGGCCTTTATAGGAAATCAAAAGCCTTCCTTCCCTCAATGGGGTATTTAAAAGCTTTTAAAATACCTCTCTACCTCTTCCCCTCCATCAGAGTGGGGTATAAACCACAGTGTGACCAGTGAAATCTTCCAGACAGTTTTGGGTTCCCAGTGTTAGCCAGGCTCAGATGAAGAAGCTTTGGCATTTTTCCCCTAGAGAAATTTTCCTTCCCTTTATCAGTGGTTGTTTCTTTCTGAATCTGCCTGATTTTAAGTAAGAAACATCTCAGTTTAGATTTAAGCCTTTCATAATCTTCTTTGAAGGGCTTTTTTCCTCCTCAAGTGCTTACCATCGAGGCTGGTCTGCATGTAACACATTTACTTCTGGGTTTTTGAGCACTGCCTGCAGTGTAAAATTTAATGGACATCGAGAGAAGAATATTTGTTGGTCAAACAACGATTTCTCAAGATTTATAGTTTTAACTCATGGTTATGACCTTACCCTCCATCCCAGGCACCCCTCTCAGCATGCAACTGAATTTTTCCAGTTTCATGGTACACTTGAAGTTTTTCAGAATTCAGTATTCATACCAAGTCCTGACAAAGCGCTGAGTGTTCACTGAATGTTCAGATAAATATTAGACCCCATCACTGCCCTCCAGGTGGAGAAAAAAAATCAAAACAACCTTTGGAGGTAAGGTCAACTCCATCCAATGCTTCCTTGTTAGCTGTGATAGTTCTGTCCTGACTGTGCACATGCAGGTCCTTACCCTTCCCTCTGCAGCTGAGGAGCCCAGGGTACAACCTGAGCAGGGGATGGGTGGGCAGAGGGGTGGTGCCACCTGTATGTGGACCTGATTTCTGGGCAGAAAGTGAGATGCTGTTCCAGCAGTAAGGGATTAGCATGAGTGAAAGAGAGCTCTGACTGCAATTTCCATTTGGCAGCTAAGGTACATGCTTAACTTTGAAGGTGGAAGCCAGGACATAGAAGCAAAGCGGCCCTTTCGCCTCCTCGCAGTGTGATACGAGCTGAAGTCTTGCGGGATCAGCACTCTTGTTTGGATTTCTGAATTCCTGCCAGATCAGGGCATTTAGTTTGGACCATAAGAGAAGTAGAAGCTGTTCACAAGGCTTTGGTCCAAATTTCCACACCATCTGCTGTGTTTGTAGATCAGTGTGGAGGTTTGAGCCTTCCATAAAAGTAGGGGGAAAAGCAAGCAATGTTTAATAAGGGAATTAAATGAACAGGAAAAATATGGAATGAACCCAAAAAGTTTCCATCCATGTTCTTGGACATCATAAATTAGGAAGGGAGTAGCACTAAACAGAGAAAAAGGACAGGTATGGGACAATGGAATACTACATCAAAGATAAAATGAAGTCATTTTCACTGGTATAAAAAAGGTGAAGATGACCAAGTCTTGATTACTTACCTGGAGTTAAAAGTTATGACTAATGTCTTCTTTGGCCACTTCTGTCTGCAAGTTCTTGAGACAGAGATTAGGAAATGGGAGTGTGGCAGTTCTGAGACCCTGGTCTTGAACCAAGGCAATGTGAACAGCTCAAATCTCTTCTCTGGAACTGCTCCTGTAATTTCCAGTTTGAGCCCTTTGTGTCTTGTTGGAGAAAATCAGAATAGGTCTAATGGGAAGAACATTATATTTCAGTGATGCGGCTCACTTATACAAACATAAAATATTGATAATAAATATTGTCATGGTTAATTAACATTAGAAATTGGAGAAATAGGAAGAAATGCAATATAGTAATGTTTAATTGGAGAAAATATTGTCTCTGTTACCCTTTTAATTGCAGGAAATTACTTTCAGATGGTATTACCATACCCATTATTTCAATTGGAAAATAACTAAGAAGAAAGGCCTAGTATTTCATAATAAAGATAGTGTAAATTTTACAGTAAGGCTTGATAGTGAAAAAAGGGAAAAAAAATATTTCAAACATCTATATGTCATTGCATAAAAGCCAAATCAGAAGCAGAGTCATGGCTTTCCTTCTGAACACCACTTCCTTAATTGAAGTGATTTTCACTGTCTTTCTTAAAAACTAGAAACATGCTTCAAAATTTTAAGTTGCCAGTGTGGAAATGAGAGTTTTAAATCCCCATTAAAGCCGCATTGATACAAAAGAACAAGTAATATTATGTGCTGTTAAACCACAGAATGTGAATAATGACTGAAACACCTGGCACTGTCCCTTTAACTCAAGCCCTGCCACATCTGAAAGTGTGGGGCGTTTTTATTTTCCTATCTTGGGGCTGCTGCTTCTCCCTTCCTCTCTCATCCATATGAGTTTATTTTCCATTCTGTTTTTGTTGTTTAGGTAAGTGCAGTAATGGCATTTCCAGGGCAGCACTGGGAAGCACTGGCTTCCTTTCTGGAATAGGAAAACAAAAGCTATTTCAAAGCTGAAATCTGATTATGCAGAGTACCCAGCATTTGGGGCAAATTTTCATGAGGCTAAACGTAAAATGCTACCATGTACATTTCCTCCAAAGGCCAAGGAGAGATATGTATTAAACAATCTGATCTGTAATCCTTGGTATTAGATTATTTATTTGTTTTGGGCAATGAGGAATGTTATTTGATCTTTTACTCACTGCCATTTGTCTTGCAGTCTACACTGCAGATGCACTGGGAAAAGATTATGTTCCTTCATCTCCGAAATAAGCTTTTTGTTTGTTTGTCATGGCTTTTGTACAGCTTTCAAGCCTGAATTTCTGTGTGGGCTTAGGTAGATTTCTGTTCTGCTTGAAGCTAAGGAATAAAGTAACCTGCTTAAAAGAATCAAGCTATGAAAACACCACCTTTTTCTTGTGCACTGGTAAATCCACAAGATATTTAGGAGCATGGTATCTAAATGGATAGACACACACCTTTGAAAGATAATAAAAATAACTTGATAAAAGATTAAATGAATGTAAAATACTGGAATAAGACCTTTAAAATGTTCTTTGCAACTCCTCAATACAGGATTTAGAAATTTCATTAAATAAATTCAGTAATGAAGGCACACCTTTGGCTTTCTGAAAGTGATAGCACTTAAAAAATAACGTTACCTTGCTCTGTTGAAAACATTTAATACTCTCCCTTACATCTTCTTCATCTTTAACTCATTAATCCTTGCAAGGCTTCCCTGAAGGAAAGGAATATTACTAACATTTTATATGTAGAGATATGACACAGGAAGATAGTAAGGCCTGGGCTCATAAGGGAATTTCATGGCATAAATCCTCCAATAATGCTGATACCAGGGGGCCTTGGATGATTATATGCCTGGGAACCTCCATAATCTGCACTAAAATTGTTTTAGTCCAGAAAACACCATCAGCCTGCTCAGGGAGGAGACTGAAGCTGGGATTTCAGAGATGTCAGATTAGTGCTGTAGCCTCTGGGCAGAATTTCTATGTGCTGCCTTCTCCTCCTCATCTGCCCACCTCTCAGTCCTCACAGACTCATGGAATGCCTCCATGGTGAGGTTGTATCAACAGGATGAGACCTTTTGGCTACCTGTACATGCAGGGTAGTTCTAGTCAAGTGTCTTGACTTTGCAAACAAGGATCTCTAGCAGGTACCTGACATCCAGTTTTTGCCAAAATTTACGGTAGGAGATCTAAGAGCAATATGGAGCATTAGCTGTGTGGCAAGTTTCAAATGCTGACTGCTGATGAACTACCTATCCTTTTTTCAAACAGCTTTGTGAGTATCTTGTCCTTGTGTTGTCCACAATATTAAGGGTAAGTCAGATGGTTAAACTCTGCATAAAAAAATTTTCTTTTAATTTCCTTTTCAAATTTTCCTTTATCTCCACATTTTCTGTGTGAAAGCTGTCAGTTGCATTTTACTCCTTTGCTCTGCTAGACTGTCACCTTAAAAATTACATAAGTTCTACAATTCCTTGATTCTTTGCTGGGGAAGCATAGGAAAATTGTTATTTTGGATTAGAAATCCCAACTGAAGCAACACCATTTAATTGTTTACTTAGATTAAGCTAAAAACATTTGTCATTAAGAGCACAAGAGGTAATTTCCTGCCAGAACACCCAAACCTTTGACATTTTTCCTTCAAAAAGCTTTAAATGTGTGGTAGAGTATCAAAGCCTTTTCCCTGCCATCATCAGAAAAGGTCAATGGTTTCTGACAGATGCATATTAAGCCTGACTTAATTATGACTGAGTGCCACAAAGTTTTATAACATCTGTTATCCAGTGACTAAAGAGTGTCTATAATTCTATTTTTTTAAAAGGACTAGCAGATGAAAATGACAATTTCAGTTGGGAAATCTGAACTGGCAGAAGAAAAAAAAGTCCTTTTTTCCTGGAATATTTCTAGTAATTGCTATAATTTTGAAGCAACTCAAACATTAAAAATTCCCACACGTGGCCTTGACAAGGTCAGTGAGGCCTCAGTAACTTTTATGTTTCCTGCATGATCCCTGCAGGTTAAAGAGAGGGCCTCACTGAAAGGAGGCCAGCCTGTGGAATAAAAGCTTTCTATAGGCCTGAGGAGCAGCTGTGCCTGGGCTGCTATAACCACTCTCCAAAAAGCCTATTTTCACAACTCAAGCAAAAATCTACCTGCTAGATCATTAAAATGTCAGATTGCCCAGGTCATGTAAACCATTTCACAAATAAATACCCTTGCTTGGGCTCCAGCATTCAAGAGGCTGAGTGGGACTGTCCTTCTTGGGCACAGCTCATAGCCATGTCTGTTTTAGGTTGCTATTGATAATAATTCTACTTAAACATCTTTTGTGTAAAATAAATAGTAATCAACAAATTGGAATTGAACTTCACGGAGTCCTTGCTGCCTTTTTTTTTTAAGAAAAACTGTTTGCGTTAAAGCCACGTGTTTTGCTTTCATTAAATTTTTGTTGTTTGTTTGTTTGTTTCTTTGTTTTTTGTTCATTATTCTTTTAGGAGAACTTTAGTTTCAGGCGCAGATACTGATGTGCTGCTGTTTCGGGCACCACAATATAAGATATAAAGGTATTAGAAAAAAAGCCCATTCAGCAGATTTCTCATGGTCTGTAACACTTGGACAGTTTATATCTCATGTGCCTTTTCACACTAAGCACGCTCATGTCTCAGAACTTCTGCCCAGTATTTGGTGCTGAGGCCTCAGGATTGTGTCCTTTCTGATCTTAATGATTCTATGATTCTGTGATGTACTACAAGACATCTAGGATTTCCCAACTTGTTTCCATTTCAGATCTTGTTCAGACCAGCCTGTACCACCCTGATCAACTCATTTGATCTCCAAGACCCATGTTTGCCTACTCCACCTCTAAACACCTAAACAATGAACCTGTTAGGACCCTGGGCACTCATGAGTTTTTCAGCTCTCAGTTTAGAGACAGCACAGACAGGACAGCTGAACCAGGTCTTTAAGGTTTGGAAATACATACATCTCAAAATACCCAAGTTTCATTTGGGCTGATCCTATATAAAACCTCTGAGACTTTAATCCCAGAACAGTGGCCTATGTTTGGCTTTCTCTGAACTTGAAGCTAGGAATCTTTATGAGATCAAGTTTTTACTTCACTGTTCTTCCAGGGAAATTTCTCCGAGTCTTCTCTGTGCATTTCTGAGTTAATGTTAACATTTGCAAACAGAATCCCAATCTAAAAGCAATAATAGGATCTGACACTCTGCACAAATTTCAAGATTTGGGAGATGGAAACTTTTCTGTTGAATAGAAATGAACATTTATTACTCAGCAAATCACAAGTAATTTTTCTAAGTGGCAAGTTCAGGAGCTAAGAACTAATGGAGTGACATGTGAAGGAAATTACAGACCATTTTAGAACTGCTGGACAATTAATCAGTTCTTGCTTCATTTGTCATATATGTACAAAAGCTGCTATACATTATTATGCCCATGCTGTTCTGCACTAGAGTGCCCTAAGTGGGGATGACTTTGATTAGTTCCTTTTTTTGACAGACAAATATTTAACTGCTACTTAGTTTGAATAGTTTTCTTATTCATACAGGTCTGTTAGTAGCTCTAGCTGAAATGAAAATGAAATATTAGAAAGTTTACTACAAAGTAAAATGGAATAGGCTTTATGAAGTAACTAAAGGGAATGAAAAGATTAAGATTTACTACTGACTGGAGAGTTTCTTTAATTTTTCTGAATGATCTTAAAGGATCCCAGATTTAGTGCCCCATTTGTTTATTAATCTATTGTATGAAAATTATTACTATATTGTAAGCATTAAATTTTAGTTAGTATTTAAATTAAAGGAAACCCTTTATTGAAACTTATTTGTACCTTTTTGATGCCATCACAAAGAGCAACTGGGATGCTGTGTACTAAGTGGTTTTGTGCAAATGGTGTGACTGCCAAAGGAGGGCAGACTCTAGGTACTGTTTCCCTATCTGTTATTATTGCCATTTACTGCAACACGACCAGCTGAGATTGGATTTTACTGGAAAGACAGGACCATTAATCTCTGCTGTTTTGACTGGGATTCACTATTAGAAAAAAATAGAAGCACAAGTGTGATATGAGGGGACAGTAACTCGGAAAAAATAGCTCTTCAATATTTTTATTAATTATGCAAGCATTTCCACAACTATTCACTTTGGTTTTTGCGCTTATTCACTGTTGTATTTGAATAAATGTCTGTTACGTTATTGAGAGGATAAACTGGGTTTTCACTTGTTTGGTTTTGTTTCATGTTTGAGTCAAGGAAAAGGCTGGAGGTCATGCACATGGCAGGAGTCCATAACTCCTGACTGCAGGAGCTACTGATAGCATCATTCAGGCAGGGTGAGATGCAAATCCTAGTTTGCCTTTGGATGTTGCTGAATTCCTGCCCATGTGAAGCCCAAGACAAAATCCTTACCCACTTAAATGGAGTTGGAGACTTTAGATGTAGGCGGCTGTTAATGATTTCTTTCATCCATTCTTTTCTTTGTTTACACTTCTGTACATTTTTGTTTCTCCTGGTGGTGTTGAGCAGCTGATTTTCAGTGTGACCATTTTTATTTCAGAAACCTGTTATCTATGAGTGGGATAAGAGTGAAAGAATTCATTATGCTACAGGTGGCATGGGCTATGTATGTCAGGCCTCTATTCTTAGGACCAGGGTCAAAACTGAGAGTGTAGATTAATTGTGTAACAAGGTGTCAGAAAATATTCCACAAATAAACAGAACATGGTTAACTCAACACTTTGAATTTATAGAAAAGTCTAAATTATATCCTTAAAATAACATGATTATTACTAAGTTCTAGCCTGAAGCTAAACTGGGGTTCTACTTTGAATGAAGGAGCTCCCAACTGGCAGGAACTTAAAAGGTAACTTAATATACTCCACTACTAGAAATATAACAGACTGCTTACTGGGATATGTTTAAAAAACAGAATGTAGAATATTTTTCTGATCTCACTGATATGTATTTCTACAAATAACACCAGAGAGAAGTGAAATCTGGTTTATGGTTCACAAGAAATCAACCGGACAAAACCTGAGTTTCAGTTTGAGCAGTTCTACATACACAGAGACTCCCAGAAGAATCTTTAAAAATAAGCATATATTTCCCCAATGACATCATATTTTTATTATCTGCATTGTACCATAGCAGTTTTTTTTAAATAAAAGACAAAGAGAGCTACAGAAAAGTTAGACACCATAACATTTCAGTTTAGTTTTGTTTATTCCTATGACTGTGTTTAAAATATTTTGATTAAGTAATGGTGTAGTTAAAAAACAGGGATGGTGAGTACTTCCAGGGCTGAGAACCATGTAAACTAGTGCAGAAACTGGACTTAATGCTTTATTTTCCCTACAGATTATAGATAAGAGAACCATATACCTGATCACTGAAATATTTAAGGGGAAATAGCAAATACAGATTGACCTTTTAGCTCCCAGTTAAATTTTTAGTTTTATTTTTAGTTCTGTTTTTGGGACATTAGAGTTGTTTCTGTTTATCTAATAGTTGATGAAATGAGAAAATAAAAGACAAAAATAAAGAAATTGTGTGTGGTAAATAGTGTATTTCATGTGAAGTAGCAGATAAGTAATCCCAGGTTTTAATGGTCATATATAATATTTAGAGCCTTTATGTGTTTAGATTCCCTTCATGGTCAGTAAAGGCTTTGCTTCTGCAATGTCTATGGGTTTGTTATGCATATCCATATAAAGCACATGTGAAGGTAAAAGGTCAGCTCCAGCGTGAACTGAAACTTACTGTTCTATGGCTGATGGGCAGGGGCAGCTCCTTTTGTTTAAGGTGTATGCTGTTTCTAATAAGAATTGGCATGAAAATCTGTGAATGAGATTAGGTATCAGTGTATAAACCATAGGTTTTCACCTGGTTTAGCTGTTCTTTCTCAATTGCCAAAAGAAATTAGAGTGCTCTGACTGACAGAGTTTCAAAATGTAATTAAAAAAAAAACACATTAGAAACATGATCATAAAAATGCCTGTACCTATTTCTTCTGGCTTGGAGCACTTCGTTCCTTTTTAGGATGCTTTTCAAAGGGAACAAGATGGACATAACAGGACTAAATATACCTGAGAAGAGATGCATCTATGACGTAGAGCACAATGAAACCTTGCTTTGAGCTTGTATGAGGAGATGTTGGTAAAGAGAGAAATACAGAAATGCTGTCTAGAGCCCTACAGCTCTATATGAGCCATCATGATTTGTGACATTCACAAGGATCGATTTCACAGCTAATGCAAAGACACTACATAACACATCCATGTCCATCTGTACATCATCCCAGGATCCCAGCTTTTGTTTGCAATATTATCATCATTTCAATTGCTTCTGCTCAGATGGCATCAGCTCATGCCAATCAGCCTCCTGTCCTTGTCAGCATAACTAAAGTTATACTGACTGGTGAGACTCGACTATGAACTGTGTGGAACATCAATAATTTTATCCTCTGTGTACACTAAATGCTGTTACCACAGTCTACCGAGGATCAGGTTAGTTTAAATGAAATTTTTACCTGGGAGCATCTAAATCATAATTCTCTGCCTAGCCCTAAGCAGAAATTATTCATCTGTCAATATCCTTCCTTGTAAAACAGATTGAAGGTAGTGTTTAGGAGAGGCATTAGTGGTTTCCAGAGGCAGATTTGCATTTGGATCCAAAGGTTTGAGAAGGTACTTGCAGGTGCTGCATGGAGAGGCAATGTATAAGATTTGAGAATATTTCCCCTGACTTTACAGGTTGCATCTTCACTTTTCTATCAGCTTGTGCAAAAGGAAAACCCAAGTAAGCTCAACAGGAACTGCAAGTGCAAAGTTAATGTCAGAATTTTCCTGGTCTGAGCACAGTTTATAGTGTTACAGAGAGAACAAGGGAAAATAGAGAGACAGATGGAGCAAACCTTAAAACAGTAATCACTGCTGTCCTAATGACTCAGTCCAGGCTGTCCACTGACATAACACTGTATTTCCATCCACTGCTTTCCTTGGAAGTTGTGCTTGGCATGACTGCACTTTTAAGAGCATTTGGACAAATAAATAACATCCCTCTTCATTATTTATTTGCCTTAAAATTTTAATCAGTATTTGTGTAATCAGTAGTAATTTACTACATTCCTATTCAAAGAAACTGGCACAGTGTTTATACATACTCACCCAATGTAGCTGTTTTATTTAAGTACTGGGTTCTAAATACACATAAATTCTGCAATTATCACTGGAACAAATTTTAGCCTTTGAAGAGAATTATATGAGGAGGAGTTTTCTGCAGTTGAAATTGGAAAAACAAACTTCATTTGCCCAGCTGAGGAGTCTGTCTGTGACTTTTATGCACATGCACTTGGTGTTTGATTTTTGAGTGAAAAATGTATAAAATTTGAGGAAGGCTTTCAAGTGACAAAATGCAGGGCTTCCCTCAGCTGCATGTGAGTGCACTGTTTGGGTTGTGAGGTTACAAAATATGCCTTTCTGTTTGATTGATTTTTCTTCTACATAAAACAGCCAAACCAAATACTAAATCAAATGCTGATAGCATTTTAGCCTTGTTTTTTGTCCTGGGCTTAGTAGGTGTGGGCATCCTTGCCCATGGTGTCTGAGGGTCTTCGTTAAATCTTTCCAACCCAGCTTACGAGGAGGAGCTTATTCACCTGGGCCGGAGCTACGTGAATGAGTCCTCTGCCACTCTGCACCGGAGCAGCTCAGGCATATGTCTTTATACTGTGGTTGGTTAGAGCTGGAATAAAGTGCCAAAGTCAGCAGCTGAAATAAGTAGAGTAAATCAAGTTAAGAGGGAACAGGACAACATCTTGGAAAAGGAGGGAATACAGGGCAAAACCATTACCTAGAGTTTCAGGGTTAAGATGATGAGATATAAATGGATTGGTATTTCCTGGGATTATAAGGGCAGACCCTCGTGTGTGACATCATCATCTGATGGCTTTTCACGTTGCCCTGTGCCTACTTGGGCTGCAGGGATGCCGCAGATCCTCCTTTCCCTTTGAAATCTACAACAATTTTATCTGAAGAGTCCATGAAGGATCAGACCCATTACAACAATTTAAAAAAATCTTTCAGTGATTGTAGGTCATTATTGCTGATCAACATAAGTCACATTCATGTGGACATCTACTGGATAAATGTGCTTCAGGCTTTGCAAGACACATGAACTTGCAATAATCTGGGTTTAATGCAAATTCCTAAGTGAGCATACACACTTCTGATTGAGTGACCGGTTAGGTTGCTTTGTTGCCAACTGAAGTGAAATTCGCCTACAAATTATCGATGTTTTAATCAAGGCAAGACATTTATTCTAAATTAATAGCTTTATAGTCTCACCTTGTGTTGAATTGGTGCACTCTGTAAAGCATTTAAGTGATTGGTATTTAACAAATCTAGGAAAAGAAGTATTAATCTTCACAGTGAGAATTTTCAACCTGCATGATATAAAGATGGGTGTCATGGTTTACTCCAGCTGGCCATTCAGCCCCACACAGATGCTGGCTCACTGCCCCCAGAGCAGGACAGGGGAGAGAATCAGAAAAATTAAAGTGAGAAAGCTCATGGGTTGAGATAAATATTTTTAATAAGGAAAGGGAAAGCCACACATGCAAGGGAAGTGTGATAAAAAAGCCTGAATTTAAATACAAGGATAATTCCTTCTGTTACTGCACAAACCTTAGTTGTGAAGTGCCTGTTCCTGAAGATTTTACTCAGCAGTTTGGTCATCTGGAAGATTCCTCCCTTCCACTGTGGAGATAGAGGTGGTTGGAAGCAAGCGGCTCTCCACCACAGGAGTGCCTGTAAATGTGCTTCTTTCCTGATTCTTGGGGAAACAAGAGAAATGAGCATCTAACAAAAGACCTAGATGTTCTCCTACCCAGTATTCAAGGAGGGGTTGGCTTCTAGGAAAAGAGCAAAGTATTTCACAATTTCCAGGAGTGAGTGTTCTTAGGTTTATCAAGATCACTGGAAAACCAGGCCCAGAAGGAATTAGCAAGTGAGCAGAGAAATTTTTACCAGTTTGGCTTCATTCTCTTTAAGGAAGGTTTTTCCTTGAACACAGAAACTGTATTCATTTATGAGGTTATGCTTTCTGAATGCCATCATGGCAGAAGAGGAATATTCCAAGGCTTGGTGCAACTGGCTGTGGGGAAATAAGCACTTGTACCTTATCATCTACTGCGTGTGACATATGCAAAGGAGACACTGCAAAATCTAAACATGCATCTGAAATGCTGTAAAATCAATAGTACATATTGAGGTTATCAAAGCCTCTTCATAGAATGTGTTTTACATTGCGTGTCACTGACAATATGGTAATAGCTCCTAAGAGCTGCAATAAGATTAATAATATGGTGTATGATTAAAATAAGGAATTGTGCTAAGGAATCGGTGTGTACTTTCAAAATTATTAGACACAGTTGGAAACATAGCTGAAAGAAAGACTGTCTTCATATAACATATTGCCAGAACTAACTGCTTTGATTTCTTAAGACTAGATGATGATTGTTTGATCATTTTATTAAAAAAAAAAAAGTCTAGGTGTCAAAGAGTTTCCTTATGTGTAAACAAGTGTTATTAACTTCAATTATGGCTGCCAGGTGGAGAACTGTGCAGTTCTTTTACCATGTTTCAAAATATTTCATTTAGACATTTTGGAAAAACATACATCCCTATTCATAACCCCTGTTACTGTTCTGATTTATAGGTTCTGCTCCACTGTAAATCATTCAAAATGAAAAAAAATTAATTTTATGGCATCAAACTTATGTGGCATCGTGCCTGAGCAAAGGGCAGAAGGAATGTGATTCTTATACTGCCATTTTCTATTGAACTTAATTTCTTTTAAATGGACGGCTGAGATACACATATAGAGAAATGCAGAGTATACTTATTCTTTATTTGGACTTTGAATTAAAAATAAAGCATTCTCTTCAATAATTTTTTTCCAGTTTTTTATGAAACTTTGACTGCTAAGTAATTTTTTTACCTTTTAAACTATACAAATATTTGCAACTGAAACTCAGAAAATTTTGGTTTTAGGCCATGCACTTTAATTGCTGTGGATGGTTAAATGTATCATTCATTTAACCTGACAGGCTCTTGGAGAAAAAAGGGTCATGATGTTGGAAGTGGCATAGGGAAAAATGTGAAATCTTATAATTTTTAAATGGAGAAAGAATCTTGAAATATATTAAAATCATGGCCTGTGTTATCTAGTGTGGAAGAGGTTTTGGATGAGGGGATATGACATTACATTCTTAAGAGTTCTACATTCTTTTCTTTTCATGTTCCCTAGTAGAATACATCAATGCCAGTGAATTACTGACCTGGCATGATTCCTGGCTCTGAAGTGGTTCCTTTTTGGCAGCAGAAATTTCTGCTCCAGTTTCTGAGAGTTTCCTGAAAGGCATGATGGAATTGTAGGTGTAACTTTAATGCATGCAACAATGCAGGAATTTGTTTTAAACTTTAGTTGAGCTGAAAAGTAAAGTGATTCTCGGAGACTATATCTCAGTACTTGCCAGAGGTATACTCCTCAGATATTCACAGATTTGAAACACTAGGAGACAAGACTGAAAGTCTCGAAATGGTGGAGACTCATCTTAGAAATGTGGAATGTGTACCTGACCATATCTCAGATTTCTCTCCTGCCACAAAGCCTCTTGTTTTAACGAGCTTCCCTTTGCTTCAGCTGGGAAACCTGTTCATCGTCTCATCCTGCTCTTCTCAGTCCAGCCAAATCCCCTAAACATATGAGTGAATCCTTAGGACCATCCAGGCACGTGAAAATCTGTCAGAACCTTTGAGAGATGCTGTCTACACTTTTATCACTTGATGGGTACAGTCTTGGTCATATAACAGATGACCAGGGCCCTTGAGCGCTTCCTTACTGTAGCAAAGTGGTTAATAATGAGTATTTTAAGGAAACTGAGATATATCCAATAGCAGGCATTCTTGACTAGTATAAGGAGTGAAAGGCAGTCCCTAGTGGCAGAACTGCACCTCTCCATACACCCGTCATCAAACCCTATTCTTTCCACATTGAATGTGCAGAGTCTTTCAACTCTGGGGAATATTTTGACTTTAATGAAAAAATTCTCCTGAAAACTGTGCTAAGAATGCAACAAAATGCATTGCCAGAAAGAAAGAATGGCTGAGCCTTAATTTGTCTCTATTAAATTAATACTGTCAAATTAATTGTGTCTGATTTTTAAAATACAAGACTGTGGCTTTCTGGTCATGTGTAATTCCATGTATTACTTACGTTGTGCTAGTAGAGAAACTTGCAGCCTTTTTTTTTATAACAGGTATGATTTTACCTCACTTTTATTACATGTAGGTTTCTTTGAAATACCTGTTAAACCTTATCTATAAAATGAAATTAATATTGAAATAGCTGATCTCTGTGTTGTAGGTAACAAAAACAACATAAATGTTAACAACATTCCCTTTAAATACAGAATCAACTATATTAAGTACCTTGGGGTTAAGATTTTAACTTCCTTAGATTTATGGTGAGAATTAAAACATCTCTTGTTACATTTGTAAACACAGTGCTCGTTAGATGAAGGGAATTTCCTTTATCATTAATAGGTCACATTAATGTGATAAAAATGTCTGCACTCTCAATAAATTTTATTCTTATTTTAAGCAGTTACCACATAAAGTGTTTATCCTTCAAAACTCTCAATAGCACTTTTATATCCTCCAATTGAAATAATAAAGAGCAAAGAATGAGAAGAAACAATTTAATCCTCTCCTGGGAAGCAGAAAGACTAGAACTGCCAGATTTTAAGTTGTAGCATTGATTTGCTAAGCTTAAACACTTTTTTCTCTCTTTCCATATTTTGGGGAAATGAGTGCCTGACACTGAAATTAGATTCAAAACTGCCTGCTAAGAAACACCTTTATGTAAGGGACCTGAAACTTCCTTCTATTCTGCATCACTCTGTTAGCCAGAATGGGCATTTCTGGACATGGAAAGAGGAGTGAGTTTTATTTATTTTTGTGTGTATTGATTATTATAACACCACAGAATGGAAGAAAGGCAAAACTGGATGAGGTTCTGTGCCCACGTAGAACTGACTATGAAAGTGATCACTCACCAGCTTTCTCCTCAAAAGGTCTCTTTCTGAAAACTTGGTCATACCATATTATTTGTATTGATTCCAGGTCTAGTTTCATTTCGAGTAAATTTCCTACAGGACACAAACAGAAGAGTTGTCAAACCTTGTGTTGTCTAGGCAGCAACTCACAAAGTCTAAATCCAAAACATTCACAAATTCAGAGAGAATTTGTTGGTGGTCTACAGAGAGCAGACCGATCAGCCTGTGTGGGGTTTATTTCTGGTTTCTAGCTGCTGTTACATGTGTTCAATTCATCCACTGAGAAATGGAAATATTCTGTGAAATTGTAAAGTTATCTGGAAGCAAGGGGCCAGTGGTACGTAAGATAACCAGATTCGTGGTAAGATCTAAAACTGCTGTGCAAAAGCAACATTGCTCAGAATAGTGAATGAATCAAAGGGATAAAATTGGCATGGCAGAAGACGGAGCTTCCAAGGATGGCATGGAGGGAGGGTGAGTGAGGAAAAGGGATGATGATGATATCTGTGGTCTATGGAAGCAAGTCAATTCATGTGTGTATCTGTATGGGTGTGTGAGCGTGTATGAGAGACAGAGGAAATAACAGGAGAGGAACTGATTTTCTGGAATTTTTTTCCCAAAAATTATATTTCTTGTAAGATGCATGTAACAGTATACCAAAGCATACTGTCATATTTCATTATGTAGTTTGTTTGCTTCATAAATGCCTTATTACACTTTTGCAGGATGGAGCCTGAAGGAAATCTCCTCCTTAGAAATGACTATGAGAGTAGAATTTTGATAAAAAATAGATTCTCTTTTCCTTGAAAAGGTAAAATAAGTAGAGGTTTATTAAAAGCTTTTTTTCCTCAGGATGTTGTCTAAAGAACTTCTTTTCAAAAGAGGATGAATGAGCCTGGAATTTTCCACAGTGTCATGGCCACGTTCTTTTAAAATGCTAAGGAAAGCATAAGGTAATAACATAATTTTAATTTTTTTCCTCAGTTCTGCTGACATCTTGTATCAAAGCTGAGACACTTGCCTGCTAACCCAGAAAAGGCTCCTTGGGCTGTGGCTGATAGAATCAGTAATATAAATTTGGTACACTAATTAAAACAAAAAAAAATACTTTCCCAAGGGGTAGTTGCCTGCTTAGTAATCTGAATTCCCATGAGCTTTTAGCAAGCTTGAATACATTATGACCTGGAGGGTCCTCGTGTGGAGGTGCCCGCCGGGCACATGATGGGATCACAGCCCACAGGACTCCTGGGTATCACATAGGATCCCTCTGTGCCCTGGGCTGGCTGGAGGTGGGGCTTTTTCCTTTGGCATGAGGGTGTCTGTGGAGGCAGGACAAGTGTCCTCAGACCAGACTTGGAGCTCAATCATTTTCCTCACTGAGAAGCTTTGCTAAGCCGCTGCAGGAACCACAAAAATTTGGATTCTGTCAGTGGATATGAGGAGTGGGGATCAGAAGTACCACAGACCATGGAGCAACTCCCTCCAGCATCATTTGCTCTCCTGCTGGACTTTTGACACTATTATCTCTGTCTAAATCCTCTCCACAGCTGCTGTGGAGCAGCAACAGTATGAGTAGATATTTAGAATATTTAGAATAGAGTCTCGACAAGGTAGAGGCCTTGTCAAGCCTCTAAAGGGGGGGAATGATGCCTTAGGTTTTAACTTTTATATTTCTCAAGTTGTGTATCTCCTAGTGTGTAACTCTGAAGTTTCTTGTAGCTTGTTAGCTGCTCTCCTAGGCTGGATAGACACAACAAAGCTTCTCTGAGCTTGCTATTCAAGGACATTCAGACTGTCCCAGGCCCAAAGGCGTAAACTAGGACCATGAGAGACGTGGAGAAGTTGAAGAAATTACATCATTAGCTAAAGTTTTAATTGGTGAATTGATGCTGATATGCAAATGGACCAAACCTATGAAAGTGTGAAGAACTCGTTACTTGTTGTCCATCTTGGGGTCCATTTTGGAAATAGCCTCTGGCTCCCCAGTGTGTACCTTTGAAGGCCTTTCAAAGTACCTATCTTTATTCCCTTACTCTTGTCTAGTCTCTGTTTCTAGGTAACCACCAAAGGCATCACAGGCAATAGAAACAAGTTTGCAGCAGTTGCAAGTGGTAGGGAAAGATGTTGGTAAGTTAGATTTCACTTTGCTGATTTATTTTCTAAATTTTCTTTGAGAAGAAAGTGCATAATATTGATAATAAGAAACCTTTCATCCCAATAGAGGGAAACCAGGTTTGTAATTAGGAACACAAGTAAGGTTTAATAGAAAGACCTTTCTCACAGGGGAAAACAAACATGTAGGAAAGAACTTGAAATACTGGCAGATCAAAATTTTAGAGTGGTCCTTTAATAAAGATGGAAGAATTACCTGCACAAAATAGTAACCATACTCCCAGTCTGCAGCCAGGAAAATGATTAGTTGCTATTGAGTTTGGAAGAATAAGAACCTTTGGCAATATAGCAGTGAAAAAAATACATTTTAAAATACAAAGGAATACATGGAAAACATTTTTTTTATCTGGGGAACTAGAAATAATACACCTGCAAGTATAATGAATGGCATAATATTGGCACTGCATGGGGCATTGAGCAATTTGTACCACATTTATAGGTTCTTTCTTGCTATTAATCTCAAATAAAATAAACATCAATTCCAAATCCTTGTATTTCTGGCTCTCATGTATTGTTCACCAGGCCTTTTCCTTTGTGTTTTGTCTTTGCCAGCTCTTTCTGTTTCTCTTATGTTACTTGTCCATTCTCTTGGCTGTTTCCCTGGCTGTGCTCCATCTCCTTAGATTACCTTCAAAAAAAGGAAAAAAAAAAGAAAAAAAAAAAGAAAAAAACCTACCGCCTGTCCTGAACTACAAAAGCAGTTGAACATGTACCAGAATGTGGTTTGCTTCACTGCTGGCTTTTTTAAAAAACACACTAAGTAGCACATACTGGCTTGTAAGAGACTGTTGTGTGATCTGAGTAGCATGGGGGAATTCAGTAATGCATTTCATATATTAGATGTTTATGTTCTTAAAACTCTGAATTAGGAAAAGCAATCAAACAGAACATAAAAAAGCCTTTCTTCTCGTTTTTGAAATGTACATCTTGGACTTATTCTGTTGCTCTGAGCATGTGCTTACTCTTGGTATTATAGTTGTAATGATTTAATTCTTCAGTTTTTATGCAGACTGTGCTTTCTAGTTCTCATTTCTTTCAGCAACAAGGAAACTCGTTGCTTTCTCTCCCTGAGTTCCCATTACTGATTGAACACCATCTGGATGACTCCCTGTGGTAAGGGTGCTGCAGTATTGCTACCATGCATGCTGTGAATTTATGTCCTCCTCTGATGGTGCTGCTGTGCCTCAGATTATATAAAAAATTGCCAGAAGTCACCAAAACTGGCTCTGCTATTCTAACCCTGGAATCAAGCTAGCAAAATGAGAGCCAGCTCAGGTACAATGTAGTATGAGTATCTGACACATTGCTGACCCAAGGCTAACAAGTGCCAGTGAAAATCAAAAAGCAATGTGTACACTAGGCAGAGGTAAATGTGGGATAACGTGTAGTTCAACCACTTAGGCTCTCCAGAGACTTTAAAGAAAGAAGATTTGAATCTGAATTTCTTCTTTTCCAGGTAACCGTGCCAGCCACTGTATGCAGGAAGGGAGACCAAGCACATAGGTTTTATTTTAAAATATTTATTAATATTTAAATAATTAATTGTTACTAATATTCTTCAGTTTGGTCACCAGACCAAGAAAAAGCACTCAGTAAGTATTAAACCCTCATGGGTTTAAATATGACATATACACACTGGAGTCCCCATGCAGCTGACAGCTCCATTTCAAGGCTCTGCACGCCGAAAGGTGTGATCCACTGCACAGCCCTGAGCTGGTACAACCTCAGTCTTCTTCCATTTTCTGAAACCTGAGGCTATGCCATCAGTAAATCCACTGTCAACAAGGCAGTGGCTTCCAGGCAATCGTTTCATAGGCACACACCCTGCAAGGACAGCCTTAAGGACTTTCTATCTAGAGCATATGGTATTACTGAGTCAAAACAAACTTGAGTTCCTCGGTCTGTGGTTGCACAGCACAGTTATTTCAGTCAATAGATAGGAAAATATGATTTTCAGACTGAGAGTCCTACTATATTAGTCTGGTAAATCCCAGTGTTATGATACAAAAGAAAAACAATGTTCTTGTTATTTCTGGAGGTTTAAAGAGATTGCCATACCCTGGGATACAATGGTACTTTTCAGCTATTAATGCTTCTAAAACTCATTGAAAGTAGTATTCAAATCCAAGAAAGATTACATTGTGTTCTGCATGTATTAAGCAATGTTCTGAGGGTAAATTCAAGGATACAAGTTCTTTTATTCTTAATTAAAAAGTAAAAAGGATTGTGTTCAGAGCTGTGTAGTATTTGCTTGAATAAATCAAATGAACAAGAATAAAATGCTGAACAGAAAATAAAAACATTCATCTCTGTTTTATGACAGAATTCAGGCAGCTGCAGATTAGCAGGAGAAATAGTAGATGGAGAAGGTAAATACCTAAATAATTAGATTTGTGCCACCATCAGAGATTAAATTAAAAACTGCAAGCAGATTCCTTAAAGGGAAAACAGAGAAACAAGGGCTGCCATAAAAACAAAGTCATAGGGTTTTGTACATGGGCTGCATTCTCAGTTGCGCTGGTCTGCACAACCATATGAGGTTCCAGTATATCATGTGGAGGATATGGAGAGGAAAATTAGCAAGTCATTAAGGAAATGACTGGTGAGCAGCTCATGATATACTGCCAACATCATCTTATTTGCATTGCTGAAGGTTGAAACAGAATGCTGCCTGCAGTCTACATGGAGGGAGAAGGATCTACACTATTAATCTATTTATACCTGTAGGCTGCAGTGTTGCTCTGATACAATTGTTAGTTGAAATGGAGATAAAAAAGGAGATAAAACATATAAATGGCAGCAAATGACAGTCAAAGATAAGTTAGAGTCATGATCCATTAAAATATGAGAAAGATTAAAATTAGCTGTAGGTATTGTTTACAAACAGCCTTAGCAGGAGACTGAGCAATCTATGTCTAGNGCCTCCTTTACCGCCACCGCGTTGTTGTGAGCCGACAATTAACTGAGATAGCTCGGGCTGCCGAAAGGCTGCGGGAAAGTGGTTCTCCCACTCTCCCTAGGAATGTCCTGCGGCGCTCTCAGGAAAGTTGCGGCCGGCCATGCCACCGCAAGAAAACAGGCACAACAACACCCTTCTTTGAATGCCATTGTTTTGTAGTGGTTTCTTTGCTTTCCTTTTGAGATCAAAGCAAAACTCTTGCAACATTATCTCAATCAGAAAAGCATATATGGAGCATTGTGTGTCAGCATAAAGAAGAGATTTTGGTAGGCAGTTATGTGAAGGTGGGTGCTGGAGTTGGAAACATCAATGTGAAAATACCTTTGATTACTTTTAAAAGTCTGAATGATAATCTTATGGAACAGCAAAGTGAAGACCTCCTTATTGTAAGGGCTTCTGCCAGGGATCTATAGTGATGGTAAGATTTGAGTAAGTGATGTTTTTCTTCAGTGCCTGATAAAATGTTTAAAACTCTGCTCCTGTTCTTCTCATCCTAGCACATCCTTCACAAAGTGTTTATTTTTATGCTGCTTTATTCCCCGCTGACTTAAAAAGGTGACCACTGCAGAGGCTGGCACAGGCAGAGAAGGTGCAGGAGGGAATGCAACGTTTACCAATTGCCCCACTTCTGAAGACAGCATATTTGTTCGTCTTCCACATGGGAATTAATTATAGCTGTTCCTCACATAAGGATAATTTGTGACCTTTTGCTCAGTGAATACACTTTTGAGGGCATCTGTGCTGATCAATAATTAGTTAAGCACTTTGAAATGTTTTGGCCTGAAAGACACTATATAAATAAATGTAGTATATCCTTCTTAATATATCTCACAGTATTTGTTCTAGGATTTGATTTGTGGAAGATGCATCCTTTCACAGGGTTGGATTCTTCAGACTGTAAAGCCTATCTGGACATGGATGAGGGTTTGCTAGAAATATTACGAACATAGGAGAAAAGTTCATTTAATAGAAATTCCTGCACCAGGAAGGAATGAATGTATCCCATTTGCTTTTATGCATAGTGCTTGATTTTTGGTTCACTACTCTTTCACTTTTTACACTTTGGAGTTTTTGGGCTATATCCAGGATCTAGGACACCACACCCCAAGTTCTGCAGCAACTCCACCAATGTTCTCTCATTAAAAGATAGCTGGTACCCAAGTAGCCTTTTGATCTCTTATTTCAGCGTGCTACAGGCCATTCTCTGCAGAATCCTTTGGTGATCTCTGTCCCTGGTCCCTTCAGGGCTGTAAGTTTCCTATTATTTTTTCACTGTGTCAGCTGCCTTTTCTGCAGCAGTCACACTTGGCTATAGTATTTCTTTTCCTGGGCTTAGCATACTTCCGCACCCATCCAGCTGTTTCCCTCGTGTCCTATTGAGTCTTTTCTATTAACTGTGTCTTAGAATTTTAATGCTCAAGCCTGTTTCCTGATTTAGGTTCGTCTCAGTTAACCATTTATAACATATTTCTCCTTATACACATGTGGCACGATTTCAGGTCTCCATTTTGTCCAGGCTTTAGGTCTGCCTGGACTTATGGGATATACAATTGCTCCTCTCCTGTTTCTGCAAATTTTTCCTTACCAGATTTTTTATCAGTGTCTCTATTATTTGAGCTCATCTGGCTTGTGGACAGACCAGAGGAATCCTCTCAATGAACGTCCTTATAAGATGCTGTGCTTGCTGGCCAAAGGGAACCATAAAAGACACTTGAATGTTTGAACCCAGCCAGATGTGCCTGTGAGTTAGCAGCACGCACAGTCAAAAGGGTTTCTGCCTAGCATGGAGCCATATTTAAGAGAAAAGTTTAAAAAAAAAAGTTTTAAAAGGACCTATGGGAAACCAGTCCAAATTGCTTACATGAGATTCTACTTTTACGCCACTGAGGAAACAGAAGTGTGTCTAGTTCAGCTCTGGGGTTGATGGGGACAACTATTATTCCCGTAGGGCTGATAGTACAAAAAGTTGATAGACTTGGTCCCACCTGCTGCCACATTGCTCTGTAATCCCCAGGCTGGAGCAGGGAATGACTGTGTGGCACCAGGCTATTTGAATTTTATACCCGACTTTACCATGTGGTTTCTGCATGATTGGTGGCCTCCTGAGAATGTGTCTCTGTGGCTAAAGGGAAAAAAAATGTACTGCCAAAGACAACATAAATATAATTATGTCCTGGGTTGGTATGAACAGCCTGAGAAAGACATGCAGAGCCTTCAGCCCTTGCAAATTTCTCTCATATATTTGGGGGATTTTCCCTACTGTTATATTCACAAGTCAACATAATAAGTTCCAGATTTTTTTTCTCATTAATTCCACTAAAGAAATTAACTGGGGGGAACATTAAGTGTTTTCTCCTTTCTCAGAGAAAACAGTGTGATGATGCTAAACAGAGCTGTGGTAGCTGTGTTTGCTCGCTGTGTCATCCCTGCTGTGTGCTGCTCAGGCCCAGGAGGCAGGCCAAGCGTTTTCCCTCCAGGAAGGGCTGACATTCATGACAGCAAGATCTTCTCTTACATGTTATGAAAAATATCAAGGGAATAACCAAAACTGCACCAAGAGCATATTCAAATTCCTCTACAGCCTCTTTGCCTGAGTTTCTAAAGTCACACAGGAACAGTTCATCTGCTTTGGACATAGCCTGTAAGCTTCATGAGCACCTTTGGTTGACCAGTTTGTGACACCAGCAAGACCAGCAGCCTGGTCTTAGTTTCACAAACTTCATAGCATTCATCAGAGTACTTTAGAGTATCTAATCCTATATTCTTAATTTTCTTGGCCGCATCGTGTATGGATAAAATTTCCATTTTAAATGCCCATCAGTTTTAATTGGATGTTGACAGGCACTTGTTTTACCACCATGGTTAAACTCATATATCTTTTTTTTTTTCAAATATGCAGTGTAATTGTGGAAACTGCAAATGTAGCTCATTGCTCTTCATTAGAAAGAGGAGTATTTCGCAGCTGAGCATTTTTACACTTGCTTATTAAAGAAAGTGGTAGGTGTTAAAATTTTTTAGAGAAAATCCAGGTATGCAATCATTATTAAAGTGCCCAACAGTATCAATCTCTCTTTTAATTGCTGTTATTCAAGGTAGTTTTCAAACTGCTTCTCAATGTCAAACCATTTTGCAGAGATATTGACAAATGGAAGTAATATTATTTAAGGTCATAGCTTCTGTCAAAATGAATTCCATATGTCATTAGGTCAGGATTCATTTATGTCAAGGGAAGGGTCTGATCCTGTAGGTCTTGTGCACCAAGTACAGCCTTCTTTCAGATGGAATATTTTGTTGGCTGAGTTACATAAAGACAATCATAAAGAGTTAATAGTACACAACCTCAAAAAGAACACTATTATCAGTAAGGGTTAAAGGATCTGTTCCTGCTTTCTGACCTGATATTTTACTTCAGCCTATAGAAGTCATAGGTAACACTCCAAGCAAATCACATTAATAGGTTCCCCAAAAGCGGTCAAATTACACGATTACTTAAGAAAACCCCTGGGTACATGTGTGTGCATAATGTGCTGTATCAATGCAGAAAAGACAGCAAGACTAAAAAAGCTATACTTTCTATTTTGCCAATGAATCTGTTGCACTTTGCAATGTTTAAGTGGGCTTATACAACATAAACATTTGGGGCATTTAACATATCAAGCTCAAATAAAAATGACACGCAGATCGTTCACTTCTGAAGCTGCCTTGTGTTCAGTTATTGGAACACTCCATCTCTGTGGTTTCCGAAATATTATAAGTATATATTCCAGATTAAACTTTCTATTTTCCTCAAGGTAGTGTTGCTTTTCAGTCCTCAATGGCTTGGTTTTTACCTAAAGAATCAGGTCCTATCAGTGAAATCAAAGGCGATTACACAGCTCAGTAGTCATTTAGGATTTCTGTGGCTCAATTAAGCATGTATAGCATGCCACAGCCACTGAGACTCTGTTTATTCAGTGCAAGTGCTCTGTAATTTATTTAAAATAATCCATCTTTAACAAATAAAGAGGCCATTGACTGGCCATTGCTGCAGGCATCTATTTAAATGCTGCCTTCTTGATGGTCTGTTTTGCTGGTTTAAGTTAAATACCTGACAAAAGTGAATCAGTTTTTGGGAAATAAGATTTGTATGCATAATGTTTATTTTATTTTACACAAGTAATCAGTTAGAACATCTTTTTAACAGATTGACCATTAAAAATGATTAATGCTATTCATTCTGATAGCAACAGGTTGTGATTGCTAGATCTGTGAGCACGTGTGAGTGTATGTGTGTGTGTGTTTACAACTGCTCGGGAACTGTGTCTTTATGACACTTTACTAATCATGTTAGACCTATTACTGTATATATTTGTTGGAAATTAGATTAGATAGCTATGTCCAGTGGCAAAACCTCTTTTCTTTCTCAATGTACAGCTTGCATTTTTTTTCTTTTCCCACTTGGTTCTTTCAGAAATGAGTCATTCATCTAAGCAACACCAGCAAGCTGCCATAAAGACTTGCCAGTACTAGTGAATCTTCTCTGAGAATCAAAAGATTGCAGTATAAGTTCCTGGTAAGTGCTGTTACTTGTTGCACTGGAAACATGCCCAACTCAGAAGAAGCTTTTTCTCTGTAACAAGAAACAGCCATTAAAAACCATCTTGGGAATAGAGCAAAGTATAGTGCTAAATTTCCAGTGGAAAGGCAATAGAGAAGTCTATTGGTTACAGGGCTGCTTCTTAGGGTTAAGGATAAATAAAACTCTGGTAGCCACAATGGCACCTCCTGTCCAGCAGCCACACAGCATAGCTGTGTCTTGTCCTCTTTCAGACTTAAAAAAGAAAAACAACCCACCAAGAACAACCCCAACCTTAGAGGAGGTGAAACTAAGCTGTTTGTGTTATTGAATAATGGCTTTTTAATGGTAGTTAAACAGAATCATGGACAGCACTCAATATTTCTTTATGTAAGCATCTAAAGAGAGTATGTCACAAGTTCACAGAAGAATTTTAAAGTCAGAGCAGCACGTGTTTTGTTGCAGTAAGTTCATTCTCACATTATTTATTCTTTTTGTTTTCCTACAGAAACCTCATTAATAGTTCATTTGTACCCACTTAGATGAGAATAATTTTTCAAGGCATGCTGTTTGAAGAATAGCTAATTCTATTTTAAACATAAAGATTTATTCCAGAGCCCTGGAGACTGTAACACATTTATAGTCACTTAGGTTGTCATGTTTTCAAAGGGAGCTGTGTTGTACCTAAAGTTGAAGAATGCAGCTGGCTTTATTTCACATTTCAGCTACACAGGACAATCTAGTCAGTACCTGCTCATCTGGAAACAAGACAAAGCAACAGAGATTCTGTCTAGCATAAGACACTAATACACATATTTATTGACCTAACTATTTTTCATAGTTAATCACGGGCATAGGACTGGAGTCACGGAAGAGCAGTGAAAACTACCTTACAGCTTTGGGGATGGTCTAAGTCAACCTTAATTTTGTAAGAAATTCTAATTTATCTTTAGTTCACAGACTAAACTAATTTATCTTCAGTTTTGTCTTTTAAATGTTAAATGTCTCTTAAAATGGTTTGCTGGACTTTTAATATTCAGTCACTATCTTGTGTTCAACATGCAGTTGAGGAAATAATTTTACTTTAAGACATTAAATCAACCAGCATGGCAATACTACAAGTTAAAGAAGCACTAGCTCCTCATTTAGTACTCATGATTGTACAGATGATTGTGACTGAGTCATAGCTGCACAGATAAAACTGAGGTAACAGGATCTTACAGGAAACCATCACACATTTGGCACTGGGGAAGCTGCACATGGAATTATGTGTTAAGTTTTGGGCCCCTCATGACAAGAAAGACATTGAGGTGCTGGAGCATGTCCAGAGAAGGGTGGCAGAGCTGGGGAAGGGCCTGGAGCACAAGTCCTATGACAAGCTGCTGAGAGGAGCTGGGGGTGTTTAGCCTGGAGAAAAGGAGGCTCAGGGGGGACCTTGTCACTCTACAACTACCTGAAAGGAGGTTGTAGCCAGGTGAGGGTCAGTCTCTTCTCCCAGGTAACAAATGACAGGTAGGACAAGAAGAAAGGGCCTCAAGTTGTTCCAGGGGAGGTTTACACTAGATATTAGGAAAAATATTTCCATTGAAGGTGTTGTCGAGTGCTGGAACAGGCTGTCCAGGGAAGTGGTTGAGTCAGCGTCCTTGGAGGCATTTAAAAGATGTAAATGTGTGGTGTTTAGGTACATGGGTTAGTGGTGGAATTGGCAATGTTGTGTTGTCAATTGGACTTGATGATCTTAAAGATCTTTTCCAATCTAAACTATTCTCTGATTCTGTGCAATGCCTGAGAATGAAACCTTTATCTCATCAGTGGACATAGAAGCTATGCAACAAGAAACATTGAGGTGAAGGGTAGCCTGAAATCCTGTTTTACTGGAACTTGCCCAGCGCTGTCCTCTGCCTTGGTGGATACCAATCCAAGCTTTCTATCCCAGCCAGGACGGTGTCCTAGTTGAGATGCCCAGGAGGATGGAATCTGAAGCCTGCTCAAGCTGAGGCAGCAAACACCCATGCATCTCTTCAACTTGGAGGGTGTGTAAGACAGACCTCCACACATTTTGGGAGCTTCCAGGTTACACAGAGGTGCAACTGGAATATTTAGGTGTCTCCAGGACTAGAAGAAAGTAGAACCTGTTCAGATGCAATTTAGGATTTAGGTACTAAACTCCTGCTTTGTGTAAACTATTCTTTAATCTCAAAATCTACTGGCATGGAAGTGTTTCCTCCAGGCTTTAGAACACAGAGAAGCTGAGATACCAGGTACTGAATTAATTGTCTAAGGTCACATGAGGCAATGAGGGAAATATGGAGTCAAAAAAAGTGACCTAACTCCAAGCCTCATGTCCAGTGTGTGGGATGATGATTCTACGCTGAATGGGATCTTTGTTTGTGTGATGAAATGTCGTAGCCCAAGAAAAGGTAAGAAGGCTTTAGGAGCACAGATTTCCTTTGCACTTATAATTCAGAATGTTGCTTTTCATTCACAGTGGTGCAAATATATTACCTTGGTGAGAAACCAGGGAGAACAGGGACCACAGAGCAGGAGCAAGCCTGTGGGTATACATGGGGAAGAGAAACAGAAATTATGCTGTATAAGGCATGGGAGGACTTCCAAGTATTTTTATTCATTATTGCTATTTTTATGTGAAAGAGAACAGCCTTCCAGGCTTGGCTGGTTAGCCTTGGGAAGGGATTTTGGCAAGTTTTAGTTCAAGTACATGTTTGAGTGTATGTGTGTGCGTACGTGTTCATGGTGCTTGCATGAGGTCCAGAATGTGCAGTTTTTTATCTGCTACTGCTCACATTTACGTGTTCCACCCTCTCCTGTCAGTGCAACAAGGCTTTTATTTAGTCATATGACATTCAGCTTCCAAGCTTACTAGTATTTTTAGACAGGAATTCATTGGACAGACCTTTTTTTATCAAAACACATGTAAAAATACAAATTGAAGTAATTAAAGGATATTTTAAAACTGAGATTTTTATATGAAATATGAAAGCATTTTTATTACATCAGCTAGGGTAAAAGTGTTGATTTTAAAAAAAATTAATGTTTCTTTTGAGTTTATGATATTTAGAAAAAGGCAAGAACAAATTTTTCTGTGACACATTAAAAAAATTTAAATTAACAAAAAATATTATTGATAGACCTTTTTCAGAAATTTCTCCATACTGTCATTCGATAACCATTGTGTGTAGGCATATTAATGAGTGAGGTCTTAAAGGAAAAAAAATGTGATCCTGTACATAAGTTGATCGAATATTTTTATTTGTTGGATGTTACTTGTTTATCGATTTGTGATATATTAGTTCCACCATGAAAATTCAGAGACTCTTAAAGTTTCCTGGTAGCAAACCATAATATGATATTTAACTTGTTTTGCAGAACGACGTGAAATGTTTTTACTAGAAAAGGCAGATTTTATGTTTTAAGTGACTCATAAAGTGAGGTAGAAAGGGGAATCTCCTTTCATTAGTCATGTTTTAGAAGTAAGAAACAACTAGAGAAAGTTTTATCCAGCTATACAGGCTTGACCTTGACTTTGAGCTTTAGTTTATTGTTTTGATGTTAATTTTAAGTGGATTTTAATAAAACATACTCTAGTCATGATATTTAAAATAGTCTCTTAAAGTGATAGTCATCTGTAAGCAGAATTCCAGTCCAAGAGCTGGGGAGTGCTTATGTCCCTAGCAGGACTCTGAAAAAAATGTCAATTTTTGATGAAATAAACTCACAATAACTAAGTACAAATTTCACTGTGTTGGTTTTTTAGATTTTTTTTTTGTCACTGTTGCGATGAGAAGGGAATAAACATTGTATAATTCCAGAAACATGATGCAAATGCAACAGAGAATGAAAACCAGAGGCTGCCTTGCTGACAGGCTGGGGTGCTTTGGATGAAAGGTTCTTCAGGTCTTCCCCAGGTGGGAGAGATGGGTAGAGGACGCAACTGAACTTGGGGTGAATTGAAAGCTCTTCTTTGGACATGGTTTGTGGCATGAAAGCCCTTGTCATTTAGGACCGCGGTGCTACCAAGCACCAGTTGCTCCAGTCAGGCTTCTCTTGTGGCTCCAGGGTCTCTGTCCGCACGGGATCTTGCTGCTGTGAGTAAAGCACAGTGCTGAGCACCTGTGGCTGGTGAAGACAAACTCCTCCTCCTTCCAGCAGCCTTCCAGGCAGCTTTGTGTGATATTGTGCTGCAAAGCAATTGAGAACGAGTAGGAATGCGCCTCAGGAGCTTATTTCAATCATTAAATTGCTGAATTTTTAAACAACTGAATTGCTACCATGATTTGGGAGTTTTTGTGTTCTCCATACAAAACATAGCAACATAAGGAGCATCAGCTTCCCATAATGACCTCTAAAACACTTTTTGCTGTAGCAGCCCACAAAGACTAGATTTAATAAGAGAAAATATATCTGCTTGCTATTTTTTTCATTGCAGAAACCTGGTGGAGATCCTGGGGATTTACCATTTTGGATTACTTTGCTAGGGCTTCTTGTTAGCATTTCAAGCTGAGGCACCTGGAGTACCCAGATGGAGCCCTTCAGTTACACAAGACAAAAGAAAATGGAGTGTGAAGGCAATTTAGGTGTCTTTACTGTTTCTTAGTATTTGCAAATCAGTCATCCTTTAAAAATATTTAGGGAAGGGCTGATTTGTGAAGCAAATGTCTCAGGGTCCAGTGGTTTGATTAGCCACATGTTTATTCTGGAAGCAAACCATATCACATATAAAGGGAGCCTGGAATAAATTACCTTGACTTTGTCAATAGCTTCAGTGGAGGATCTGTCCCACTATGTATGTCCACATCTTCTGTGAGTCATTTAGGATACATGAGTATGGAAGCTTAAGACACTGTTGTAAAATTGTACGTCTAATTACCCAACAGTGGTATTACTTTTAATAAGAGAGTAAATTATGAGGAGTTGTCAGGTTTTTCAAATGAAAATATCATCATTATGAGAAAGTCAAGACATGCAGCACTGGCGCTTGCTCATCACAGCTAAATAAGAAGGGGTAACACAAAAAATATGGTGAGAAAGCAGGCGGTTAAATCTGATTTTAACCAAAACTGTCACTAATAAGTTGCTTACAGCTTCTCATAGAGGGTTGTTTTGGAAGGAAGGGCAATTTCTTTCTCTCTCTCAAAACCCTACTGCCAGCCATCTGTTGATAATTATTGTCCAGTCTCTGCTGCGAACTTGTGATATTTAATATTTCCTCACCACTTGAACAAATAAGCGATAATAACTGCAAGGTACTTGACCACAGGAGTAGAAAGACATATAGCATGAAAGAGTCAGTGTACACCTTGGGTTTTAAAAACAAATCAGTTTTCTTTTTCTGATAAAGATAAATCTGAGATCCTGGGGACTTGGAAAATAGGTGAGTTGCAGAGTGTCTCTGGAAAAAAAGTGTTTTTAAAATTGCCCATTTCTGTTTGTATTTCTTATTTTTTTTAATTTATATTATTCTTTCTCATAGAAAATTTTGGGCAATCTATCTATTTGTGTATTGAATATTTACAACAAGCAAGCTGGAAATATCTCAGGTTTTGCAATGTTTAGTCTTTTAAGTTGTCAATGAGTAGAGATTTAATTTAGAGATGATCTCTGAACTTGTACAAGAAACTGCCTATAATTGCTGTCCTAGGTTTCTTTTTCTTGAATAATATTAATAATACATACCAATAAACTACGCTTTTATTTAAAGTACTTGGATTTTTACAAGTAATTACTGTCTAAACCTAATTACATCTGTGACATGATAGCTTCTAACCTTATTTTATAGATGGTCTGACAACAACATATTTGTGTTTAAGCTTTCACAGCCTGATGTTTCACTGCCTCTGGAATGACATCCCCTGTTGATGACATTACTCAGCAGTCTCGAAGACCTGAATCCAAGGTTTTCCAAAGCTGCTTCTGGACCCATGACTTTCAAACTCTTCTAGTCCCAGTGCCCTGGAAAACTATTCCCTATCAAAGTGCCACAGAGAGAACACACAAAGCTGATAGCAAGAAGCAGTACTTTTTGCTTTTGAATATGTGGCTTAGGATGATTTGACTAAAATCTCAGCGGACTTATCCACTGAAATATAGGTATTATGAATATTATTTTCTTATTGTTTTGGTTTTCTTTAGAGGATTCAGCAGTAGCAGCCTGAGTGCTCTCAAAGCTGACGAAGTTTGTAGTAAGACTTGGCTGCACCTCCCTCCATCTCTAAGGTGGTTTTCCAAGCAGTAGCTCTGGAGCCTTTCCCTGCTCACTCTCACATCCACTGCCTGTGCACAGGCTGATCTCCCTGACCCCATGTACAAATGGCAGAGCAAAAAAAAATTCCAGGAATGCCAATTTTTAATTCTTAGTTGAGTATGCATTCCATATAGTTGCCAGGTGCTAGTACTAAACCCCCTCTCCTTAATAAACCTTTAAATTTTATGGGCGTTTCATTATCAAATTGAAAATAAAACCACTGAACAGGAAATAGTAATTCTTAAAGGCTCATGCAAAATCAATTCTAATACTGCTTGATAATGAAAAATGAACCGCAGGTCCATGATAGGGAGTGAATTTCTTAACAGATACCAAACCCACAGCACTTATTTCAAAGAAATTTATTAGCTAATGTTATTCTTGAAAGTTGTTTACATCACTGAACATTCACTTTCCTTCTATAATTTCTTTTCTTACTGTTTTAGAAAGGCGAACAAACACCAAAAAGTCAACCAAATTCCAAAGTTACCTGCTTGTCATAGATCATGGATTTTTTTTGTTTATCTGTTTTCCTTGATTATTCTGGAGAAGCAAAAATTAAAGATTCTTGGGACATTATGAAAAGCATCACAATAAAATAAATAGCAATAAGATAAGGGGTTGATTAAAACACATGAGAGACTGGTTTCAGTCCATGCTACCTTTTCTTTTTGCTGTTGGAATGTAACAAATATTAACTGCTACTGCTCTGCTGTACTTCATTACATAAATATTTGTGTAAATTCACACTGTGAATATATGAAGTGCTTTGATGGGCAAAGAGGAGAGTTTCCCCATGTGCTGGTTTCTTCTTTATATGAAGAAACAGCACTGTACGCACTGACCGAACTTTCACACTCATGCTGTTCAGCATCAGCTTGAGTTCTCAGTTCTCTTCTTTTCCTCCTTCATAACTGGTTTACTTACCAAAACCAGCTCTGTTGCTGTACAGCAATTCCTAAGTAAGTGCCCTGAGCCAGCACTACGAAATTCAGCTCTTTTTTTTGAAGCAAGTTGCTGATTTGGAGGTTTTTCTATGCCCCACTTTCTTTATAAGATTAATTAATACACCATGCAAAATTCCAAGGAACTGTACCTATTCCCAACTGTGACCTCTCTAATCCCTCAAAGAAGAGAGTGTTTGGATATGGGGAATTTTTAATACTCTACTATGCTCTGCTTCTAGCAATGAGTGGTTTTTCCTTATGTCAGTTTTGCAAAAGTGCTAGTGGCAATATGTGTGCAGAAATCGACAGGGAATTTTGTATTAAAGTATTTATTTATAGTTGTACATGTACTGAATCTATCCCTCCCCCCCAACAATAATGTTGGTATATCTAAGGTATCAAGGCAATAAGCAAAACCTTTCCTCTGTTGTATAAACATTGTTGCAGCCATGGCAGTTAAGGACATCAAAAGAGCATAATAAAAAATGTCACCTACTTCTGCAAGCTTTGCTTCTTTATTATATACTTTGACAGAGACAAGAACCTTCATTAGGTCACTTTTACGTGTGCTTGTTCCACTTACAACATAAAAAAAGAAAAAAGAGCTATGAGCCTAGAATATGGGTTCCCCTTTGAAAAGAAAAAAAAGGAAAAAGTAGACGTACATTGTCTTTACAGTGTTATCTTTCACTCAACATTGACTCAGGTGAGCTAGTTATGATGAAAAAGTGCTTAAAATGTTTGGCTTTGCTTTCCGCCAATATATTTTCTTTCAGTAGTTCATCGTTTTTATAACTGTTCATTTATTGGACTAGTTTAGGAGGAAAATTAGTCATGTTGTATTAGGCATCTCTTAGATTTATAACCTCATCATTACACAGGGAAAGAAATTGTCCTAGGTTAAAATATAGATGCATTCAAGTATTCTATTACCACCAGCTGTGGGCCATTAGCTGTTATCGCCTGCTAATGACCCACCCCTGATAACAGACAATGGGCCATCAAGAAACTCCCACATGACTCATGGACTTATCTCATCCTACTGTGAGATGCTCCACCCAGGAGGGAGGAGCCAAGCATTCCCACCTGGATATAACTTGCCCTCAGAACTGCCTAACTTAGCCCTGTCTACTGAATTACCAGCGGACAAAGCTACCACTGGACTTTCATCTGGAGACCTTCTGTAGGATCATCATTCCAACTGAGCTACTTCATCTGGACTGCTACCACCACTCTAACAGGGTGTCAGGTTGTATCTGACTTTGTCAGTGCTTCTCCTTATATTATTTCATTTGTTTCTAATTTTATTTACCCATTCATTTAGATCCTGACTTGTGATCTCCCACTGGTTTGTTTTCAAACCAACACAGAAATTTAGCCAAAACTGGTATATTAATCTGTATTTTAAAACAAGGAAGATGGTAACAAAGGAGCTTTGCTTTGAAAGGTTTGTGAAAAGTTTGTAAAAGGTTTATAAAAGTCCATGCATTGCAAAACACTGTCATATGGACTGGAGCAATTGATGTCTAGATTTTTTGGGGGGTCTTTCATGATTGCTACGATAGGAATCAGATCCAATGGCTACATACCAGACAATTGGGATTGCCAATAAAAATTTGTTGTGGCTTTCCAACAAAATTGAAAATACGAAAGTGGTACCTAACAAATCCTCTAGTCAGATCTAGAGAGTAGCAAAAACTTCAGTTTATCTCAAAAAGCACTTCATGCTTTTGGTTAAAACAAAAAAACAAAGAAAACTTTTGATACAAATCAGCTATATAGAATACCTTGCTGTACAACTCTAATGGTCCATGTCTTTGTGCTGCAGAGTAGCAAGCATTGCCAGGTTTGGTGGATGTTATGCACCTAGAATCCAGTATTTAATGGAATGACCTAGTTATATCTGGATTTAGAGATCTCATGAGTACTAAGGGATTTAGCTAATAAAAATCAGTCCTCAAATTCAGGCTCATTTTGTTCCTAAGAAATTAAATGCCTTTTTTTCCCCCTCCTTCAATTTGAATATTTGTTTAATTTGAAAGAGGTACTCTTTCAAACGGAATTGTTTTTGAAGGCACTCATAGCACTACCTATTCACTTTCCTGGATTTTTAATTACAAAATCTTGCTTTCAGTTTACAGAGGGAAACTCAGACAGTTTGAGCCAATTTGCAGCCTATACTGTGAAACCTGGAGTGTTTCCAGTTCTTGGTGAATGAATTCTGTCCTGTTCCCTCATGACTTAGGGAAATCAAATAGGGTGACCAACAGGAGGTTACTTATGTCTCCAAAGGTCCCTGATGGGGTCAAGCAAGGAATAGAAAAGACAGACATACTGTGGGAGAAATATTATACAGGTTAGATATTGCTGTAGTTCCTGTGGTGTGGAAATACAGACCTGTGAGATCTCTCGTGTCATCCAATGTGTTTCTGTGGTGGGTTGTCCCTGGCCAGCAGCCAAGCACCCACACAATTGTCCTCTTAGTTCCTACCTCCTAACAGGGTGAGTGGGAGAATAGGTAGAGAAAAAAATGAGAAAACCTGTGAATCACGATAAAGACAGGTTAGTAACTGAAGGAATGAGGAAAAAAACCCACAACTGGCACAAACGCAATCATTCACTGTTGCAGCGGCTGAACGAGTGTTCAAGTAAATTAGTAGAGGGCAATACAATATTTATATAATCAAGTTAATTCTGCCTGAGTTTGGTGTTCAGTTTTTCAGCTTTTAAAATATTATTTCAAGACAACTTTTGTTTGTGTAATACTTATTCTTACAAGGACATCAAGTAGCTTGATATAAATTATATTTCTAAAGTGATAATCTTGGATGAAATTAGTGGCTTTAGAAAGGAAATTGTTTTCATAGCAGGAGATAGACATGAAGACATATTTACATATCACAAGAAATCTGATTAAATAGTCTAACTTTGAAGTTTTAAGAGAAATACTAGCTCTTCTCAATATTCTGCTAGAAGGACAGCTAGCACTATTTTCAGCATGAAAATTATTACTGAATAATTCAACATTTTAAATCTCTTGTGAGTTAGTTTATTCCTCCATCTTATTTGGACAATGGAATGTGTCAGCTTTTAATACAACTGATAATCTTTTCAGACTGATTGAAGATCATTAGCTACCTAAACCAAATTATGAGCAAATGTTTCTAGAATAGCATACTAATCTCCAAGTTTCTAGATGAGAAGGGCCATTTTAACATGCATTCTAAGTTTCACATTTCTGTTTTCATATTTGAGTTAGAAGGAAAATTTAAAAAGCCCGAATGACTCAAGAATCAAGCTAGTATGGAGTGTAATCAAACAGCAGGGCAGCCTCTGAGGCATCTATCAACACAAACAACCAACTATTGCCACTACATTCATTTTAGGAGCCAACCCACAAGTCTAGGTGTTACTGCTGGAAAATATATAATGCAGCTTCACATCAGGATCCTAGAGCTGCCAAGCATATCTCCAGAGTAACTTTAACAGTGATTACACTTGATGAAGGAGGTAGAGGAAGTATAATCATGTGCCAGCAGCACCAGGAGGATAAGACCAATATTGAAGTTAAATACATTTATGTGGATTCTTATGCAGCCGCTAAAGAGCAGTTTTTCATAGGGTGAGCTTTGCCTGCAAAAGTCTCAGGTATTTTCCCTTAGTGCTGGTCTCGTTTTGTAAATATATAGGCTTTTAATTACAACGAGGAGCTACCTCACAAGGAAATGTCTGAAAACACTGAAGTCAGTAAATCCCATAATCATGAATTGCCTCTATGATACCATGCTAGCCGCTGAAATTCCCAGATGAGAAGGGCTATTTTAACATGCATAAGTAGTTTCACATTTTTGTTGGAAAGAGGAGTCAGGCTTGTGACAAAGTAAGAACTTAGCTGAGAATGGGGGAGGAGAGTTACAGGCTGCACTCCTAGAGATTGTGATATTGTAACAGTCAATATTGACTGAAGAAAAGTACTTTATTTCTGTCTTTTATTTAAATTATCTCGTGCTTGAAGTGAGCACCCACTCCACTGCAATCGCAGCCAGCAAACAGATGTCTAGCCCAGAAAAGTCTACAAAGCAGTTCCATATGTTCCCACTCTTCAGAACTACATTTAAAGAACAAGTTGGAGCTTGTTAAAAAATTTCTGTCTAATTTTATCTTTCTATCACAATATATGAGATCCATACCTGTGGAACCCAAACTAAATATTTTATTCAGGCCTATATTGATGCTAAAGTAGCCTTCCTGTTTCTGTTTTGTGCAGCAATGCCTCTCAATCTGTAGAGTGCATGGTCAGAATGGGAGCTTTTGCCAAAGTTTCTCTTTTTAACTTCTCCTGAGAAAGACTTGTTGGTAGGAATGAAGCACTGAATTGGGAGAAAAAGAAATACTCTCCTGGAAAGAAAGTGAGGGGGAAGCCATCTGAGAAATGAAGCTGTGCTACTTTTTAGTCCTGACTACGTAAACAAACCCATCTAAACCTGAGTAAGGAACTGTGCTCTGCAAGCAGAATTTCTCAGATTGTCCTCCAATAAAAATGATGGCTCAAGGATTGTAGCTAAGTATTTCAGCAAAGAATGATGTTTTCTTCATATCTCAATTTCAATGTGGATGGAGGTATACTTTCCCTTTAAAAAAAAAAGAAAAAGAAATCAACAAAACACATATTTTGTTTTGTGGTAGGGATGGCCTTTTTCTTCTGTGTTGGAACAAAGCCGACCACAATTGGGGGTGTTGTATCATGACAAAGTTTACTGTAATATCAATAGCCTGCAATAGTTTTTTCTGGAGGAAGAATGTAAAAATACATCTCTAAAAATCTCATTCATGAAAAAAGAAAATTCACTTTATGTATGAGAAAGACAAAAGTTAAATCATTCTCAATAAAGAATTCTATATGAAATTAACAGAGGAATTTGAGATTCATCTCACTACTAGAGGTGAAAAAATAGCCTTACAAAGGGACAGAGAGTAATCCTCTGCTGCAACTGGCATTCTTACTGGGAATCCATATCTTCCATTTTAGATCTACAGATAGAAGGACAGCTTTGAATAAACCTGGAATGTCTTAAAGAATTTTAGTGAATTTAGTCAGCTGAAGTATAATGTGGAAAAGAGCTCTTTGAGCTCATGCTACTGTTCTCAGTCTAAATGTTTCTGTAGTCACGAAAAAAATTTGAAAAAGAAAAAAATTCAGGAACATCTTTAAAAGGAGATTTTCAGGCTTTGAGAAATTTGGAAACCTCAGAGTTGAAGAAGAGGTTCAGGCCCCATGTATATGACTGATACGTCTCCCAGCATTTTCTCAAAACTGACTGTTCACCTCTAGTGAAGTGCTGTTATGGAGGTAATGTCTATCTCTTCCCAGACATAAGTTCTCCTTGGTCTTTTGACCTTGTCCTGCATTCTCCTAGTCTAAGTTCATCAGTGAAATGGCAGCATGTATACATCAGGATATGAGTTTAAAAGCATTAATCTCACAGGGCAGGTTGCAGTCTTGTCAGTGGGAAAACTTGTTTTGCATGTAAAGAGACACACATATAGCCAAATTTTAATGAAGACTATAAATGGATACCTTCTGATTTCAGCTAGAGTAAGTATTTTTCACACTACTGAAACATCTGCTGACTGCAGAAGAATATGTTGTCATAGCCACTGTCTTCCCAAAATAGGTTTTATGGGTTGCACATCTACTTCTTTTCTCCAGTATACGTTTTCATCCCATTGAAGGAAATGTATACATTAGTAAGGTAATAGGAAACATATTAAATCCAGAATTCAGCAGTTTGCTATGTGTGTCTGCCTAACTCCTAATGAAGTTGAGAGGATATATTACAAGTGTATAAGACAAAAACTGTAGGACTAACTGTTTCTTCTGATCATTATTCTAGCTAAGTATTGTATATTGCAGTTGAAAGTAGCTAAATACTACATGAATTTCCTTCTATAGATGTAACTTCAGTGTACAGATAGGGCATTGTAGACACAGTTTGCCCCTACAGCTGGTGTCATTTATGCCTGGGTGGAGTGATTATGCATGTCTAAATAGCCTATTACAGCACAGAATTAACTCTTATCCTGTTCTTTTGTTAAGGCTGAGAAAACTTGTTTTGGTGTGCTAGATCCATCAGCAAAGGAAATGATCTCTCTAAAAGTCAGGTTCCTGGTCCAGTGCTTTGACAGTAAATGTGGAAGTAAGAAGCAAATCTTCCCTGGCTCAAACACACATGGCATGTTATTGATACAGAACAGAAATGTATCTCCAAGTAGACGCAACAGAAACCAAAGCTGTAGCCAGCATTCATGGTAACTGAGACATGATGTAATCTCAGACAAGGTCATCAGTGTAAAAATGCCTTTCCTATTTATTTTTAAGATCTTTCTGTGGCTGCTGGTTGTAGAAGGAAGCTGCTTCTCAAAATGCTACAGAGCTGAATGAGGTTTCTGATAAGCTGTTTGAGCTGTTCTCTCTGTTTAAGCCTCTATTCAGGATATTTTGGGGATATTTTATATCCCCAGAAAATGTTCCTGAAGGAACCAAAAGTGACTTGATTTCCTCAGTTTTTATCTTTAACTGCTGGATATACAGAGCACAGAGAATCTAATATACCTTATGCAATCCCACTGGGTATAGTCATGCATACTAGTGTACATGCATGAAAAATTTGCTAATAATTTACCTGATGTGCTAGATATTAATTTTCTGTAATACATTATCTAAAGTACCCCTGAACACAACCTTTCTGTATTGCATTGTTTCCTCAGAATTTCATTTGCACTTAAATGTCAGTATAAGTGACTATGAGATGTGATTACACCAGCTGATGTGAGCAACAAAGATACTTCAGGTGAGCTCAGATTTTTTATTTCTTTATTTCTTTGTGTTCCAGAGAGCTACAGAACTTCCTGATTAGGTCTGTGGTGTAAATACACTTTTACATTATCCAGGAATGGCTTGAAAAGTTGGTTTTGAGGAAACACAGTAGAGGTTTTTCTCAGGGCTTGCTTCTTGCAACTTTGATAAATTTATTCTCTTTTGTCCTCAGTGATATAAGACGAAAACAACAAAGAAAATATATCCTTTCTTCCAATCTGTCTTCTTGAGAAACAAATGGGTCTATCATTAACTACCACTGGGGATGGGCACCTGGGAGAGAGAAATGAGAGTGGAGGAACACCTTGAGTGAGCAAATCTGAAACTGTAAGGAAACAAGAAGGGCTGTTGTGCTCAGGGAGAGTTTGGAAGAGAAAATGCAGGGTTTGAATACAGCTTTGGGGATCATTTCTCATTTCCTTGTCAGGAAGTGGAACCAATCTGATGTAACCCTAAAAATGGGGTCCTGTAGTGTTGAATTTTCAGGTGGAAGACGTCAGTGGATTGGTCTCTGATGGAAATGGGGCTATGAAGGACTTTTCCTTTGAGACCGCAGTGAACAGCAGATGAATAGCACACAGCTTGAGGAAGGTCCTATTTGGGAACCTTGGATGTGAGAAAGAAACAAGCATGGCTAGACCATTGAGATTCTCTTCTGTGGCAGTTAAAGTTAGGAAAGAGAAAACTCAAAGTGACTGGCAGCCAAAGAGGAGAAAGGGGTTAAGAGGTGAGAGGAAAGCAGAGTCTTTGGGGAGCAATTGGTTTCATTGCATTCATTTTGTTTGTGTTTTTCCATCAGTGGGGAATGGCCGTAAGTCCACCTGCACCTTTGGTCAGCTCTGCATGATTTTTCAGTCTGCATACCACGGAGGTGAGTGTTTCTGATTTTCAGCAACAGAACAGAGGGAAATCCCATGAATCCCACACAGTATCTGAAAATGTACACAGTGGGAAATGAGACAAAGCCTTTTGGATCCTATTCACTTATGAATGTCTTATATATACAGTGACAGAGAGTGCTTTCCTTCTCCACTGGGGGAGAGCTGAGAGACTAAGGGTCGTAAAGGTGAACACCAAAGGCTTTCTTAAAAATTAAATTTTTACCCCTTTACAGTTTGCTTTATGATACATGCAAAGCTCTCATATATTTGAAGAGATTCTACATTAATCCCTAAATATAAAACAGACATTAAACTATTCAAGAAAGAGTGATATTTAAACACTAAATTGTCCTTTTAGGCTATCTGTTCTCACATTGAAAACATGGTCCTTTCCTCTATATTTTTCATTGTTATCATCACTTTTTATGTCTTCACTTCCTTATTTACTTAACCTCTAAAATACAACTATGGAAGTCAGCTCTTGTTATCTGTAATATATAGGCCAAGTTACTTCACCTAATATTTTCCGAGTGACCCTAGTTCTTTCTATCATGTAGGCAATATTTTTAAGAGATATAGAAAAAAGTGCATTAATTGTAAAAGCATAGAATTGCAGATGATGTACATTTTGAATGTTAAATCCTTTGAGATTCTTTATACCCGACTGTTGCAGAACAGAATGAAAACTGAAGTGGAATGATAGTGAAAATAACCCATTATCTGTATTTTGTCCCAATATTGCCTGTGGTTGAAACCAAAGCACCAGATAGCCCTTGCGTGTGGCCCTAGCTGAACTCTCCATTTTCCCCTCTTTGCATCCTGACTCCCCACAGATTTATCTCTCAGAAGCACAGCTCAAAGATGATACCAGAGAGTTAATTCCAGGAATGCAAATGCTTCTTGAGTAGTTTAAAAGAAGGTAGAATAACAAAACCTTCTGAACTAGGAGTCTCAAATGTGTATGATACAAGGTGCCTTTGATGTAGCTTATCAGACAGGACCATTTATTCAAAATTATGCACTACCCAAAGGAGCCAACCAGGCTCCACAGTCAATTTTAAATAGGATAGGGTTGTCATTATGCAGATGTTGTCCTTCTCTTTCTATGTGTACTTTTTCATTCTCTTTCCCCAGTTTTCTGCATGAGAATGAACTTCAGTGAGGTGTAGTTACAGAATTAATGTCACTCCCACTGTACATTATTTGTCCTGGAGATACCTTAATTTTGGAAAGTATGTCATTAAGCAAAGTGTAAAGTAAGTCTTCACGTGGAAAACAAACACAGGTGTGGTCAGGAAAGGCAAAATCTTTAACCATAGACATTTAGGCTACTTTCATGAAATAAAAAAAATAGGCTAATATTCTAAACCATTTATGTTCCCAAGGCAAGCTATTTGCTCACTGTGAATGGTAGAGTGTAAGTGATAATGTTAATTTGCCCTCCAAACAAAACAGTTACCTATAACTTGGTGTTAAAAAACATTGTTCTTGTTCTAATATATGCCAAATACTCTTAAAATTATATATGTGTACAAAAGTACCTTTACTTCAAGAGTATCTTCCTGACTAAAGTCTGATCCCAAGCACAGTGAACGTCAAGTGCAGCTACGGTCTTCACAGAGGTGTGAATCTTCTGAGAGCACTCGTCCAGATCTGAGAATACTTGGAGGTAGAGAAGGTACATGAATGAGGGGACTGTTCTCAACAGGAAAACTGGCTCACTTGAACATGCCATTTCAGAAGCCTGTTGGGGAGTTATTAAAGGAAACACTGGGGAGACATCCTGTATCAAATCACAAAGGTAGTTAGTATGCAAGGAGAGAACAAAGGCAGGTGAGAAAAAAGTTGAGGACACTGAATTTGAGTAGAAAATATTTGTAAAACCATCCTGAATTACTCAAATATGTCTGCTTACATTCAGACCTTGAAAATAAGTTTGTCTGAATGACAAACGCCATCCAGTGAGACCAATTTATGTAAAATTTATTTTTATTTTTGAAAGGATACTTGGATGCTTTCGTCAGATATAAATGCATCATTTCTGCCTAATTCCCTCCCCAGAATTAGGGTATCATGATTGAATATTATAACTCTTAGTACAGACAAATATTTATATTGTCAAGACTTCTAAGACTTTTCTGTTCATCAGTAGGTAGCAGTTGCTGGTTAGGTCTACAGTAGGTTTTATTGTGCTGTTTAACTGCCCGTTCCATGGTGGTCTAAGCTTTTTTGTGACAAATGGCTGCATGCAATTTGGGCGCTATATCATTAAGACAAGGAGAGGCATTTATGTTTTCCTCTATGTAATGTTACTGCTAATGTGTATTCACATTGGGGGAATCATTTGCTTATTATGACAAATAGTGCATTTTCAAGTATTTAAAGATCTTTTTTTGGAATGAGTCCCTCCTCTATGTATATATTGAAGGTATTGCTGGGACACAGCATGAGAACTTATGGTATAGTTATCTGAAAAAACTTACCCACTCCCTATAACATGTTTAGATTGCTTTTTTAGACTCTATAAAATTTTAGCAAGCACTAAACATAGAACTTCATTCATCATCATGCAAGCAAAGGCTGCCAAAGGAAGCCTACTCTTCCTGAGCTAAAAGTGGCAACACTCCAGTATTGGCAGAAATCAAATGAATCATTTCCTGCTTTTAGTTTTAGATAAATAATCAAAAAAGATTGTCTAGAGTCTGATCCAAAAGTAATTTTTCATAGCAAGGAGTAAGACTACAGCTACAAAGACTTTAAGTGGGGAACGTTATCCTGTTAATTACTTGACTGGAAAGGCCCTGAGGAACCTATAGTCAGATCAAAATATCAAAATCCAATTTAAAACAAAATGTTAAATAATCATACTGACTTTTAAGTAGAGTAACCTGAATTCCATTGAGAAACAGAGAAGTTAGCAGATTTAATTTGCTCTTGATGCACTGAATGAACTTGGTCCAACAGGCTCCTGGTGGATCTGCCTCACTTATGGGGGAGAGAGAAGGCAGAGAAGGCGGAGCAGGGGCAGCAGCTGCCACTGTAGAGAGTGGGGAGTAGCGACTGCCATCAGGAATTGCTATTTGTGAACTCTCTTTTGTTCTTTCAGTTCTTCCTTCTCTAGTATCCATCATAAAAGGGGCGTCTAGACTGCTGACAGGGTGATGCCAGGCTACATTTGGGTATGTATGGTAAGGGGAGACCTAGTTAAAGGGGTTGAAGGAGAAAATAATGGGGTAAAGGAACACTGGAACCACAAATGGATACTGGAAAATGAACAGAAAAAAGTGGTCAGACTAAGGCATGAAATCAGAGGTCAAAGGAAAAGACTAATGGACAGAAGAGAAGAGTTGAGAAGGTTTCAATTAAGGGAACTGCTAGAACTGTGTTGGGAAGAGGGGCAGGATCAGTGACATAAAGGATGACATGAGGTAGGGAGAGGCCAGGACTCAAGGCCTGTAAGAATCCCAGTGAGCCTCATGTCTCACAGAGGCTCAAAACTCATGGATAAGGTATGCCTCTTCCTCACTGGTCTTACCTGCCTGACCTAAATGATGACAACTTCTAGGAGCCTGGGGGAAGGAGGAGTGCAGACAAATGAGAGATCTTGACTGATTTGAGGCTGAAGAGCAACTAGTTCAGTAAATAAATCCTGGAGCAAAAAAAAAGGAAAGCCCAAAGGACAATCCTGGAGTCCTGACCTTAATGCCTGATTAACTGTCAGCTTCAGTGTTTGTAAGCTGATAAAAAGATGGTTAAATGAAATTTAAAGTAATAAGTAAATTTGCATTATCTATGCTATTAAAAAGTAGAAATGACACTTTTGGTTTTCTTCCAGGTGGTAGTATCATGACATTGCAATCAGCACTGAATGCATACAAGATCCAACCATCACCAGATTTACTTCTTGAGCTCTGTGAGTATTTCCCACAGATCTGTCAGCTGCACCCTGGCTGTCCCATGGGAATTGCTACAGATGTTAGATGGTCACTTTGCATGGTAGGTTCCCACTTTTTTACAACAAAATTCAGTATTTTTCTAACAGCAGCATATAATGGAGTCCAGTTCAGCCCAGTGTGGAGCTCCTCTAGTAGAGCTCCTCTAGTGGAGCCCCGTGCCCACAGTAAACAACAGCAGAGCCAGTTTGAGTCATGTCATTTATGATGATGCACTCCTACAGTCCATGTTGTACCTATCAACAGTGACAGTAAAATCACCGTAGAGCTGGCATTCTCAAACACTTACCCAGCTCTGAAAATAAAATCAGTCACATCTGGGCAGTCTCCCACTCCCTTACGGGAATGTCATGAGATTGGAAAAGTGAGCCTTCTCAGACATATAAAGGGAGCGAATCCAGTCATCTAACTCTCAACATTGGTTCTGAATCATGAAATATTTCTCTGTAGTGAGTGGTTCAGAAGACCAGTAATATATGTAATATAAAAATTATATATTGCAGATTTGTGGCTAAATCTAGTCAAGGATTTCTGTTTAGGGTTTTGATTGTACGACAGAAGTCGATAAACTTGTCTTTCCTGGGTTTATGACCCAAACCTCCAACATTCTTGCACAAATCACAAGATTACAAGTCTGAAGGGAACATTTCTCTGAGATTTTGTTTGGATCTGAGTGAGGCATTTTTCACTCAATCTAGAATCCAAATCACAAGGGTATTCTTGGCATAAGGCTTACAGTTGAAACCACTCAGAAATACGCATGAGTATTGACTTGATATGTGGTTTTGGATCATTTCAAAGAGTAAAAGGTGTGATTTGCTGTCATTTTTGGGATACAGTCTATTAACTCTTTTCATGTCACCAGGAACAGAAGCATAGTGTGATGTCTTTATAACTCATATCAGTAGACATTTTGAAATCAGTGCCAAGTCATGGGTGCCAAAATGTTCAGACTATAACTGCACAACAAATAACTGTTGCCAAATTGGGTGATTTTTATGACTAGTCGTGCAACATCTAGTTTTCTTAGTGCCTGAGCTGCTAAAATCAAGTATTACATAACAATGTAATTTCATTCAAAATAATAAAACAATGCATTGGTTGAGTGTCTGCTTTCATGGTTGCCAACAGAAGCTTAAAAATGTGACCATACTCTAGACTAAGAATAACAAAACAAAAGACACTTTCTTCTTAAATTTGAAGTGCCAGCCAGTCTCATAACTTTTGGTATCTGACTCATGATTTTTGAATGCTTGGGGTTGGCAGTATTGTACTAATATGTTTTGTATCAAAATTCAACTTCAGAAAAACATAACTTTTTCCGTCTAGAAATTTGTAGGTCAAGAGGCTACAAGTCATGGAAGCAGGGGAAAAAAATGAGGCTTCCCTCTCAAAACAAGACCTCTTGATATTGTTTTTTCCTAAGAAACGAAACCCTGAAGGAGGACCCGTATTTCTAATCTTTTCTCCTGGGGCAGAGCTTGCCTGACAGGATGATTGTGGCTTTGCAGAGGCGTTGCTGTGTCGCCTCCACGTTATGGCACCGCAGACAACTCCACTGGGAAGTGCCAGTTCAGAATGCCCTGAAACTACCTTCCCTCTGTGCCCAGCCCAGAGCTGTGGGTGAATACCACATTTCTGCTCACAGTAATGAAACCCAATGTCTTCCAAAATAAATATTGTTTCTTGGTTACTAATATAAATAAATGTATTGCACATTACATTTTTGGAGAAGAATGTGCAAGACCAACATTTTTGAAGTCTAAAGGAGAGGTCTTCCCTCTGTTTCCCTCCAGTCCTCTTACAGGGAAACTTCCACTTGGGTCAGTGGGAATTTACAAGACTCAAAACTACAGAAGCACCCCCAAGTACTTCAGGGTTTTGGGTTTTTTTGTCTGAAAATAAGCATGATATTTGGATAAAAATTTTATTTGAGAAGGTGGAACTCTGGTATTTCTTTTTTCCTAGCGTTATTTCTTGTTAAATAATTGTAAGTTCTGTAGTTTGTAGCTCTCCAAAGGGAAAAATGAATCATTTGTTCACTAAATGGAAAATTAAAGAAGACAAATAGCAGAGTTAAGAGTGTGATTTATTACAGTTCACATCCTACTGTATGTCTACAAGTTCTTTTAATGCTTTTCATAGGAAACAAAACCTAGATTAACTTTCCCAGTGAATTTAAAACTAATTGTTTTTCAAGAAGTTCTACCTTTCCTCCCACTTCATTTAGACTTGCAATAATTATATTCATCATAGTTGTGATAGATTGTAGGGCTGGGAAGAAAGAGACAAGGAGAGAACAAATATTTCCGTATATTAATCATCAGTCTTTAAAAGCTAAAGAATTGTTTTTAGGTGGGGAATGGGACTAAATTGTCTTCTCATTCTTAAAGCTAAATCTGTGGTTTGTAAAGAATTAGTGATAGATCAGCCCTAACACTTAGCTGTTTGGATTGTGTTAAATTAATCCCTTGAAGACATAAAAGTGCAGTCATGCTGTGTAAATACTTCATGCCTCTTTTAAGTGTATAATATAGTAAGAAATTTAATAATAGTAAGCTTTCTCATCATGGTTGTATAACATCATGTCAAAGATACCTTTTTTTACTTGGTGGAAACCGATGTGGTTCCATTGTCGATGATTTTGTTTTCTTTCTACTTAAGTTATTTCTTTTCTGTTTTTCCACAAGGTGTTGATTTGGGATGTGGTATTTCAAAACCAAAAAGTCAATTTCTCAGCTGATGTTCCATGCCTAGTTTCAGAGTTTGTGTGTGTGTGTGGAGAGAGGCGGTTTAAAAAATAATTTAGGCTAAACTTTCTCCTTTCTTCCTTGAAAAGGAGATTGCCGCACTGGGAAAAAACCTCCACTCAATGCTATTCTCTAAACAGTTCCCAAGCAGTGCCTGGGAGATGCTGACACCATGCCAGCAGTTTAAACTTCTTACTCTCAAACACTATCACCTAGAAGTATCTAAAATATCTCCATTTTTTTGTACACACCTTTGCAGAGACACTGTTATAGCTTAGATGGGTAGAGTCAAGTTGTAGACTTCCACTGTTCAGACAAAAGTCTGGATTTCAAGAGTTTAGGAGAAATGGAAAAAAATGTTTCGTCTAATTCCCACTTTGCCTATATTTCTTTTAATAGCAGTATATTTAAGGTATAGCCCAAGAAGTGGGAGCTGGATGGTGATTTGATCCCAGATCCTAGAAGCGCCTGTTTACCATCCACAACAGAGGGATCTTGGTCATGTAACTTGAAGTAGTCTAAATAATTTTCATGTGAAGCAAAGTCTAATATATAGCTGTTTGAGTGACTAAATTTTGTGTGCAAAGTAAGAAGTGTTAATTCTGGTTTAGTCTGTATTTATTAAGGACAGAGATTACCTACAACTAGTGGTGTGGCATTTGTTTTACTGTCTGCTCATGGCCAGATATGTTCCTTCAGGCATCCATCCATCATAAGATGTTGCGCTTTTTTTCTACACAATTGCTTCCCTAAAGAATTTTTAGAATACTGAAACAAGATGCTATTTATTGACCACATGGCTAGTTTGAACTGCAACTTTGGCAGTACTCAGAAATTTGACTTTAAATCAGGAATGATATACACTTACTATGGTTAGGTAGAAATAAAACATGCTCCATGAGCATGTAATGGAAAATCAGGAAATTAAGGGCTTGTGATGTGTAACTGGTAGGCTGAATCTCTTCTGGTGTTTTACTTCATGTTTGTCAGGTCTCATTATAAATTCAACATTCCATGTGAGGATGACCTCCAACAGTGTAAAATTAAATTATGGACAAATCTTGTCTTCCTAGAAAGTTTCTAACTTTCTTAGTGCACATTTTAAAACCTGTGTTTTTAATAAATTAATTAAAAATGTCCTGGTGTTAGAGGCCAAAAGGAAAAGCAAAAATGAATGTAAACACATTGTATGAGTTGGGAGCTATGTCACACAGGAAGAAACTAAAGAAAAACATGATTCTAATAAAATAGAAAAACTGGGCTCATCTATGTGAGCAAAACACAGATCTAACTCTGATAATTTATGTACTATTTCTTTGTAATGTAAAAATGACAAAAAGCACAAGACAAAGCACAACGGAGACAAAATCCACAATTCCTGTTTAGTAATCCATGTGAGGTGGAGCAACCACAGACCTTGGGAGCCATTTTAAAATTCAGCTAGAATATAAGTACAACAAAGTCCTGAGTCAGCAGGGGAGTTATTTCATTTCATTTATAAACCTGAAAACGTTGGGTGAAATTTGTGGAAGATCAAAGACCAAGTAGCTTGTGGTTGTAGTGGTCAGGCAGGAATTTGAGGAACACGTGGTAGAACATTGCTACCCTGAAAGCATTCACAAATCATCAATCAAGTCTGGAATGTCATGAGTTTAGGGAATTTTTGATTTGATAAATATATCTGTTTGGACCTGTTTTGTCTTTTAAAGACTCAAAATCTGGGCATTTTTGAACCTTTTTTTTTTTTTTAGATCAAGTTGTGAACTATGCTGTTATGTTTCAAAAGAATGAAAGCTAAGAATCTTACTGCTCAGGAAAAAAAAGAACTTTGAGAAAACACTCGTTGGGTGACTTGCAGTAAAGGTCATAAAATTTGTCAATGCAGAGAGAGATTAATCTGGAAAGCACTGAAGTTGAGGAAAACTGCTGGAAGTAAGTATGTGAGAAATTGAAAATAAGGCTTTATCATTTTTATAAAAATAGCAGTTACCATGCATAGGCCTGCACCTGAAAGCTTAGAATAAGCTTGGAATTCTGATACTTGACTCACTCGCAAATTATTCCTGCTCTATGAAAAATATACTTATAAATTATCAATAAACCATCTGAGTTTTTAATTTCATCTATGTTTTTGTCTTGTATGATTTATCTTATACTCTATTTTATTGTCCTGTTTAGAAACAGAAGTAGTGGCAAGCAGTATGTCTTTAGTATAACATTTATAGAGCTGAGGAAAAATCCTTTTTTATCATGGATTGTAGAGTATCAAAAAGGCATAAGAAGTAAAATTTAAAGCATACAATCAAGGATGGACTATCATTATTTTGTTAGCTCTAATTTAGTAAGATCAAAAAGTTTTAATTAGTCTGGGCTATGATGTTTGACTACTGAAATTATTAGTGATCTAGACAGGCAATTAACTATTTCATCTGCTTTGTGGTGGAGTCAAAAAGTGCTTCAAATTCTAATCAGTAGTAGTTGATATCGGAAAGCTCTTATTTTTGGTTAGAATAAAAAAATGTGTTTATATTCCAATTCAGAGTTGGAATTTTTTTTACACTAAGCCTTTTTAACAGTCTAAGAGAAGGAATCCAAGCTGCAGAGCTTTTTTGTCACTTCATTTCTAACTACTATAAATGTTTGCTAAACTATTATTTTATTAATCTGGTTTTTGTAAGGAAAAACCTCACCCCCTCTTTTCAGCTGGGGAATTAAATGTCACATTCCCTACTGAAGGACATATTTTATGGAGAAGTTATAAACCCTAAAATTAAGTTTGCAATGGAAAATCTGACAAGCTTAACTCTGGAAATGCAAAAAATATATTCTTAACAACACATAAAGAACTATATATGTATATGAAATGTATTTGCAATGTACTATATGTTTATTACCACTTAAACACTTAAAAATGGAAAAAACCAGCACATACTCCAACTGTCTACTAAATATTTTTTAATATAGCCAGAACACACTGAAAACTGTAGGACTGAAGAGTATATGGTAAGTGTTTAAATAACATCAAATGCAATAAAACATTTCATTTGAAATGTTATGCAGGTGATAAAACTGTCATGCAGAATTACTATTTGGCGTGCTTTGAAAAAATATAATCAGGAGAAAAGACGTAGGGAAAACTTAATCACTAAAGAAAAACCTGTGAAAATGAAGCATGTTTGTATTTGTTCAAGTATTCAGAATTTTGCAGCAGATCCTTTATTAACAGCTGAGTTCAACTGCTGTGGAACACTGGGCTGGGACTGGACACTTCCATGCTCATGGGTATGAAGATGTGTGAAGAGTTTGGTAGCTCATGACACATGCTCCTGCCCCCTTACCAGCCAAGCCAATGAATTTAGGAAAAGAGATAATAAAGGAAGTTTTTTCTCTACTTTCCACCTTTTCCATCTCTTGAGGGGACAGAGGAGGTGAACTGAAAATTATATGAACCTGCTGCAAGCGAAAGTGGCAGAGAGCAAGTGGGGTTGACAAAGGAAAGGAAAAGAAGAAAATGTAGGATACTTTTAAGATTTATTCACTAAAAATGAAGAAAAAAAAAGTGAAGTGGAAAGAGACATAACTCATGGGAGGTGATTCTTTGGGTGAGTAATATAGTCTGTCCACTTGTAGGACAAATGTTGGAAAATAAGTGTGTTCTACATGTTGCCTTGCAGTTATTTTTTTTAAGATGGGAATGGACAAATAAGCTTGAGGGGAATTTTGACCATAGATTCTCAATACCATTTTGTGATTTTTATATAAATGATACTTTGAGGACAGCAAGGGTAATTTTAGAATTTAAAATAAAGCCATTACCATCATTATTGATTCAATATCCCTTCTCTTGCCAGAAGTTCTACCAATTGCTCTCTATTGACATACACTGTTTTTCTTATTTAGTTGCATATGGTAAATCATCCTTTCCATTTCAGAAGGAGCAAGAGAATCTCTTGCTCTTGTTTCCTGACACACTAGCATCGTCCTGAATACTCGCTCCTGTTCTCTTTCAGAACACTTGTTTAGTTACCTTGTCTGCCTTTGCTGGCACCAAAGACTTACTGTGCAAGAAGAAAGGTCATTTCTGTCTGGTAAATAATAACCCTAGTTATTATTTTGAGAGGAGGAATGAGCCGCTACTACTTTCTCTTTGCTTTTCCTTAAGGCACAAGATATTTTCACTGCTCTGCCATTTCTTCTTTCTCCCCAAGGTCGGTTTCATTTTCAGTGGATACACTTAGACAAGTCTTGGACTTGGTTCAGTTAAAATTACTGTATGTTTGGCCTCTGTATCATGGAAGCACAAGCAAAGCAGCTAAACACTGTGGAAAGTTGTTGTTCTCTGTTTTCTCTGGCCATGCACAAAGTTCTTCAGTGCAGAAGCTTAAACATTTTGCTTTGAATTGAATCCCCTGGAATTACATGCTTTGTGGTCTTATGCTAAATTGTAGACAGAATATAAATGGGCCATTGCTTCTCAACACTCTTCACAGTAGCTGTTTTTTTAAAAATTTATTTTATTTTTATTTTTTATAACACGGTGAAGTTCAGTATGGTTCAGGCTCTTAGACCCAGGCATAACCCAGCTTCTCTTTTCTGTATGGGGAAGAGATCCTAACAAGTTTGATAGGTGGTGAAAAAAGCTAAGCCTCTGTCTCCCTATTCACAGATACTCTACAAAATTAGAATCAGTTTCAAGAATAACTATTCAAAATAGCCAGGGAATGTCTGCTCTGCCTTGAATCTCATCAGTAGCTGGACTTCCCTTTTGCCTTTTGGCTAGTGACTGAGAAGAGCAAACCAAACTGGTCTGGGAGGCATCTTGACAGTGTCTGGTGGTGTGCTACAACTCTAGCTTGCTAGTCCTCTCAGTAATTTGTGATTTTTAAAGAAGAGGATATCCAAGGACACGTGCTGGGATTAATTAAATGTTGCCCTGCATATTTTAAAATTACTTAGCCTACTGGAACAAGGGTCTGTTTTGTAGTCAAAACTGTATGGCATCATACTGCACGGTGTGAAAAACGATGCTGTCTGCAAGGTGTTGGAGAACCAGACCCTGCTAGGGACAATCTGGAGCAGAGTTGGAGTTGCAGGAATTTCAGAACCAAGATCAGGTGTCTGTTAATCACAATATTGCTACATTCAAGATTATCTCCCACTCATTGTGCCCCTTTTGTTGGTGAAAGACAAATCAGTGAAGTCTATGGACGGAAACACAAGGTTCAATTCATAGTTTTCCTTCTTCAAAGGCTGGTGACTTATTATGAAATGTTTAACTTGTGACAAAAATCAGCAAACTCATGAAGTACTTCTTGCCTTTGTTAAAATGGCTGATGAGCTCAAGTATTTCATAACCAACATCACTGTTGGTTAATGAAAAGAACCTCATGCATTATGTGCTGGTTTTGGCTGGGGTAGAGTTGATTTTCTTCACAGTGGCTGGCACAGGGCTGTGTTTTGGATTTGTGCTGAACACTGTGATAATAGAGATGTTATTGCTGAGCAGGGCTTACACAGAGCCACGGCCTTTTCTGCTTTTTTTACTGACAGATTGGTGAGGAAGTTGGGGGTGCATGGGACGTTGGGAGGAGACACAGCCAGGACAGGTGACCCAAACCGTCCAAAGAGGTATTCCAGACCATGTGACATTGTGCTCAGTGTATAAAGTAGGGGGAAGAAAGAGGAAGCGAGGGGACGCTTGGAGTGATGGCGTTTGTTTTCTCAAGTCTCCGTTGCGTGTGATGGGCCCTGCTCTCCTGGGGATGGCTGAACATCTACCTGCCCATGGGAAGCAGTGACTTAATTCTTTTGTTTTTCTTTGCTTGCATGTGCAGCTTTTGCTTTCCCTATTGAACTGTCTTTATCTCAACCCATGAATTTTCCAGGTTTTACCCTTCTGATTCTCTTGCTGATCCTGCTGGTGGGAGTGAGTGAGCGGCTGCATGGGGCTTGGCTGCTGGCTGGGGTGAAACCATGACACAGCAATGCAATTTACATTAACCTAATTTAATTTGCTCTTGGAGTCAATTTTGAATTAAGCTACCAAAAATACAGGTGCTTAAGTATCATATGTCTTAAAACATTACATGGAGCTTATCTGTAAATAGATGACTAGCAAAGACTTGTAAAAAATTCTAAAGTACATTTAAATTACTATTTTTGACTATAAAACGGAATTATTTATTATTTATTACTTAGAAGCAGTTTTTAATCCTTCCACACACTTAATATTCTACTAGAGGAATACTGGAGGAGTACTGGTGTTTTAACAACACTTAAAGCTATTTTAGAAAAGACACCATCACATTAATTTGATTCTCTAAACATCTTGTTTTCATTTTTTGTCACTGTATTTCAGATAATTTTCATGGTGACAATAGTTTTTTAGAGGCTGACCTATAGCTTTCTGTGAAAAAAGCAATATTAAAAATAATGTTAACCAGACTGTAACCACTCTGGTACAACTCAGCAGAACACAGGAAGTATGATGGCTGTTGTATTTTCTTGGTATTGTAAAGAAATTTCTGAAATTTGTAAAAAACAGTACAAAGGATTATACTGTCTCTACTTTCTCATAAGAAATGGGACTATTACTAAATGTAAATAAGAATATCAAAACTGATATAAGAAACCTAATAAATAAATAAATGTGAACCAAAGTAGAATGCAATTAATCAGCAATTTTTAATTTAATTTTATCCCTTTATGACATATGCTTGCATAACATGCTGAAAATGTTATGCATGTAAGATCTGAGTTTATTTTCACAGCACTCAGTGAGATACCATTACTTGCTACTAGAGAGAAGGAAAGTATAGTTAGAAAAGTGGGTACAAATCTCTATTTAGACATGTTCAAGGTAACTCAGTATTTTTTATTCCAAACTAGGGATGTAATATTACCTGTGGTTTACTAGAGCTGCTCAACAGAGAAAATTTGTAAATTAATGTCTATTCTCTTATCAAATCTTGCACAATTTGAGAGTCAGGCTTTGACTGTCCAAAGCAAAATGAGCTAACTGTGGTCAAAGTAATCTGACCATTTAGAAAAATAGCAGCTCCATCAAAATGTTGCTATTCAACCTAACAGAACAGTACGACTGCATGGGTAGAGAAAAAAGCCTTGTATAAAAATGCTCTGTACCCTTTTCAAAATAAGTTGGATTAGTACAGTTATAATTATTCAAGGTATAACTTTGGTAGGAAAAGAGCTCAATTCCATGTTTTTAGTCATATTGGGTGGGCAAAAATTAAATGTTTGTCAGCGACGCACTTAAAGCTGATCAGAGTGACACAGTTCCAGACAGCCCTGTTGCAGATTGTCTTGACATCTGTTTCCCTTATCTGCTGTTGTTTTGGAGATCTTCTAATCAGTGCTTTAACTACATGCAGGCATATATATTAATGGACACTGGAGACAGGTCCAACCTATTAGAAATTTAGGCACAACAGGGTTATAAATGTTACTTGATACCTTATAAAGCCCAAGATACCTGACCAGTGCATAGGCTCTGTTGCTTGATGTAGTCAGGTGATAACATATGTACACTTGTGCTGCCTATTTCAGCAAGTGTCAAACGTTCATGCTAAGTACTACATAAATTATCACCTAATTAAGCACTGTTATGGTTTGGATTGGGAGGGAAGTGTAAACTTGATTCTCCTTAGAGAGCTATATGCAGAAATATGATGTAGAATTCATTTTACAAATAAAGGTCAAAGACCAGATTTTTTCAGATTTTTTGGAAGAAGGAACTGGAAGGGAACCTTGACTTCCTTAATTAAATCCTTTTCTGCTCATGAAAATTCTGAGAGGTTAATTCAGTTTTATGTGCACTTCCCCATAATATTGTAGAGATGTCAGGAGCACTGTTCTGTTATTGGCACAGTTTGTACCCTATTGGCTTTCTAAACTTCTCATTGCTACTCTTACATCAATAGTTACTGAGTCATAATTTATGAATGTCAAAAAAAATATTCACCTGAAGGTATAAGTTTAGGGTTACAAGATAAGGCTGTTATGAAATGGTCTTATCTGAAGATATTAAACATGTATAAATGTGTCTATCACTATATTCAGATAAATATACCTAAATATATTATTTGTGTGCTAGATGTGAAGATACATGTACTGCTGCTGGTCCAGCCATTATGTTATCCTGGCTGGCTATGAAATTCAAAATACAGAATCTGCTAGCAACTGCTCTTGATGCTTTAGATTACAATGTCCTTTAGGACAGGAGCAGCATGCCTCTATGTTTAACTCACCTAGAAAAATGTGAATGCAGGGGTGAGTGACATTTTTGGCCACTGCTCGATTACAAAAGAAGTAAAATAATATTCATGGTCCCTGGAAGAGGGAAAAATGGTGAAAAATATGGAACTAAAGGGAGAAATCAGAAGTCAGATTTACTAAGAAGTAGTTAGGGATCAAACTATGTGTTTTCAGGCAATAAAGAGATTCTTCTAAAGCAGTCTGTGGTACTGACACCAAAAACAAGGAGGTCAACATTAGCAGTATGACAGTTATAACATTGATTCAGAAAATAGTATGTTAGTTTATTTTTTCCTCCAACTAGACAGTAACGAGCTGAAGGCAGCGAAGCACCTAGGGACATCTGTGTTAAAACAACACATGCGAGTGGAAAGAAACACAGAGTGGGGTGGGAGGAAAAAAATAGTCAAACACAAAAAGGCAAAGTAGCCAAACGGGCAGTTTCTTATCCCAAAATGCTTCTGACATTTCTCCTTCTCTGCACTTCAGGAAGGTAGAGAGCAGGGAAATGACAGCAGTGAAATATTTTTCTCTTTCAAGCAGTTTTCCACTTCACAAATACCACTGCTACCACAGCTGGCATCACAGGTAGTCTTTGCAAAGATGCCCAGGGCTGCACCACTGTAGAGACCAAATTACTTCCTCTTCTCCTCCCCAGGTGAAGTCTGAAGCATGTTGGCATTCCTGTGTTGGAAAATTTGCATTGGCATTACCAATACCAAGAGGCAATTTCCTTGCTATGGTGTGTCTGACCTAGTTACACATTCAGCCTCTTGACTGAATGAGAAAGGAGCTGCTTGCAAAGTTCTTGAAGATCTTCAGGGGTACTGAATCACCTCAGCACTGGTATAAGTAGTAATATTTTCACTACCTTCTATGAAGTCTTGTTCTTTATGTCTGTATGTTTTGAACGATGTGCTTTTACATATGACTTTTTTGCTAAAAATTTACTAAGGGCAAAATTCAGAAATATATATCTATTCATGCAAGGCAACTTACCTAACTGGCAGTTCTTTGTCTGGAGATGCTGCTCAAAAACTAAGGCCAGACCAAATGGTTTTTGGCCGGTTTTATATCAACCTTTGTTTTCAATACATGGATGTCAGAGAAAAATGAAATATTCAATTTTTGTTTTACCTCCGAACTCTATATTTTGTCCTCTTTTGTAGTGCTCAAAAAATATTTTGCTCTATTGTATTTGTACCACAATGGTGCAAAATTGTGTACTCTGTTAATTTTTCTGCATTTTACTACCACAGAAATCAAAAGTGGAGGTGACACCTATTAAAAAAGAAAATAATGTCACATTAGTAGGAATATCCCAGTGTTTGTTTAATGTTGCCATGCCAGCAGTATGCCCTACAATAATCACAGCCACTATCAGACAGAGGACTGCTTCTTACAGTGTTCAGATAACCCTGACAGAGTGTCCAGTCATTCAACAACTTTGTCCTGTTATTTTATATTATAACCATGCTGCTCTACTGTTGGTTCAATATATGTTTAAAGCCTGCAGATAGCAGAAAAACTGCTTTAAATTGTTTTTAGCTGGGTCATGATCTCTGTCCCACAAATCAGCAAAATCACTGGTGATTCTGCAGCACCTGTTTCTCCCCTTCTTTACCACAGGGAACTTAGGATAAAATTCATTCAATGAAATTTGGATTTCATTTACTTCAATGAATGAACAGCCAGGTCTGTAGAACATGGTCTACTCCTAGCTCTGCCATTTATTACCTCTGTGTCTGTGAGCCAGACTTACTGCTTGTTGTCTTTCTTTTCTCACCAAGAAATTATTCTGATGCTTGAATTTGCACAGGTTTTAAATGCCTGTTGACCAGGGAACAAAAAAAGGAAGAACAAGAGTGTTCTCTGGGTTTCTATTTTTTGTATGCACAAGCCAGGCAATTGCATCAGTTGATAGTTTTGTTAAAAGGCAGACTAGATGATGCAACAAATATGATGACATGAAAGAAACTCCACGGTCTGCTCTTTTGAGGTCTTTAGCAAAGAGGAACACTTGCACCTCTGGCCCGAATTTGGTTTACCGATCTTTCATTTCCTCAGCTGAATGCTTAGGATCAGTCAGTGTGCTAGAAATCCTACTGGACTCGCAGCCAGTGTGTCTGCAACACTTCTTTCAGCAAACACAAACCAAGTTTAAGGGCCTGGAAAACAGTACAGCAATTTGCTGGCCCAAAAGCAAAAATAAACCTTGCACGGTGTGTCACATCAGCTCTTAACTGTCTCCAGGAAGTGAAATGTTTGACAGGGAAATATATTTGCTTGTGGCCTCGTTTGATTCATGTTTCAAGGAAAGAATTGAAGTCATACCCCCAGTGGAGCACTTACATCAGTCAAGGGGAGGATACTGCAATCTCCAAGATGTCATCTTCCTGCACCCTCCTCCCTGCTTCCCTGTGAAGGCATAGTGCCATTCCATTGAAGGAGATTTCAGAAAAGGGGTACAATGTTTTTTCTGTGTAGGACAAATTGGATAGGATGAGTTAGGTGTAGAAATCTTTCAGTATTGGGAGGGAATGGTTTCATTCTGGTGGATTTCTTTGCATCTAACTTTCCACTCCCTGTCCCAACCTAGTAGGAAAGCATATAAAAATATTAGGAGAGGCTTCCACAGTGTTAGTATAAATTTGGAAGAACTCCATAAGGAAACTGTGAAATTACCATCACGCAAAAAATGTATGCCAGAAGAGACCAAGTCCAAAGTGCAGAAGGTGATTTATAGAATACAGTTGATAGAACATAATCCAGTTTCTAATTTCTGATTGGGTTCCTGATCAATCTTCTCCATCACACCACAGATCCTGTTAAAGATATCCTCTCAACTAAACTTGCTTGAGACAGAATAGTAAAACTTAGCTTAGATAGCCAAATTAATAGTTAACTTCCTTGAGACAGAATAGTAAGACATGCTTAAAAGTAAAGACAAAATTTTTAGAGAGAAATGGAAGAAATTTACTGATGTTCTAGTGTCCTTTTCTTTGTCTCACCTTCAAGTTCCGCTATTTTTATCTTTGTTCTTTTTGACATGGTGTATATCAGAGCCCTGTTAGAAACTTACCACAGCACCTCTCCACACTGCTGTCATTGATGGAGAGGTAACTCCAGAACCTCATTAAAGATGTGTTTGTGTTTTTGTGCCCAAAATATTTCTCAAGCTATTTTAAGTAGGCAAGCAGATATGCTAAAGTACTAAAAATAAATATTTAAAAATACTTGACCTCAAAATACCAATCCATGAGAAGTAGAGGGTAAAAGGACCTTTAAAAGGATCTTTTCCTTGCATCCTACCCAGAGCAGAGCCTCAGATTTACAAACTTGTGGTTAAGGCAGATGTAGACTGAGCTGCCATCTGAGATGGCATCACAGGAAGGGCCAGATATTTTCCAGGTTTCTAGTACTCTTGGCATGGGTGTTGAAGCTCTCAGCATAGTGTGGGGGTTTCCGATCTGTTCTTAGTGAGATAGTACAGTTCACAGAGGCTGCCTTATGGGTCACAATCCATGCATAGGGGAGGCTGTTGTCAACACTGCTTCTTACACAGTTGTAGCTACGGCAGGAATTATGTTTTTGTGCAATATTAGCATAATTGCTAATAATGTCTAAAAAAGATTTCAATTTTACTTGCACAGAATCATGTTCCCTTTCTGTAAAGCATGAATCCTGCCATCATCTTGTTCTCTTGACTTTATTTACTCCCTTTCAGCTCTTCTCGTTCTGTTTTGTTTTGTTGTGGGTTTGTTTTTTTTTTTTTTCTTACTTTTGCCTTCACAGTAGGGAGGGAGCCAGCCCTTTGTGGCTCACCAGTTCTCCATGGAGCAACAGGAACCAGACCACAGCTTGGGCACCTCAGCAGGCTCTTCTGAAAGGAGCATCAGACAGAGTATTAAAGAAGGGTGTGTTCTCACAGTTGCCCAGCACTATCAACACTAACCAGCAGGATGATCTGGATTTCTGCAGCCCCATGCCAGATGGCCCCTGACTGCAGTCTTCACTGCAGGTCTGTGCTCTGTGGTTATGGCAAGACTTCATTCTGAAATAGCTGCTTGATTTTTGAAATTCAGGCATAGCCCTCTTATTTGGATATTTCAAGCTGCAGGTTTCAGTTGAACCCATAAGCAGCAGCTGGGTTTAATAAATGAGGACAGATATTCCCAGGTATTTAAAAGCTGGACAGAATGATACAGTGTTTACAGGCAGCTTGCCCCACGCAGAATGAAATCCGGAGAGATCCATTGCTTCAGGGCTTACACATTGCAATGCACATACAGTCAGAAGTTACTTTGAGTATTTATGCCCCACATAAACCAAAATGTTTTGCCTAATGTCATGAAAAATACAGAGGATTCTACAATAACTGTGAACAATGTGGCTTTTAATTTAAAACTTAGTATTGCAGAGAACTCAGTCTCTTAATGAAAGCTTATGGTCTTCAAATCAAAGCCAAAATCTGTTTTTAAAATTTGTGTTTTACAGCCTTTTTGTTGGGTTTGTAAACAGTGTTTCATTAAAAGACAAATATCTCCAAGAAAACAGATTATGTAAATACATGAGTCCGATTTTTTCTTATGCTGAGGGTTGTATCCAGTCTTGAAATGCTTCAGATCAGAGAGGAGAATTGCCATATAGAAATAATGGCATAATACAACAAAGCAGTAGTCTAACATAAAAACAGGCAGTGTTTGGGGGTTTTGCTGAGCAAATGCATCACTGATTCATATGGAATACACTCCTTGTTACCAGGACATAGTCAGCTTAGTTTCAGTGGTTTTCTAGAGTGGCAAAATGTTGAACTAACGGTTCATTTTAGTCAAAGTGGGGCAGCCCATTTTTCTTTAAGTTCACCTTTTCCTTTGTCAGTGATCTTGGTGTATTGGGGAGACCTGTCAGTGTTATGAAGCAGCAAAGCCCAAGAGCAGTAGAAACAGGGGCTTGAATGTGGGAAAGTGATGAAGAAAACCAATTCACAGATCCTCTTCAAAAGATAAGGGCTCCTTTCCTTACTGTTAGAGGGAGCAAGTGATCTGTAGTGATGCCTCCTTGCTACACAAACCACTTTCAATGCATGTCTCTCCACTAACCCAGTCACTGTTTTCTGGATGTTTTGTGACACCACAAAGCAGCTGTTCTTTTACTCTTCTGACTAAGACATTTATATTCAACCCTGACATTTTAATCTAATAAAAAAAAATTCTTTTTGCCTCCTTGCAGTATAAACAGAGAACCTCTATATAATGGGCATCTGTGGAATATGGAATTAATCCCACTAGTGCGGAAAAACCTTCATAAGTCTCTTGCGGCTTCATCACTCTTTGAGTTATGAGGTCTTCCTCTCACTTATGGGATAAAGTCCAAATCCCACAGAAGCTTATTATGTGCCCACTATTTATTAAAACTTCATCATTTAAAACAAAACACTTAAGAAAGACACTGGGAAACATTTAAAATCAAAGAGGTTTCAGTCTGAGGAATATTTGTTATATTTGAAGGTTTTTCAAAGCAGAGAAGAAAAAGTTCATTTTAGTCCTGATAACCACTAAACTTGCTGCTTCTGATTATTTTTCCTTTTTTCCTTTTTCTCCATGGAGAGATTCTGAATGTTTTTCCTTTCTTTCCTACATGATTTTATAAATCTTTCAGCATCCCTCTGAAGACTTACATTTCTCTGCTTTGCAGCCCAGTCACTAGAGCCATTAACCATGAGTGAGAGCCCTTGTTCCCTGGCTTATGGTTGTAAGTGTATGTACTTGCTGTACCTTGATTTGCAAGAAGTTCTTTAAATAACACTCAGTGTTTTGCAGAAGTGTAACTTCACACAAATATACTAACTAAAGTTTAAACCTGGTAGTTTAACAGTACTAACATTTTCTACCAAGGCAGTTTTGGAGCTAAGAAGATTTGGACAAGGGGTAGGGAAACCTGTTTGATTTAAAACTCTGTCATATACTCTATCTGGGCACATTTAGACCTCTTCTTCCCTTGCCCTGGTTTCTACTGACAGACTCTATTTCTTTATGATCTGTTTGTACCTCAAATCAAGTAGAAGCTAAAGTCCACCAGATCACTTGATGTAATGCAAATGAACATAGCAACTATGTTAACTATGCTGCCTGGGAATTAACCTAACCACTTAATTGTAGTAATTTATGATGTAGGTTTAAACAAGAATCTTTAGTCACTATTTTGCAAAATAAGAATGAGAACTGATTAAAAAATACCTTTAAATTGCCTTGATATTCAGTCACACAAGTGCCATTGTTACCTATATATTAAACATAGTTTAAGTTTATCATTCCTGGGTTTGAAGCATTTTTCCCTATTTCTTCCTATGAGAAATGAATAGCTGTTATCACCTATAGAATTCTCCCCTTCCCTTACACAGAAGTAAGTAAATAATTCCCAAAAGAGTTGTGAAAAACAAGGAACCCTATTTAACAGCTAAGGAACGTAAAACAGATTCTCACAGAATGATTACCCTAGTGTCATCCTGTACATCAGTGTCAGAGCTGGGATGAGAAGCCAGAAGTTGCTGACTGCAAGCCCTGAGCTCATGGCTTTGGCTCCTAAGGTAAAGTTCCAGTTCTGTGCACTGAAACAGGCATAGACTTTTTCGTCATCTTGCAGAGAAGTAATGTTGAGGTGAGAATATTGAAACATTTGTATGGTATATGTGGAGCAGATCTGGCACTGGCACATTTCTGAATTATTTCAGACACCTGAAGCTGCAGGGGCTGTGCTCCCTTCCAGCTGTACTGAGAGCAGATGAAAAGCACTGTGCAGCTAAAAGGTGTGTGCATGCAAGACTGATGGTGTTGGAACTGTTTACCCTTTAAAAAGAAATGTTCAGGTTAAGAGAGCAGACTGCTTCTGAGGAGTGGGGAACAGAGGAGGATTGCTTTACTAGTTGGAAGACTGTGGGCATGATGTATCATTCTTTACCTCTGAAAAAAATCAGGTTAATTTAAATAAATTCCAGGGGAGCAGCCAAATCTTTTGTGCATACTTGAACTCTGAATCTCTTCACTTATTCATATGTTCTTACAGTCAATCACTTTTCTTTCCTTAGCACTAATAGAGAAAACAGGATCTGAATTTAAGGCAGGCAGGGGAATAAAGAGCAAACAGCCATATCTGCTGTCTATTTCTGAAAATGCTGAGGGTTACTTCTAGTCTCCAACAAGAACTCAGGATGGACCTGCATTTATGAGAATCTGTGAGATTTACATCAAAAACTGTACAGCCAGTAAGAGAGCTTCAACTTGATGACAGATCTTTCTGCTCACGCTTTGCTGCTGTTGGTTCTCTTTGCTGCTGAGTGGGACAGAATTAGCACAAAATGACCCTTTTATTCTGCTATAGCATGGATTTATATTCACAGGAGCAGCTCCTCAGTAGGGGTAAATTGTCTTAACTCTTTCAAAGGACTTGAATTTGGCTATTTGAGGTTTGGTCCTGGCAAAAGGTGAGCACATGTTTTAAAGCTCCATGACTTCATCTGTCAAATCCACTGTCACTCTGTGTCACCTCCAATCTTTAGATTTCTTGCATTGCTTTTCAATGACATTGAAACAAATTTCTACCTGTTGCAAAGGATGCTGTTGTAGCCTACATGTAATAATATTTTGGATGTGATTATTTTTAGGTGTGAAAAATTTTGGAATGTGATGGGAAGTAACTGAGATAAAATTCTTTGCTTTTATTTTGAATTTGAATTAATTTGCTTTGATTTTGAATTAATTTGAAAACAATTTTGAATTGTTTTGTCATCTTCAGCAAAGTAATTTTTTCTTTTTCATTGTTTGAATAATTTATTATCTGTACATTATTTTAAAAAAGAAAAACTAGGGCAATTCTGATGGCAGTGTTCAATTTTTTTCCTCTGCTGCGTGCACAAATGTAATAGTAATAAACATAAAATGTACATAAATTCAGTTTTTAGATTAAAAGAACAGAAAAGACAAGCAAAGTATGGACTGCAGAACCAACAGGAAGTGAAAAGGTGGCGAGAGTGAAACAAGAATGTAAATCACATTTTTTATGAGTGGCCACCCGGACGACAGAGTGCAGAAGCAGACCGGGTTGTTGTGAGAAAAAACAATGAAGAGTGCACATGTAATAATACAAAGTGCCTAAGCAAGGGGTAGGGCCGGGGCAGTGCTGGGGAAGGCTATCCTCAAGCGGGGCTTGGAGAGGGCTCATTGCTTACTCTGCCTCCTGCTTTTTTGGTCCCCTCAACCCCCCTTTACTTTTTTCTTAAACGAGGTTGGTTTTGGTAGGGATGGTCCAAAAAAGCACCCTCTTGAACAATAAACACAAATGACTGTGGTGGTCCTGTCAGCTTTGGATCTTTGTAAAATAACCAGTGATCCACATCATTTTCTGGAATTGATTTCACAGGCTTTCCCTCTACATCCTCACTGACAGCCTGGAAAAAAATTTCCACTACCACCATCACTGAATGCTATTCATTTTCCCATTATTATAAATTCTTGCATGCAAAGAGTCCTAAAGAGCAATCCCTTTGACGCAGAGGTGATTTTGCTACTGAAGGAGTAGCAAATCAAATGTTACGCTGACAAACTCCACCATTTTGAAAAAAACACTTGCAAATAATTAAACAGTTATGCATGGCAAAGACTTGAAGCTTTGATGATTTATTCAGACTTTGTAGCCTATAGTAAAATACAAATTTTTGTTAGTAGTGGCATAAACCACGTTAGGGACATGGTTTAGTGCTGGGCTTGGCTGGCAACAGACTTGATGATCTGAGGGGTCTTTTCCAACCTAAACGATTCTATGATTCTATGATAAATGTAACATTCTCTCCTGTTCCCTTCCCCCCTTTTTTCCTAAGTGTAAGACTTCCAACATTTTTGGAAGCAAAAAAGCATCTGTTTTTCTGTATGTTTGCTTTTTTTATAGACTTCATAAATCCAGCAGGCCTCTCTTTGGACCACTAGGCCCTTTCAATAGAAGCATGTTTTCACTGGGATTTCCACATTCATAATTATTCCTCTAGTTTCTCTGCTGTGAGAAGACAAGCTGCTATTTCATTGCTTTGGGGAAGTTAATAATATGGCAGGCAAAACATCAGGAAAAATTATAATGAATGAACCTATACAAATTGTAGGGAAACACATGCTGCTGTTATAAAATGTTCCCATCATAAATCCCAGCAAATCACTCTCTGCACAAGTGAATAACTTTTTAACACATAAACACTCAATTAATTAAAGGTAATATACTATATACACTCAAACTAGTGTGACACAGAAAAGACAGATTCAAATAATGGCATTCAAGATTGTAGGCCCAGTCCTGTCTGCCACAGTCCTCCTGAGAGTTTTGGGAATAATAACACTCCAAAGTAACTCTCATCTAGACCCGAAGTGAAAATGAAGTTCTCAGCCTCAGTGCTGCTATACTATATTATTGCGTTCACTTAAGGCATAAGTAGGAAACTCTTTTACTTTTTTTCTCACCTTATTTCAGACATATAGAAAATGTTTCCTCAGCTTCATGTAGGTCACCATTCCCTCCTCCTTCTCCTTCTCCTTCTCCTTCTCCTTCTCCTTCTCCTTCCTGTCCCCCTACTATTTCTTAGTTATTTGTATTTTTCTACCTTGCCCAGGATTCTTGGAAGATTATTTCTTTTAACAATTGTATTATTTTCAGGGCCAGTGAATTTACTGATATTGTCTTTTCCATCTATGGCTGTGGTTCAACTCCACTAAGATATATCTGTTCATTTTGAGAGCCAATTTGGTTAGAATTGGCTGGGACTATTTTAAAAATACTTTTAAAATAAATTTTTCACTCTATAAGAAAAAAAAGGAAGTGTGAGGGAAAACAAACTTTGAAATGTTTTCAGTTTTGATTACATTTGTGTGAAGATCAGACAGAGACTTAGCAACTGTAGAAAAATAACCAACTTGTACTCATATAGAAAGAAACAAAGCAAGGTTCAGTTTCCCAGTGCAGGGGTTATTTAGTTTCCTCCATCAAGAGTCACTGAGAGCAATCCACCAAGAAAACTAGTTAAAAGTAGTGACTTGAATCCAAGACTTATACATTCAAGAATACTTATATTCACACACCTGCTTGAAGCTAAATTATATTGCTGTATCAATGGTAAAGCATTTGTGTGTTTTGACAGGGAGAAATATAATGATAGTCCATTTTTATACAACATTGTAAAGATAAAATGGGATAGTTTTTTAATTCTTTGAAGGTTTCTGAGATCAAGGAACTTTTCCCATTCATATATATTTACTATGGCCAGTCCCTATGTGTATTATATATAATAGAGATTATGATTTGTCATGTAACTGTGACCAAACAAAAATGAACATTTTCTTCCTACTCTCCACTCCTCATTTTTCACAGCTCAGATACTTCTATGTTGATTCACTTTCATATCACTCTTGTGATTGATAACTCTAATAAGAATTAAAGTTTACACAAGCTGAGAAAACACAGACAAATTAAATTTAAAAAAAGTCTAAGGCTTCCCCTCCCCAAGGTAACAGAAATATGAAACATAGAATAGTCAAGGTTGGAAAAGACCTCCAAGATCATCAAGTCCAGCCATCATCCTAGCACCACCATCATGTTCACCACTAAACCACATCTCCAAAACCACAAAGCAATAGCTGATGGCAATAACTGGGGCTGTTTTGGGTACATACTGTGTGATCACCTCTTTGGAATTAATTTATCATGTCTAACCTTCTGCCTGACTGCTGAGCAACCACCAACAACAAAGCATCACACACATGTGTTTTGTCTTTCCAGTTATTGGCAGATATTTTACTTTTTATCTTTTAAGTCCTATATTTTCCTCAGTCAGTACACTCTTTTGAAGTGGACCTTGATATTTTATGGGAACTTCTTGTGTTTTCTGCTTCTTTCCCATTAAGTTTATCAGTAAACATGACAGGATTCCCTAAATAAGCAGAACTGAATTTTAGATTGGCAATATACACTAGATTTGGAAAAAATTTAATGGGGCCACTCAGGTTGAAAAAACTGGTTGACAGGTTGGAAAATGAGATGCAGCATTACAAACATCTGTCCTTTCCTACCCCAGTCTCTCTGATGGTAGCCCCCTCCAACACCATCCATGAGAACTTCTGTCTCACCCAATGGACATTAATATCTCCTGCCATCATGGAGGAGTCTTGCAGGGTAAAAGTCTCCCCAAGTTTTTTGGAAATTGCAGAGGAATCCTTGGTCATCCTAGGAGAGGTGTGTGGGTTATGACACAACCTAACAATAATTAATAGCCTTTAGAGGCCCTTACTCAATATTCTCAGTTTAATCTAAGTGTATCCAGGTTACTTTGTCAGATTGTTATTTATTTATAGGACTTCCTAAAGTGCATAATGGAAAAACTGCTGTACTAAGCACATACCTGTTGGACTCAGCAAGCCTGGTTATAGATTATGAAATTTCTTACAAAATTACTGGAAGTTTCAGAGCTTAAAAATGAACCCTCATGCTTGGCCACAAATATTTTAAATAATTCATAAGTATTTTGGCCATTTAAGGGCTTGTTGGTTGCTATAAAACTTTATCCTGTTAAAACTTATCCTTCACTTACGAAGTTTGTTTCTAGAATTTATATATTCCATTACCTGGTCACTATTAATCATAGTTCATAGTTACTCTCTCAAGAACATCTATTTTTAGCCATGGAAGTTATCTTATATAGGCATGTTACCCAATGATGGCTCTTTCCAAGCCAAATGTAACACTTCCAAAAAATCCTTTCAATTAAAGTTATACTGATGCTGACAGTAGCCACTAGCAAATCCACAGGGGAAGAAGTGAATATGAATTGATCCAGTCTTAGATCCTGTCAGCTAGTGATTACCCAAAAAATGGATCCTCTGGGAGATTGTCTGAGTCCTTTATCTCATTTTTAACCTTTGGCCTTCACACTGGCCTGTGTTCAAAACTTCCACTATTTAGTTTTGGCTGTGTGAAACTTGATACCTAAAGTGTTGCTGGCGGTGCTCTACTTTGTGTGTTGCTGTACATGTTGTAATATTCATCTATTTTGTTCTTATCTTACAAAAAAAAGGCTGAACAGCTGAGGATAAAGTTATTGTAAAATTCAGGCACAAAACGAGCCTGGGAAATGCGTGATATAATAAGCAGTTTCTAGAATTGTACAAACAAATTTTAAAACCAAGAGAATCCAAATGGAAATCACTCCATAATTTTTAACACTGATTAGCAATGTCATATATTTGAAGGAGTAATAGCTGACAAAAACAGGACAAAAGGTGGATTAAACATGGACTATGCATTTTGCTGAAAGTCAAATGAAACTTGAAACCATAGACTACATTTTTGTGAGGGTTTCTCATTAATAATATACTGCTAATTATAAGGAGCATTATTTTTATATATTACATATATATTTTTTTGAAATCTTGTTTTCCAGAAATCTCATCGAAACGACTAAAATTTTTAGGTTGTTTATAACTACACTGGTAGAACTTGCTTTACCTTATTCATTTCTGCCTCTTGAATAATCTTACAAAGCTCTCCAAGATGGAAAGATAAAATGCTATGTTGGAAGCCAGTAAAACATAATAAATGAAACAACTGGGAGAATTTTAGGTAGGTAGTGTGACTACACATTTGCAATTTATAAAGTTTTCTGTCTGTCAGGCCAGAACACACATGCTGCCCAAGATGATTGGTTCAAGGCTGGGTTGGAGCATCTCTCTGTGCTGTGCAGATAATACTGCACGTGCAGTGAGTGCCTGTGTGCTCCAGGGTAGCTGCTGGTAGCTTTGGGTAGCTGCTGAAGAGGGAGACGCTACCTACAAAAGTGAGGGCTTGTACAAATAGGTGCATGTGCACTCACAGATGTGACATTGCTATAGAACGGCAAGAGGGAAAAAAGGAAAACGAGGCACTCAAACAGGAATTGTCGAGACATATGCGTTTGTTAAACTGAGAACCAGCTGTCTGCTCCTCCCCTTGGAAAAATTCCTGGTAAGGAGATGACTTGCTATGGATTTGTGAGGTAAAAGCTTCAATGGAAAATAAAATCTGGCTTCTGCTGCCTGGCCTGGGGCTCATTCTACTTATCCACTGGCATGACCTCACTGGGAGTGGAGTCAAAAGTCTTCCTTGGTTGATGCAACGTGCCACTGCTGCTTATTTGCCACCTTCCCTCCTGTCCTCAGAGATTACCTGCTCCTCCACCCACCACCAGGCAATAACTCCTTCAGGGATGACGCAACTAGGCAGTCCCTGATGCCAATGATCAGGCACTGGAAACTCAGCCTTCCTGGACAGGATCTTAGCATGGTCCTTCCTACCACAAAATATCAGACTGAATTGGAGGCTGACAGTGTCCAGAGCTAGAATAAAATGTTTTAACAATAAAATCATACATCTGAACATATGTAAATACCTTTCAAAATCCCTCTTCTGGGCACTGTAACAGATTCATCTGCCCCAAATGAGTGGATGGTGAAGTATTTCCTCCTTCTGCACTCCAGGTCTCCATGGTGAGCTCAGATACCAGAATGACGGGCAACATCTCAATGTCTTTTATACTGTCCTCTCTTCATTTTTCAATAAATTTTCAGAGTGCGAAGTAACAACTAAGATATTACGTTTGCCTGCATGATGACAAAATACGTATTATAAAGAAGGAAGTGTGAACTGTTATTTCCCAACAAAACTAGTGTAGTTACAAGAATGAAACACATCAGAGCCTAACTTCTGTTGGAAGCAGGTTTTGTCCTTTTTGTTAATAACTTTTATAATGATTTGAACTGCTTTCTTTACACAGTCTTCCAGCTGCTCCCAAAGGAAACTTTTTCCTTGTTTAGTGTCTCCAAGTTTCTTGAAATGCTTGGATAAATGGTCCTGTGTAAGAGCCAAAGATTATTTTATCCACTGAACTTCAGAACATTAAAAATATCCCATCTGTTTAAGTAGTGACTTGATTTTCGGTCATTGTGAAGTAAGTTTTATGTTGTTTGCTGGGAAGAGTCTGGTGTTCACTGTGCTGCAGAATATTACTGAAATACAGAAATTGATACATTATTATGTCACAGAGAAGGTGCATGTGCATAAGCAAATGCCAGTTCCACCTTTATTATGAAATTAAACAGAGCCAAGGAACTTCCTGGATACTGGAAATCAGACATCTACATTGTGAAATTTCTAGAACAGGTACCTAAATTGTTTTGGCCCTGGTCAGCATGTACTTTTCTCAAGCAGTTCCTAGGTTCAACCTGGAATTTAGCAGAGGTCCAGGATTGGCAGGGAGTTTGCATTTAGTCATTTCTTTTTCAAAGGCTAGAAAGTTTAGTGTTATGGAGTCAGAACAGCTATATGCATGTTTAATATACTAGTGAAGACATAACATATATATATCTATAACATGCATATTTCTTCAATGATTTTAGAAAATCAGACACTGGCAGCAAATATTCCAGTTTTCACATTCTTTGGTGAAACAGTCAGCAACTGCCTTCAGGTCATTGCAGTTACCTGGGACGTGGTTGAGAAAGATTAGACGATTGCCTTTCAGCAATTGTCTAATGAGCGTTGATTCCATTTGTGTCTGTGTTTGAAAGAAAGACCATTCTGAGTACTGAGGTGAAAACATTGTACTGATGTTTGCATGTAAAGTAAGTAAATTAGTGAATATATAAAAGATATTAATATGTACTAATATTTAATGAAAGTATACCAAGGTGGACTTTATTTTTCCCACCAGGCTGTACATTTTGGACAGAAAGTGTTTATTGTTAAGAAAAAATTTCCTTTGTTGTCAATGAATTTTATTCATTCCTGTTAAAGCCAAGAAATCAGAAGCAGAAGAAATGTCACTGTAGTTTATAAAGCTCTGTAAAGCAGATGAACACATCTACCTGCTTTGCAGTCTATGATCTCGTAGTTGAATTCAAGTACAAGATGACAACTAGTAATCTAGGCTGAGTATGTCCCTATGCAATCACATTTCCAGTCTCATGTGTGTGCCTGTTCAATACTTACAGAGATCATGGAGCACCCACTTCCACTGAGGAATTAGATCTCATATCAAAGCCTTACCTTTTGTAGATAGAAGAATAGGAAGAGCTAAGATCACAGGAAATGACCGTCATGGACTAGTTTACACATAAGTGGAAAGTGGTAGAAATTGATGTAGGAAAGATCCTTTTCAAAATCTAAGTTCCTTCTTAACATAGCCACAGTCCTGATTTTCTCATCTGAAATGATGTTGCTCATATGTGCATGTATTTATAAGATTTTCTGAAGCTACTTTAGCCACAGTTCTAGCAAAGTTAAAATTTTGTGTTTAGCTAATAAAAATGTACATAGAATTAGCTTAGCGTGAAAGCACTGGTAAAAGTAGATTCTGTTAAGTCTTTGATTGTGTTAAATTTTGAGTTTTTCATATTTAAGAAACAGACATAGAACCAAGTTCAGTGAAGGTCCTACATATAGTGTTAGAGGCAACTAAACCTTTGTTCCTGCCAATCAAGAAGTTAGATTATTTTTTCAAAACACTGTAAAATTCTGAAGCAGGAAACAGAGTGGTTGGGAGTGTGTGAAGACTTAAACTAGAGTAAATTATTTTTCTCTGATGCTCATATTCAGATGCAGATATTTTTTCAGGAAAATAAATACTTCGAGAAAAAAAAGGATGAACCTCCCCATTTTCTCTAACAAAACAAGGTTTCATCATGAGGCAAAGCTTTTAGTAATATTTTACTTGTCATCCAATATTGTAGATTGGTGGTTATAATAATAATTAAATCCATTATTGATTCACATCTAATCTCTGTGAAATCTAGCAATAGTGACAGTAAGGATCCTTTTGAAAAAAGAAAAACAAACCACAAGACCCACGTAGTACTTGGGGTGAAATTCTGGTCTTGTGGAAGTAAATAGTAAAACTCCCGTTGACTCCAGTGGGGTCAGGATCTCTTCCCCTTTCCCTCCACCCCCAGTGTGTAACCACAGCTGTGCTTTTGCTAAGACGCATGCAAGAACAACTTATGAATCACATCTGGTGACCCTGTTTGGCATCTCAGCAGAGAAAACATCAGAAATATTAACCCCTTTGTTACATAAATTAAAACAAAGACACCTTTGGACTCCTTTGATAATGCAAAAACTAAGGGAAAAAAAATAAAAACAGAATAAAGATATTTTAAGGGAATGGAAAATCAGGGCTACAGTGAAAGAGAAAAGCTGCTGAGGCATTGTAATTACAAAATTTAAGAATAAACACATTTTTCTTTCTCTCTTAAGCTTAGCTGCCAATGTAACTAGATAAATTTCTTTGGTTTGTTTCCACTTGTTCTCACTGACGCAAGCTGGCAATAGCCTGTGTAGAATTTCAGGCTCTTTGGAGTCAGTGTCTTGATCTTCAGTCAAAACCTCTTCGTTTTCCAAGAACCTCTTAATTTTCCATTTCCTCCTTGGCAAAGCTTAAAACCATATCCAAAAGCTGTATTAGCATTTTTTCACCTGAGACATTGGAATTTCCACCATCACTGGACTTATTTCCCTTTTCTGTCTTTGGAACATGTTGAAATCCAATGTTAATATCCAAGCCTCTGCTCTTTTTTTTTTTTCCTTTTTCCTTTTTGGGAGGTGTGTGTATATCTTACTCTGGGAAGGAATCTCACAGTCTGAAATTTAAATCATAGCTAGCTATATCCTGGGCTGGATGAGCCTTTTAGATATAAACATTCCCAAGACAGAGAATTTGTTATCAGAATCTAGAAGGCAGTGCTGTATTTTCTCACTGACTAGGTACCAAACGGTAGCCATAAAGAGACAAATTCCTGCATTTTAATCTCACTGTAAGGTTTTGTGCTAGTAATTTTACCCATAAGACTTGTCATATGTGAAGAATTTTAGAGAAAGTGGAAGAATACACCACACTGCAGACCACTAGAGGTAAGAATATATGCCAGCCAGGTTCTCCTGACATCATTAGGGCCATTTCTGTCATGTTGCCCTGATTTCTTCTATTTAAACAGATTGTGCTAGGTTGTTTGTTAATTACATCTGAGGGGTGAAAGGCCCTGATTTAACACATCTGCTGGGCCTTGTGAAGTCACAGAGCTGAATTTGAGGGGAAAGACACAATGTACCAAAATCAGCAGAGTCCTCTAAATTACGAGTGGTGGTGTATCAGCACATTGGACATGTCTATTTGAAGTCTAGGTCCCCTAAGTGTTTGATCTTTCACCTATCTCTTTTGAAAATGGTATCTTTGCTGTTTTTGTGAGCATCTGGCTGCTTCCTAGTGGGAACATGGCCACAATCTCACTGGATATACCAGTGTCTAAACCCACTGAAATGAGATGAATCAGAACAGTACTTCAAAACAAAAAGTCGTCAGTACAGAAATAATTCTAAACAATTTAATCTCTTTAACTCTGGGAAACAATTAAAATGTAATTACAGTTATGTTACAAATGTACAGTAAAAAACTAATAGGTTTTCTTTTTTTTCCCTGCCAACACAACAATCTGAGATAATAGTTAGAAAAAGTAGACATATTTTCAATAAATAGAGCACAAAATTAAAAAGACTATCTGGAAAGGTTAATACAAGATGTCTGTATTTTGAACATCTGTGAATGAGGTTTCTTTTCATATTAGTATAGCATGACAAGTTCTTGCAGAGTACGAGGATACCTGTCAGCTGTCAGGGAGAGTAATATATTATAAAGATGAAGAAATAGCACCATATCATAATAATGCAAAGAATTCACTGAATACAGAAGTCAGCACAGGGAGAATTAATAGAATAGATGCAGCAAAATATTTCTTTTTATTAGAATACTAGTGCAGTTTTTAAGCTATTAATGGTCCAATAATTAAAATAATATTGAGCAATGTTGCTAGATAACTTCATGGTAATATTACACTTTTTTCCAACATTTTCAAACCTTTTGCCCTGAAGAGAATTCTGATATTGGAATTCAATTCAGTCCTAAAGCACATGTTACAGTTTTAATAACCTATGACAGAATTTCCTACTTTTCAAAAACATTTTATTAATGTTGAGGTGTGAAGTGTCAGCAGGCGCAAGCAGGGCAACCAAGCCTGAGAAATGGTTGTAATGGGGCATTTCAATTATCTGCATAGAAATTTGTCCTTTCCAATGGACGATTTAGAGAGAGAACTCCTTGACCTCTCAGACTATAATTTTTATAGCAGTAGGTTCTACAGCACACATGAGGGAATGTTACTTGGTCCTATGTAATATACAAGTGTTGGTTCATAAAGTAACTATCGCTGAGCCACTAATTAATGGTGACCACAGCATAATTAAGTTCAACATTCTCAAGGGAGTGATTGAATCAAATGTGGGACTGTGACACTAAACTTTTGATAATGAAATTTTTTTCAAGGGGAGAGTTAGTTAAAAAACCCTAAAGTCAAAAGTGAGGAAATTAAAATCCTTACACTCAGCATGGAGGCTTCTTAGGCATCCCAGGAGTCACAGAGGAATGAATGTATCTTAACAAAATATAAAATAGAAAGCCATTTAGAAGCTAGTACAGTTAGATTGCAAAGTTCATGATGTTATTTAAGACAATATGGTAGCTTTGAGAAAACTGAAATAGAGTCCAATGCAAGGAAAGGACCAGATATTAAGGAATTTGGGACTTCTGGAGGTAAAACATAAGGTATAGACTATGAGTCATAAATACAACTGAAAATACTAACACTGTATTGTATGTATCTCAGCTGGGAACTGTGTCGGAATATTGGGTGATTCATTTTGTCATCCTTGAGAAGTAATGGATAATATAGATATTAAAAAAATTGTAAACAATGTTTGTGTTAGGAGTTGTCAATGAGGCTGGGATATCTGAAAAAAAAATCAAGGGAATTCACTGTCAATAAACTGATAAACTGGAATGCATCAGTACACAAGGCCTAAGAACTCAGACGGAAAAAAGGGGGTAGTGGAACTGTTAGTAGAAAAGTAAAATTTCATGTGATCTGTGATTTTAAGCTAAAATGTAGAACAGTAGCAAATGTCTAAAAAGTACTTGAGTCACTTACAGAATTGCAGGTGGCTTTAATTGGAAGAATTCATTAGAATAATCAGTAGGAAAAATGATAAAGTTGCTTTCCTAATTTTTTTGCTTTACTTTAAGCAGAAACAAACCCCTCATGAGAGGCTGCTGGGAAAATGAGGAAGCCCTGGCTAAGGGCCAACATGGCATGAACACAGAGAATAAATGGAGCAGAAAGTGGCAAAAGAGGCAGGAGCTGCTGCCTGGCTCTGGATGAAGAGCAGATCTAGCAGTATTGAGCTGAAGATTTGCCCTTTCCCCTCACCCCAGCCAGGCTGGTGAGTGATTTAGCATGTACTTGAATGTATCAGGATCTTACCAGCAGGCTCTGGTTTTGGCTCCAAATACAGACATTACACTGGTCACATTTATTAACCTCCTGGAAGCACTGACCATTTAAACAGGACTATCTCTATCTGCCAGAGACAACACTTCTAATTGTGCCTGATGGTCCCCATGCATAAGATACATGAGAACCAAAAACTGAATGTCATCATGGTAAGACCTCAGTTACATTATGTAAATACTGTTCCTGTTTCTAAACAAATATAATCATCTTCTTCAGTCAGATTTCTGCACTGCAGTAGCCTGACCTCTTTCAACAGAACTGATACTGAAATCTGAATTAAAGGCTTGGATGTGATGTACACCCAGGCCTTGTTAAACAAGTCTGATACTGGAAACAAGATTCATTAAAGTGTCTTCTGGAAGGATATAATGAAATTCCAGTGCGAACAAACTCCAGGTCCTGTGTTTTATATGCTGATATTTGAGATAGCTAATATATAAGAATGAGTCTTATATCATTCTGTCTTCTGAAGGATACAGATTCATAATACACTTTGAGAGAAAATCTGACTTTCCAGAGAGAGGAACATAAACTAGAGAGAAAACACATGGCCATTTTAAATAGCTTATGCATTTCTAGAATAATTTTCATGAAAAATATTATGTCCTAAAGGAAACTTACAGACTGTGGAAAGAGCTTACTCGTACTCAGTTTCTGTAACTTGCATAACTCACTTACAGCTTTAGTTTTCATGAATAATGCTGTCATTCCAAAGTCATGTCAACAATAATGCCTTTACACCAATCCGTAACATTGGGTGTTTTGCATGTGCATACATGCAGTGCACAGAGGTCCTATCCAGATAATAAACCATCAGACTAGAGACTAAATTAATTTATCTTGCACCTTAGCATTCTCCCATACACTAATCCATTTCCACTGGGACTGTTTTTAACAATCTGATCCTCCCAGCAATTAAGAACAGCTGCCATTTTTTTTTTAAACAAACCTGCCAGGAAAATATTTCTTGCTTTCCTCACAAACCTGGAATTCTGAGGCACCCTCCCACCCCCAAATTACATTGGACTGATTCCCAGGACATGTAATGTTCAGTCCTGGGCTAATGACTGGTTTAAATTTCAATAACCCACAGTTCATTAGGACCAGAAATATATTATACCATGGTAGAGATGGGATTCCCCCTTTTCCAACAGGATATGGCCTTTTTTTATCTCTGCTAGACTTGCTAGAATATAAAATACCAGAGTTTAAAAGTTAGTTATGTAGGTGCTGGTAATGTTTTAAAATATTTTGTATTGGGCTGCTGCCTACAGCTGCAACTACAACTGAGGCCCCAGTGAAGAGCTCTTGCAGAAGCACGTGGTCACAGACAGTCCTCACCATGCGCACTTCATGCTCAAAAGAGGGAAAGAACAGAATGAGTTAGCTGAAGTACTGAAATGAGTTAGCTGTAGTACTGAAAAAGGTTACTACCAAGCTGCAATTCAGTGTCACGACCCGGCTCCTGATCTACTGTCCAGGCCTCATGAAAGCCTGAACTCCCCAGCTAAAAATAGTAGTTTTAACTGCATTTTCCAGTTGAAGCTGGGGCATATGAATTTGTGATCTTTAGGCAATATGGCTTTATAGGCACTGAGAAAAGTGACTCCAGCAAAGAGCTTAAAAATCCTGCAGCATGGGTAAACCAGCTTATTTGTGTCATGATGTAAAACACCTGCTGGTGTAAAGTGGCCTGAAGATTTTATTGCTGCTCCATGGTAAACTTAACTCATGAAGTCAGACATACATGACTCATGTGCTCATCTTATTCCCACCAGAACCCAGTATTTCCTTTATTTGCTCTGCTAACATATACAAAACCTCTCCATTGAAAAGATGTCAGTACTGATACGTTTTTTCACTTAATCTTCACAGTGTGCCTGTCACCAATATTGAATTGGTGCCTCCTACTGATGTGTGACTGCCATGGTGTAAATAATCTCATACCAAATGATATGTCAACACTTTAGGTACAAAGTGGTTTAGAGGACAGAGAGGCATCACAGGAAAAGAGGAGTAAAATGGTTGTTTAATCACTATGAGTTGAGGAAAAACTATCACACCATATTCCTCAGTACAGCATGGATGTTTTCCTCATTAAAGCAAGAGAGAAAACAGCTTGCTTGGCCTTTGAGAGGATCCTTTGTGGATCCTCCACATATGATAGGTGTGAATGGTGATGAAGGGAAGGCCTCCTGCTCTATGGCCTTTCGCTGCTTTGGAAAGATGGATCTGAAAAAATTTTTGCTGTGGTCACCTCTGGCCACAGTGTCCAACTCATAATGCGCAAAACTACAGCATCTTAAAAAACCACGGGGAGTTGAGAGCATCTCTGCAAAGGTTGCAGCAAGTTCAAAATAGTGAAGAAGTGACCTTCAGAACACCTTTATGCAGAAGTCTTTGGCCCCTGTTTTTGGCATATCAGCAGCATCTCAGAATTTTTCTTAGGAAATAGAAATGACACCAGCTTCCTAAAACTATCAGATAACAACAAAGCGTTTGACTTTGCATGCAGATATTTCTCCTTCATAAAAATAGATGTTTACATGTAGCTGTTTTTTTGTTTCATGTTTTCATGACTTTGTTTTCAGCAAATCATTAAAAGAGTGATGACTTACTGCACTGCTTTTTAAAATCTAGTCACAAACCACAATCACTTACAGGAAATGGAATGTTTACTTGAGTTTATTATACAAGGGTCTGGATATGAGCTGTGGGATTTTTACACCTCATAGCAACGGTATTACAATTTATTTACATCTTCATGTTGGCAGCTGCACAAACTCTTATGAAATAGGACAATCACACCTTAGGGAACAGTAATTATAGGCAAAGGTATAAATAGTATAAAGAAGTGCATGCATTTGGCACTTAAGTCGAAGAGAATAGAAACTATTCTGGCAAATCTTCAAAAACACAGACTCTTGTTCATTATGAGGGCATGAACTAATTAAAAAGAGCTTGTCAGAATCAGCTACATGAATAAATTCTAGTCAACTCTGGCACAGTCATGCTCCAAACCCACGAAGAGCAAAGTTGTTTTAGTGATGTCATAATTTGGACCTTTGGAGTATGATATCATTTTTGACAGAATTAATGCAGAATTAGTACCATATGTATAAGCACTAATAGGTATTGAATTGAACACCCAGTGATAAGTCTGTGTTGGTTTCCAAAGCAACAGTCTGTTTTTTTCCTCAGAATGCTTACATTAATGTTAGAAGGCAAATTCAAAATGCATTTCAACACTTTCATAAGAAAGCATTTAAGTTTTACATCTCTACCTCTATTTCAAAAGATGTTTGCATAAGAAAAGCAATTAAACTTCAGTGCTATATTTTTAATAGTGACAAAATCAGTGTCGTAAGAGAATAATTTTAAGGCAATTGTAAAAATTGTCACCATTTGATAGCTGGGTGGAGAATTCCTCTGAGGATTAGCGGTTTCATTTATAAATAATTTATACATACATACATATATATATATGTAAGTATATAATAGAATATATATGTAAGAAGATAAGATAAGATAAGGTAAGATAAGATAAGATATATATTTATTCTTATACAAGGAATCCCAGAGTTAAAATGTAGTTGCATTTTGCAGCTTTTTAGTTCCTAGTTACTGTCAGTGACCAGGTGCTACTCTTTCTCAAGTGCTTTGGCTGACTCCCATCTCCTTTCTTTCCCAACCCTGATATATTAAATTCTTTCACTGTTATCCATGGTGTTTCTTAAGGTCTTTCTCTTCAGTTTTTCTTCCCCCCAGGATACAGTTATAGTTTGAGGATTTATGGCGGAAACAGTCTGAGCTAAAGAGGTAGTGAACAGAGGTAGTGTAGGGATATGGCAAACTTTGCTGATGGAGCTAAACATAAGAATTAGAAGCAAAAGTTGACCCTGGGGTGAGAGAATCTCTGTTGATACTGAGTACTGGTGTAGGAAACTCAGAAAAAGAATTTAACACCAACAATGGTAAGAGTCGCATGTGAAGAAACAGTCTTCATTCTACATTTATAGAGGAGGGATTTGAATTAAATGTTGAAAAGAAAAAGATTATGGAGTTATAAGTGTACAAGAAAGTCAGCTCCATATTACGCTGTAATAGGAAGAATAAACAAATTACTAAGAATTAGAAAAAAAAAGTTAGAGAAGTAAGGAGGAACTCTTCTTTTGTCCATGTGCATCCCTGGTCTCCCCATTGAGGCTGTAGAAAAAAGGCTAAAGATAAGGAGAATGACAAAATGGATATTGAAAAATAAGGAATAGCTTCCATACGAAGAATAATTAAGTAGACTAGGGCCCCTTATCCTAGAAGAGAGGCAAGTGAAGTATAATGATTGCAGACAAAGACAATGTCAATTGAGCATATTAGCAAGGCACTCCCAGAATAAGTGAAATAAATATTATCATATAAAAATCTCACATCAGGTTCAAAATTAATAGGGAAGGAATAGTTTAAATTAATTTTTTGGGGTGTAATTTTATGGTGGAATTCATTGCCATTGTTTAGATGTGCCAGAAAATGATACACCTAAATGAAAATGATATAAAAATTAGTTTTAGTGCTACACACTGCATTTGGGTCTTACTGATTACAACATCTTGTAAATGGTCTTGCTTTGTGTCTGTCTGTAAGTTATTGTCCAAGCTCTTCTGACAAGGAGGGAAATTGCAAATCAATATGCCTTCTATTTATTCATGTACTGAACAGTACTTCAGTGTGCCTGAGAGAGGGTGGGCATGGTCAGGAGCAGACAGAAGGACAAATTTTGAGCAAAATGGCTTTTTGGTGATGGGGAAACAAGCAGGTTTATCATATGCAATGACTTTGTTCTGTTTAGGCACTAAGATGGGTATGGATTCAGGGCTGATTTACTGACAAGCAATCTGTCCCACATCATCCTGCACCACTAGAAGTGCAGAGCTTGCTCTTCTGACCACAGCCAGAATCACAGCTCAAAGAAAGTTGAATGATGCCCTAAAGGTGTTTATTCTCTCTCAGCTGAGTGCTTACTGCCAGTAGTCTGGCCCAGTGCTAATGTGCTTTATGGAAACATTTGTAGTTGTCTATGGTTTTGTAATGGGTTCAGTATGTTCTGGAGAAATATAGGGTATAGTTTTCAGAAAAGGTCATTGCAAATGAAGCAAGATAAGGAGAAGATCTGAAGTACCTCTCCACTTTCTTGCTGATGATTAAAAAGCAAACTGAAGTCAAGATTATTTTCAACTTTCTGTAATACATCTCCTGATCTTGTTTGACTCCTTTCCAAGTTCTGTGGTTTTAAACAAAGAACAAGTAACAATCTGGAAAGCAAGCTAGTGTTCATTGCACTTGCACCTGCCTTGGATTCCACCCTTTTGTTTTCGTATTACCCCTCTGGGTTTCTGATAAATTCATAATATATTCCAGGCTACCTTTTCATCGTCTACCCACAAAAACACAGATCCACATGGGAGGTTTCACAGAATGCATTAAGTATGCAGGATTCCTTTATTGCTTAAGTAAGAAAAGCAAACTATCATTTACAGGGAAATCAGAGCATCAAAGGCGGAAGCAGAAAGATTTAATTATACATTAGCTGCACATTTGTTGCATCTAGTGGAAGGATTTTGCTTTAGTTCAACCTTAAAGATTTTAAATACTGTAATATGCAAGGAAAAAAGAGAAGGACAGTGAGGAACAAGCATTTTTTTTTCTATTTCAACAACACCAAACCAAACTCCTATTTCTTTAGTCCATCCTGTCTTAATTTATGCACTTTGAAATTGAATGGTACTCACAAAACCTGTAACTCCTTCCACTTCTAGTGGTATAGATATTTTTGATTGAGTATGTAATATTCTGAGAGACTTTATTTCTCATTTCATAGAATTTCTACCAAGCATAAACATCAATATGATTACAATTCTCATATTTCTGTTTCCCTTGCTATAATGGTTTCCAAATTTTCAGTAGTCTCACTTTTTTTTATCCCGGCATATTCCCTACATGGGAAAATTTTTGTACAGAGGAATGTTTTACATTTGCTCTTAAGCTAGCAAAGTCTGGACTTGTTTTGCCTTGTGGAAAGGAATAGGATGGTCAGAGCTATATGTGGAAACATGGCAAGTATCTGTATCTGTGGGTGAAACACAGCCTTAGTGAAGAAAAAATTCTATACTCTTTTTTGGGTTAGATAATTTCTCCCATTACCATGAACAGAAAAACCCATGAAGGTCTTGAAGTAGCCAGGCCACAGCATAACAGTAACATCTTGTAATGACTCACTTTATGTGTTCATTAGCCATGAATCGGTGTGTGAGAGGGAGAGAGGACTTAATCCTTTTTTGGAGACATAGCCCTACTGACTAGCATTGTAATGAAATGTAACTGTATATTTCCCCACAGACTCGGTAACTGAAAGACAGTCCAGTCTGGGATTTTTAAACATGATATTCAAATATGATTTCATATTCTATTTGGTATGTGTTCCCATTTGTGGCTCTGAAGTCCAGGCTAATATCCTTCTTGGGCTTTACTTAACAAACTCTTCTTGTGTGTTTCTTACTCTGCTTATACGTTGCTTGAACTAGTTCTCCCCTGAAGTACCACTACTATCAACTTGTGAAAAAAGTATTATTCAACATGAAGGACCTGGCTGAAAAGTCTGGGTTTAAATGCAGCTGGTTTAATTTGCACTGAGCATTGTGATAGATAAGTGATTCCTAACCCTCAGCAAACATACCCACTCCCCCCACCCCCACAGACATTCCAAAATATGATCCCAGACTCCTGAAAATGGTTATTAGATATGGGGTTGTGCACTTTCATGTCACACTGACATTAGAGCATTACAATCTTCCAGATGTTCACATACAAACGACGGAGGTGCCAGTGAGCATGGGCTTTTATCCTGGTCCCTCTGAAGTCACTTGAAAATTTTCCATAAGCATAATCAGTGCCATTAGAACCCTGGAAAGAAGATAAGACCAATGTAAATGCATAACAATGTTATTTATCATAATTAAAATTGAGAATACTGTTCAGTGCTTCAGTAACATAAGCAACAGGTAGTTGAAGATTTCACTTTCCCATGGAAATAAAGTATTTTTCCTGGCCTCATATAATTTTCTTTCACACTTTTTACGATGTCCAATGTATTTTAGGAGATTTTTTTTAAGAGGCCTGTCTTTTTTATGATCCTTTTGATGTGTTTTGTTTAAAATATGTACTTTTAATGGGTTTAATATGCTGAGAGAATGAGAAAGGCACCAGTAGGGAAAAAAGCATAAACAGATAAATAAAGAATACAAATACAGGGAGTACATGGTTATCCTCACTGTCAATCCAGCCATGTTAATAAGGGTCTCTTTGAACAGACCATGTAACCTACTTCTGACCTTTAAAAGAGAAATGCCCAAACTTTGCTTAGTTGAGAATCATACATTACCTCAAATAAGTAATTTAACATGTTGGCTAATAAACTTGAGCTGCATTTTATTTCAAGTTATATTTCAAGTTTGAATCTGTTTCGGATTTCCAGACCTTTTGATGCATAGCAGCTCATTATACATGTTATGAGAATTCTGCTGTATATTTCCATCTTTAGGTGGAAAACAATTTCAAGGCTGAGAAAAAAAAAATGGTAAGTACAACATAGACTTACAAAACAGAAGACTGACTTGGACATCAAGCATCCAGTCCCCTGTGTGCTAAGTAACCATAAAAGTCCCACTTCTGAATTGGTTAAACATCTTAAAAAAAGAGAAATTTTTACTGCAAATGTTGTCTCTGTTTTGACACTCATCCAGATTCTCCACTGACAAGTAGAGTCTGTCTTTTATTTCCCAGCTTAAATGAGCTGGTTAATAACTCTTTTTTTTTTTTTTTCCATTGGATGGTATTTACTCTAAGTAGTTCTTCAGCTGGTTTGGTGTTTACATCTTTTGGACTAGGAAATAACAGTTCACCATGGTGCACCAGTGTAGATTGCCTGCCCTAAAAATATTGACAGAAGGGAATCCTAAATTCCTTGCTTAGAAATATGTTGCAAGAGAAAGAAGCGGGAAAAGAATGTCTTTTCAGAAAATAGATACACTGGAGAAAGAGTCTCATTAGGTCCACAGAAAAAGCCATCCACCTGTGTTTGGTCAGATTATGGCAAAATACTTGTGTTTGTAGCGAGACATTCATACAAGAATGAACAGCGCTTTGTTCTGCTCTCTCTGTTGGTTTGTTCTGCTCCTTTCTTTCATAGGTTTCAATTTTTTAACTATTATCTCAAATGTTGCTGCAGACTCTTGGTTGTTCATTTGGTTTTTAATTTGAGTGTTGTGTTATCCCAGTTGTCTTCTTTGTGATCAGATACAATTTGAAATGTGCATTCTGCACTGCCTAGAGGTGACTCTAGCAATTGTAGCTTCAGGGTGCTCTTCCCAGAAAGATAACAGAGCTTGAACTTGCCCAAGGTATTATTTGATGTAATGATTTCAGGCCACAGGTACTATAAGTAGCCCTTCCATGCTTAGAATATATCAAAGCACAATGAACTAATTTCTTTACTATAAAGTAATTTCTCTGTGATTGGTTTCTGACACAGGTTCTTCATCTTTGTTCCTGGCATAAAACAAGGGAATATTGTGGTGGTACCTTTCTTTTTTTGAATAGGCTGCTAAAAACAACAAAAAAAGAGTTTTTAAAAATTATTTTTTGCAGCTTTTTTTTTAATTTGGTTGGTTAAAGACAAGAGATGATGAAGTAACAATTCAGCATGTCATTATAATCAGAAAAGTCACTGTCAGAAGTACTTCTCACACCACATTACATCACCACTTACAGAATCACAGCCTCTTCATTTAGGTGCCTTTTAATGACAGAGAAAAACAATTCTTTCACAAACAAAAACGTCCTGTTAACAGCTGAAGTCACAGCTCCGTTTGCCTCTTGGCTGGGATACACATTCCATCTGGACCTCTATCAAGACAGTGCAGGGAGGTCTGGCAGCTGAATAATGAACTTTAAGTAAATAGGTCATTACAACACATTGTTTCTGTGTTACTGGATTTCCACAACATGTCGGATTGGTTATGAGCTTGCAGCCTGGATTCTCATCTAAGTGGGGTAACTCTACCTCTCCTAAGTTCAGGTAGCAGATGTCAGTCTGAGCCATCAAGGACATTACAGTGTTCTTTTTTGAGCACTTCCTGACCAGGTACAAGAATGCATGTGGTAGCATGTATTTAGAAATGTGCTTTCTTCAAGATGAAAAAAACTTTTACCCAAAAAACACTACACAGGGTAAATCTAAATTATAGTTTTTAAAGGTTTGCAGATTTATTAGCATCATTCAGCTCCACATGGAGAATACCATACCAGTGTACTGCTCACAAGTATTTCTTCAATAGATATATATACTCTGAACTGGATCTGAAATATTAAAAAAATTATGAAACTCATCAGTACATGTAAATCCATCAAATTTCTACTTCTACTCTTATTCATATACATATATATGAAAGTAAACATTCTTCTATTACCTATTCATTATGCTCTAGCTCATATGCTTGCATATAAATTCCAGTAATTTTTGCTCCTGGTCTTTCCTAAGAACTCATTTCTTAGTCTGCAGCACACTGTATATATCATCTGGATTTTTTCAGAACTGATGGCTGACAAACCTCTGGTTGTTAATTATCAAAATTACAACAAGAATTATGCTTCATACATCTTTTGTTCTACCTGAATAATCCTTTTAAGACACAGGATTGATTCCTTACACCTCAGCTTGAATAATTTGTCCTTAGACTTTCTGAATCCCTGGTTTGCAACTTCAGTTTGGCCTCCGAATTAGCAATCTCTCATTCTCATTTGAAATGGACTTAGAATAAACAGAAATCTGATCTGCCCAGATCATGATCATTGATCTGCCTGATCTGATCATTTTTGACTGATATACATTTGAAGGTACTATGCATTTGAGGCTCATCTTTGCCACTGTGCCTTGGTTCTGCCCTGTAGCTTTGGTGCTTTACCCCCTTGGCTGTCATAATTAAGTGAAAAGAGACATGCACTCTGCTATAATCAATGGTAAACACATATCTGAACTCGATGTGCATTTTGCCATCTGCCAGAAGTCACAATTTTGTAACAGGAGAGATTTTTGTCCTAGTGTTTCAGTCTGAGACCCCCTTTGATGGCAAACACCTTTCTTAGACTTCTTGCTCCATCTTCCACCCACAGTCAACTTGTTTCTTCCCAAACTCATTGCTTTTGAGTCTGATAGATTCCTCTCTCAGACTACTAATACAAAAGAGAAAAACTAGCAAAATATAGGAACATGAATTACTTTTTCTTTAATTGTGCTTTTAGTTTTACTGCCTACTTAAGGTTGATTACCAGGATTCTTTTATTTATATTTGGGCAGTTTTAATCAAATTGCACTTCTCTAAAGATAATTATTTCAAACAAGACTATGCTTCCTCTTTCTAGAAAAAAAAAGAAAGACTAGTATAAAGTATGATTGTTAGAATATCACATGTGTAGCAAGAGGTGTGCAAACAGACAGCCGTGCCCTGGACTAAATTCTACACAGATATAAACTCTACAATGTGTAGAAAGTCTTCAGTCATGAATCATTTCAGACTGGAAGCTTAGATTTTTAGTTGGGTTTTTACACACTGTTTGTAAATATTTTTCTCATGCTATCTTCTCTACAGTGAGCACTTCCCTCTCTCTTTCTATTTGTCTATTTCTCCACCAGTGTAGTCTTGGAGGAAAATCTGAGCCTGGATTTTATTTCCACTTAAATCCTTGAAATGTGGAATTCTTTACTTCAGGGATTTAGACTAGACCCTCAAGGCTACCTTGGCAGCCTTCTCTGGTTTTAGAGAATGAATTTTTCTGTTTTGCTTAAGAAGGTATCACAAGCAATGACTCTTTAGAACTTTCAGTGTGCAGTAAAAAAATAGAGATGACTAATATCTATTTAGCAAGTAATGATGGCTTAGCAATATTTACCACTCTGATTTAGCCTCTCTGGCTCCATTACTTAGGATATTTTCCTGAATTAGATTTCCCTCAGTTCTATAGCCAGCAGCTGTCCACAGGAAAAAAGTCTCAAATACTCCAGAAATAATGATTTCATATTTCTAATAGGTTCCTTTAACTGCACAATCAAAATGGTCCCTTGTGCCCTCTAGCATGTGGTATGTCATAATAAAAAAGTTCAAGTCAAGCAGCTAGAGAAATACTGGCCAAACAAATTAAAACTTTTATCTTAATGGCTGCCATGACTCTTCATTCATGTGTATGTAATAATTAACCAGCAGAAGTGGGAGAACGTGTATCCTTCATCTGTGCAGCTTTTCTCTGGAGCTGAAGTTGATAACCACGCTGGGCCTATTTAATGAGGATGTTCATATGAAGTTTGTGGCTGCTTCCCAGCCCCAAATGGATGGTGCTGTTTTTCCATTTATGTCTAAGTGTCACAATATTTTGTTTCTAAATGGTTAGGTTAGGTCATCTTGAGACCAGCTGTACTAAAGGATTTAAAGAAATACAAGTACATGTATACTTAATACTTTTTTAGCTCTAATTTGTTCCCTAGTATATTTAGTCTGAACTCACCAAACAAACCTGTGCCTGGTAATTTTAGTGGAATTGAATGTCAGTTTGCAATAGAGTTTTCCTCCAGAAACTTTGCATTACTTTAATATTTTAAAATATTTCTTGCTATACATCACTTTTTTTTCTCCTTGTAGACAAAAAGAAATATTCTCCTCCTTTACTATTTTAAGTTACATCAAAATATTTGCTAAAATTATGCCAGTGTTTTTGTGGCTTCTCAATCATTAATTTACTTATTAAAGTGGTTAGTTTTATTTTAATAGAGATTTCTTGAGATCCAAAGGTAAATTTTAAATAAAGTATAAACAAATAAATGAACAAGCATACATTAACTCTGACAGATCAAGTAAGGACATTTTCCAAAACTTTCATCAATAGTGTATGTGAGAAAAGAGTATTCCAGCTAAACATGGACAGCTCTGATTTGTAGAAGTATAAACATCAGAACCATATTTCAATTAAACAAAAAAATAGCTTTTCAAATTCTTATGTTCTCTCAAGCCACTACTAGCCAAATCTAGAATTTCTGTACCTTGCTAAGGTACGCTGTGAATTATTAAATGTTGGCTATTAATCAAATGGTGCCAGAACTGATTGCCACCAAAATATGACAAGTTATATCTCCTGTGCCTACTGATCTGCAGTTCATCTAAGAAAACTTATTCAGGACAACGCACATTTCTTCTGGAGTAAAAACATATATCAGATCTGAGATTTTAAGAGCAGATTAAAGATTTTTTTTTCCTAAGGAATCTGAGATATTAGCGCTTGAGTTTCCCTTCTTCACTGAACTAGATTTTAGCTTGCAGAATAATCAGTAAATACAAAGGGCATGAAATTTTTTCCCCAGTATATAAAGTGCTTGACTATAAAAAGCCTTAAAGAAAGGCAAATTAAAGAGGCTCACACGACGTTGTTACCAGTTATTCTCCCCAAATCAGGTGCTTAGTTTATAACAGTTTAAAGAAACACAAAGTTCAAAGTTATAGTTGTTAAACATTTTAGACCCTTTTACTAGAACTGCCCCACTAAACAGAGAGTGATGTTTAGCATCACTGTGTAACTTTGATTTTTGTTTAAACTCATAAAACATGAATTTCCTGATTTTTCTAGTCCCACTGTACCCAATAATATGGAAAATATTGCTCTCCCCAAACCTTAGGTTTTTTTCCCTTGTATAAAATTATGTTCTAACCCTCATGAGCATAGTAAGCTCAGCTGCAAAACCTTACAATTTTACATTTTTACAGAAAAAACCTTAAATTTTTCTTTCAAATTATTGTTTTAAATGTGTGTGAAATGAGTTTTGGTCACTAAACTGAGAAAAATCCTATTCTTATGCACAGATTAGGAAATATATAAAGGAATGGATGAGCAACGGAGGAAACTGAGTTATAACATTTCACAGTCTCTGTATAGGGTTTTTTCCCACTTCATTTATGTACGTACTGGTGGAAGTGAATGTCTGATCCTCTAAATGGTAACAGAAGACAGATATTTAGGTAGAGAGCTAAAATTTGCTTGATTGTAAAACAAAATGTGTATGTGAGAAAAATATGTGCAATATATTGGACGTTGTGCATATAAGTCAGAGCATATTTAAATAATAGGAAACTTTCTACATCCAGAGCATGGGAACTGCACTGCACTGAAGTGGGTTAGTGGCTCACATGGTCCCATTTCTGATAGTGTGCAGCTGCCGAGGAGGAGGGTGTAACAGACAGACATAAAATCTGTCCTGCTGTCACATAGGGCCTGACTTCTGCTTTACACATGGAAATCTTGGTATTCTGCAGATGGAACACGTTTTCTGTAATGAAACGTTCACCTCTGTTAAAATAATAATACTAAAAATATTCTGAAAATGTCTGTTCATCTTTTTCAGTTTAGAGGTTTTAGATTTTCTTCAGAAAAATAGAAAATTTTGGAAAGAAGACACTTCTATTATTTTCTTCAGGAAATTTCTGTGGAGGTTTCAATGGATATTTGTTCTTGTTTCCACTTGAACACTATAATTTAATATTCTTATTATTCGTGTCTTTTAACCTTGGTAAGCCGATGTCCTCAGTGATATTTTCTGGCAATCAAATTATACAATTGTGGATTTCTTGAAAAGGAATTTCTGTTATTCTGTGTGGTTTGTTCCATTTTTTTCAACTGCCATTCTGCTTTTAATTTGGGAAAAAAAGACAACCCAGCAGATGCCCTGCAGTTTCTGTCCCACTCACTGTTCTGTTTTGTCAGACTACCTCTTCTTATCCTCACATCTCTTTTTTTCTCTTGTTAAATGGAAGCATTCCCATGCCTTGAAACTCTTTTCTTCCCCATTTCTTAAATTCCTTGGAAATTCACACTGCGTTTACAGCCAGTATGATGGAGGGACTGTTTCTGAGGTGACAACATGCCTGATTTTTGCAATGCAGGATATAAGGAAAGTAAGGAAAGGTGATGGATGAAGACAGAGGGCGTGGAAATTGATGGACAGTAGCATCTAGCAAAGAGAAAATGAACTAAATAGAACTGTGAAAAGGCCAAGGAGGGGGAAGGAAATGTGAATACACTAATAACTTCATGCATTCTATTTCTAGCTGACAACACTGTATGCAATCCACTCATACAGGGAAGCAGTAAAAAGAGAATCATCCCTCCATACCATGTCACCATGTTGCTTCCCCATAGCTCTTTTAGTTTAAGTTCCCTCCCTGCTACAGAAACTCAGAAACAACTGCTATATAAGCAGGTACCCACAGAGAAATAACCTAACACTTTCTCTTTAAGAACATTCTCTATTCTCTTACAAAACACAGTTAAGTAGAAATACTGTTTTTAAATAAAAGGAATAAATTTAAAAAAAAACCAAACAGAAACAAAAAAAAGAATAGAAAACAAAGTCTGAATGACTTTTCCCTGTCCTCACTCAACTCTAAGTAAACACTGTAGAGATGGGAGAAATGAAGGCTATATTTGTGCCACATATTCCATTTACTAAGAGGCAAGAGAGTCATTCACAAGTTCCATTATGTGATCATAAACTGTAGAAGAGTTCCTTATGTTTTTCTTAATAAAAAAATGTCACTGTCTACTGATAAATTGAACAAACCCCACAAGATCCCAGCCCTCAGGCTTCACGGCAGAAGGAAATGTACATTTGAATGTTCAATTAAGCTAACCTTCTAAACGGAATGGGGAGAAAACAACTGTTTAAAGTCTATTCCTGCAGTGACAAACATCATTCATGTCTAGGCCCAGATGTGTTATTTAGAAAGGCAACCACTATTATTAAAAAAACTCTTCTGCATGGATGATCCGAGCTCTTCCATCCCTCACAGCCAAGGTATAAAGCTCACTAGCGGAGCAGCAAGCCTGGCAGCTGTCTTCCTGGGGCTCCTTCACAGGTAACATTTTTTTGTATAGTGGTCCCCTCTAACAAAATATTTTTGTATAACTAATCCTTTTAAAATTATACTCAACAACTCAGAACCACTACATAGAAATTCCAACTGCAGCCCTTACTTTTGAAATTCTATGCCACAGTTTGTTTTTTAAGACAACACATAGCTGCTAACAGATATAATAAATTAATATATTAAGCACTCTCCCACATGCAGAATTAATTCAAATATAAAGTATCTTACAAGAAATACTCTTCATGTCCCTCTTTGGTCTATTGTTTAATTAAATGATTCTAGAAAATTAGTGGTTTGGCATTACTCTAAATTATCCACTGAATCAGCATTATGGCCAAGGTTTCAAAAAAGCATGCCTTGAATTAAAAGGTGAAAGTCCTTAATTCTGGATCTAAATGAATGCCTCAAGTTTACAAAACTTATTATAAGAAATGAAAAAAAAGGATTCCACTGCTGTAGGAAGTGGCTCGGTTCCCACAACACCCCTGTGCTTGGGCTGGTGTAAATACTCTATTGTGACCATTCTGACTGACTCATTGGCTTCGGAGAATTTTATTTTGGAGACTTACTACCCAGTTCAGTGTTTCAAATATTGTTGCTGCATCACCATGCAAACAGTTATGCTGTCTCAAATGAAGCAGGAAACAAAAATGGACATGGGGAGGAGGACTTGTTTAAATTGATACTGGCCCAGAAAACACTTTTGTGAACACATTTATATCAGCAAGGTAGTTCAATGGATAGCTGAAAAGAATTTCTAACAAAAATCTAAAAAGTTAATGTTTTCACCTCTGAACAGAAAGAATTGTAAATGCTTTTTATTTTTTGATGAAGCCAGGAGCCAAGCAAGCCTTGTCCCACAGCTCCAGCAAGGGAGTGGGGCAGGACTGGCTCTTCCCTTCTGAGGTCACAACCATTGCCAGTGCCAAAACCCTGGAGTGGGAGATAGTGTGGGGCCCCAATTGTCTCCTCCAGAAACTGAGGAGGAAATGTAGATAAGATTCTCTCTTGACTTAAAAAAGGCAAAATTTTAAGCTTAAAATTGAAATTTTAAAGCAGTATTTTGCTTGGGGTTTATCCCAAGTGAATGTCCCTGCCTGCACTTCCCCTTCCCCTGCCAGCCATTTTTCTGGCTGACTACAAAGCTGACAAACCAACAAAAGACCACAGGTATTCACAGGATGCTAAGTGGTATTTTGGGGAATCCAAGACCCTTTCTGAGTCGCCACAATTTGAATTTTAAGAATTTCATGCTTTAAGAAGAGCAAGAAATTGTTTGTGGTTGCTCTTCCAATCCATCATGCTTATTTTTTTGTCTACTAGCTCCTTCTAACACAGTACTAGAGAAAGATAGATCCATGAAAGCAGCCATTGCTGTCACTTTTTCTCACAATAGAATATGTATTTCTTATATTAAGGGATAAAAAAATGAACAGCAAAGCAAAAATGTACGTTGGAGTTATTGAATATGAATGTATGCATACTTGTTTTTTAAAAATTATAAGCTTGCAATGAATTAAGAAGCTTTTAAGAACTAAAGTTCCCTCATGTTTTTATTTTTTAAAAGCAGTAGTTTTTAAATAGTTTTCTCTTATAAAAAGCATTACAAATAGTTTATACGGCACTTTGAAAACCTAGTTTGGGAAATTAATAGCATAGATTAATCACAAAAAAGAATAGAATGCTCTGGCAAAATCCAATAAAATTAATTCTAATAGCTGGAGCTAGAAGTCATCAGATTATTGTTAGCATTAATATGTTATTTTTTACTAATACCTATGGTGGGTCAGTACTCTGTCACTCAGATGTGACAATTCATTAATCACTGTCCATTTTGATAACATTGTCCAAGAGAAAAGACTGGTGGAGGAAGGAGGAAGTGCAAGGCGACAGTGAAACAGTACTGGTTAGCATCACAGCAGCTTCAGTGCATGAAAATCAGAACATTGCCAAGTTCTTTCAAGCTTCATATAGTGAAAGAGTACTTCAGTAGCTGTATTTATATTTATGAAAAATATGGTACACCAAAGGAGATAGTGTGAATGTATATGCTGGAAAACTTAACAGGTAACTGTGAAAAATCATATAGGGAAAAGCTTGAAAAATCTTTCAAATTGAAGACATACATTTTGTTCGATATAATCATGGACAAGGTTTCAGTAGAAGAATATACAGAATTCAGTGGAAGAATATACATGGATTCATAGCACAGGAAAAAGACAATATTGCTTCCTATATTAGTATTTTTATCACTTATATTTGTCTTGGTTACAATGTAAGATGGAACCAAAAGTATGTATTCTATCACCAGCTGTCAAAACCAGGTAGGGCAATGTTCTTTATCTCTTCCATGACGCATCCCTCATAACTCCCTCCAGAGGGATATCTTTCTGTTAATGGGCCACCTAGCCGTACCGCATGACTCATAAAATTACATCATTCCATTGCGAGATGCTCCGCCCATGGGGAGGAACCAAGCATTCCTACCTGGATATAATCTGAGGTTTGGAACACCACAGGCAGCTGTACCTACTGGATTCCCAGAGGACAAGAGCTACATACCCACCACTGGACCTTCAGAGGAAGACCAGACCCTTCTACAGGATCACCGCTTCAACAGAACCACATCTGTCACTTCAGGAGGACTGCAGCCACCATTTAATCCGACTGCTACCACCACCCTACCCAACAGGCTGTATTCTGACTCTGTCAGTGTTTTGTACTACTGCTTTTATTTTAAATTTTCATATTAAATTGTAGTTCTGATTTTGAGTCTCTCACTGGTTTGTCTTCAAACTAGTACATATTACAGTGAAGCTTAGGAGAGCAAGTCATGTTCCTCTGATGAAGAAACTCAAAGCAAGCATGTAATTCAAAAATACTTAAAACTTTTTTCACTATTTCTATATGTTTTATTCTTTGTATGCCTTTGGGTCAGGTTTCACAGTAGCTTCACTACAGCTTTAATTTAAATTATTAAAATTCATATAAGAAGAATTTTGATAATTTGAAACTTTTTTTGGGTGAAACTATCCCTCATGCAGGGGTGCTTTGAGACCTGAAGTGAAATACTTTAACTTTGACACCACCATATTCTGATTTTCCCACTCTGGAAGTTAACTTTTTTTTAAGTGTTTTCTGTTTCATAAATATCAATGCTCAGTTTGTGAACAGCATTCTCCCATTCTGACACAAAATAGAATTTAAAATATCAAATACTCTGCAGAAATACCAAACTCTGAACTTCCCAGAAAGAAGCTCTGCCTTCCACATTATCTCTGTGTACTGTGTAACATGTTTAAGCTCCAAGAGCCTGAACTGAAGTCAATATTTGCAAATATTACCACTGTATTTTTCCAGCTGAAAAATCTGACCTGACAATCTAGGATCCAACTGGATTGGGATCGATATTAGATGAAACCATGCGTTATCTAGGAATTTTATGTGAAATAAGCTGTCTTGCATAGCTTGTGGATATATTCACAAAGCTCAATTCATCTGAGGAACACTTTATTCTTATCATCCATCAGCCAAAGTGAAGTTTTCACTGTAACTCCACTGTAGATTGTATTTAATATAAACTTCCTGAGTCAAATACCATTATTTCTAAAATAACTTGAAAAATCATTTGCATATTTCCCGCTTTGGGATATTGGTCAGACTTTTAACCAGTATAAGCCTGACAATTGTTTCTGCTCCAAGTATGCACATAGTTTGACCATCACAAAAACTTTGCAGATTTAGTAGAAATTTTTTTTTGAAAAAGAGCCCCAAACGCAGCATTACTTTAAACAAAACAGTTATCTCTGAAGACCACCATTAACTCTCAGGTCTGTATAGAAAAACTGCATTTACTTTTAGATATAGATAACATCCAAAACCCCATTGTTAAAGCCAAATATCTTGCTTCTCTAAATTACTGCTTTAATGCGTCTGAATATCCTTGATTAAGGAATAAAATGGAAATTTTACTATGTTAGTACAATAATTTGATTAGCACTGCAGAATACATTTGCAGTATATTTTGCAGTAATAGATATTGACACAAGTTTTTCCAGTGGAGCTGCAGAAGATGTAAAAATGCATCTCAGGAGTCATTGCACAGGAACTCAGTAAAGTACCTAAAATGGTGGACCAGATTAAAATGCCTTTTAAGTGCTGCTGTGGTGATGAAAATGGGACAGAGATGGCCTTTCTAAAATTCGGGTTGAACTGATACTGAAGTGAAAGGGTCTCTAAGGAAGATGTACATCAGAAATATTTCAGTGTGGGGTTGGATATCAGGTAATCCTCAGTCTCCCCTGCATGACTGGTTTCTACATATTTCCTATCCCCTATTTATTGTACTGTGTCATAATTACATATGCTTAGAACTCTACTGAAACAGAAGGAAAATGCTTTTCTGCTCTTCAGTGATCTTTTGGCCATCATAGTCTGATTTTCTCTGTTCTGTCCCATCCAAAATGAAGCCCTGAAAGAGTAGAACTGCAGTATGGGAAAATGAGAGGAACCCATCCTAGAACTGATTACAACCTGATATAAATTGGGTCTTGTACAAACTTTTAGAAGGACAAATGTAAGCCAACTTACTTTCCTTTTCTCAATACCTCCACTAAATTAAAGATCTGGCCTCATCAATAGGAATTGCTGGGTAAGGGTCAAAAATTTCCCAGATGGTGTGAATTAAATTCTTCAGCAGATCTATAGGGTTTTCATTAGAGGTCCGTGAAAGCAGCACTAGAATATCAAGGCTAAAAATATATCAATGACTTCCTATATATATATATAATACATACTATATATAGTATAAGCATTATATACGAGCATATATATGTCGTATGTATATAGATACATATAATTTTATAGTGTTCAGACAGGAGAAAACAATGTTCAAGTAAATACTACCTGTTCCATCAAAGAGATAACACAAAACCTTTTAAATTAAGCGTCAGCATCATCAACATCAGTATTTCCATCAAAACACCGAAGTAAGCTTGTTATAGTTACTTCAATGGTTTCTAGAGATCCCAGGCATTCAATGTAACTTCCTCTAAAAAAGACTATCAACAGAACGGTTTGCTGTGACAGGACTGAGTTGGACAATCCCTCACACGCTAAAAATCTTAAAAGGAATGTACATACATGCATTGTGAAAATACTTGCTTCACAGAAAAGAAGCATCCTTTGATTATAAATATTGATTTTCTCTTTTGAGTTCGCGATTTTTCTACAGGTCTTTATTTGATTAACAAAAGGAAACAATGAAAATATGGCTGGGGCAACAGTCAATACAATTTAGCTGCCTCAGTGACGGAAGATTTAGAAGTCTTGAAATAAATATGTTGTAGGTTGGAAGAATGGTAATTTCTTTGGCTACATGGTTCCCATTATATTTTATTCCTTGCAATATGTTCACTAAAATTCCTGTATAAAACTGAGTATTTGTCATTCCTGTATAACACTGAGCATTTGTGTATAGCAGGTGTCTTTCTTACAATTTTTCTCTTTTAGACTTCACTCTCGGGTGAGGTTTAATTCTTTCTTACAGGTCAGCAAAGCATTTAAGTACACACTGATTTTTTTAAGAAAAGAAGCACCTGAAGTAAATGGGACTCTGCGTGCTTGAGGATGAGCAGGTCTCATGCATGTTTGGCTCTGCCACTATTTGAGAAGATACTGTGGGCAAAGGGTATTGCCAGGCACTGTGTGAAGAACACAATAAAGAAAAAGAGGCAGTAATCAGATAGCAATAGGTACAGCTGAAGTGAGATTCTTTTACACTCTGCTCCATATATGGGCACATTAGAAGCCCAACCCTCCTGTTAGAAGTTTGGACCCTAAAATGGGACCCTAACCATCTGCCCTGAGATTCTAGAGAAGCAGAGTGCAGAGCCCACAGCCGTGACCCCCATGGCCATTTTCTTTTGCCTGTTCCAAGGTGTAGCTTCTTTTGCTGATTATTACTAACTGGTGTTAGCATACCTTCTAGTGATTTTTACTTTCTGACATTTTTAATATAAATAAAACAATTTTTTTAGCATATTAATCTACATTTCAACTTAAAAGTTTGGTTTTATGCATTTTTATTCAGCAAGTCTGTCTCACCTTTAATTCATTGCCAGTCTCTGTGTGTTTATGTGTGTGCATGTACATGTGAATAGACTTACTTTTTGAATATATTTTTTTATTAATTAATCAGAAATGCTAGACAGGTTTGTCTAGCTGGGTGTCATTTACTTTTCAGAACCAGACCACTCCTTTCGATGATAATTATAGTCCTCAGATACCTAATTATGGAAAAATGTAGGATTTTCCACATCAGCATCTGCCTTCATGTCACTGTCTGCAAATATTCATGCTTGTGGTTTAAAGATTGCCTTCCCAATGTCATACAGTTTGATTATTGATGAGCTTTCTAAATTATTTCTACCTCTTTATTATTTCTACTTTCTCTAGTTTATTTGCTGTCTCTTCATAAAATAACAATATTGATTTTACATTAATATATGTAGAAATTTTTGGCAATCCCTTTTACATTAAAGCAAAGGTGGTGGTGCATCCTGATAGTTCCAGCATAATTTTGTCATTAATTTATTGGTACAGATTAATAGTGAATTAGAAAAAATGATTCATTGGTATGTGAAGAAACAGAAAATTGACTGATGATGTCAGATTTCTTTCCATGAAACACAGAGTATACACATTTTATGTCAGAAATCTGACACAACCTTTTGACCAGCTCAGGTAAGGAGGAACCTTTGTAAAACTAGACTTAGATGAATACACTGTGACCCAATGGGATTTTGTTAGCTCAGTTAGACAAACCTCTCAACCATTCTATGATTTTTAGAACTCACATTAAATTGAAGAGCTTATGAAGATCAATTCTTCTGATTTTCAGGTCGTTCTGGAAAAAGAAAATCAAGAAAAAAATCAGTTTCTGCTTTTTTTTTTTTTTTTTTGCAAGTTCAGTTCTTTTGCCAACTACTGAGGGAAACTTCAAATAGTAATATTGTATAGAAAACTGAGGGTAAAGTTTCCATGCTTCATTTGATATGACTAGTGTCTCAGGAACACTTTTAGAAGTGTAGATCAGTTGGTCTCTTCCATCGTTCATTTATACTTTTAACTGCATGGCTGTGGGCAAGAAATTAAGTAAACTGAAATTCTGATTTGGAAAAGTCAAACTGGAAATGAGGTCTACAGATTGACTGTAAGGAATATAAGATATTATTGGCCCTTGATGGGAATGTGCACATGTACAGCAGGTGCAGTGATGTCTGTTGCTCCTGGATACATAAAAAAACTCATAAAATGAGAAAGCCCAGAGCCAGTATAATCTCACTCATTCCAGAAGAGGTAAAACTTTGTTTTTCCATAAAGCGAATTAGATATTGTGGACTTCAAATTGCCAAATTCTCTAGCCAAGGAAAGCAGAGATTGATCCCTTGTTGCTGGGACCACCTACTTTGTTCCTCCTCCCAACAAAGAATAAATGCAGCCTGGTTGCAATAATTCTTGGATGGCCAAATTTTATTCTGTTTTCAAGATCTTCATGATGCAGTAAAGCTGCAATCAGGCGGTCTAGTCTAAAGTCACACAAGCATCACCTGTAAGTATAATTTGTTATAGAGATGTATCATATTAGCTAACACTGATGGTTTGCTGTGTTAGTGCTCACCTTTTCTTTGGAAATGTAACCTTAGGGTCCTTTGAAATAACCTACTCAAGTGTTAGAGGAAGGAGGTCTGCTCACTGATGGAACTGGCAGAGTTTTTGTTAATAAATAATCTAATTTCTATTTGTGTAGAGTGATTAAATATTTTTGTGTCAGATGTGTGGAGGAGAAAAGGATGTGTATTCAACATCTGTGTTGGTTAACTGTTAGTTAGGTAACTGAAACACAGTTGTGATCTATTTAAATAGAATCATTCCTGCTAATATCCCAGGTGTCAGAAATATTATTTCTTTTGCCTTCAACTGGTCCTGTGGCTGTATCAACAGGGAAATTACTGCAAAAAAATTATTGTTGTTCCCAGTACTCTAGAGTTTTTTTTCATTAACGTGTAATTTTCTTTCTGAACCACGTTTTAAAAAAAAGGTGTTCTAGATTTCTCCTCTTTGCACATTTGTTAGACAAGAAACACTCTATGATGTGCAGTGATACAATGTTGATCTTTGCAGTGATGATTTAAAAAATCCAACCACATTAGTCATTGCAGAGAAAGTGACAGATATAGTGAAAAGAAAGGGAGAACAAAAGAGAAAACATGATATAGCAACCAAAACTTGGAAGTGTTTTATTTTACAAAAACATTCAACTAAAAATCCCATGACAACTAAACCTTACAGAAATATCTGTATTTTGAGAAATTTCCAGTGCAAAATGAAACCTAAAATGATTAACAATTGATTTAAATTAGCCTTAAATCAGCTATGACAGAACTACCTTGATGACATTTAAATTGCTGTAACCAGGTGCTGGAGTTAACACTCCCCTGAGATGAAAAATGAGCATTTACACTGTCAGACAGTTCCCTGCCAGCCTTCACTTGGCTCACATTCAGACTTATTTTTTGCACAATTTTTTTTCCCCTATCAGAGAACTTTTAAATTATGCAACATTTCACTCAGAGGAAAAAAAAATTCAGTCAGTGAAAAGTGGAGCTTGTTGAAATCCTGCTTCTGCCACTGTAGCTGTGGACACGCGTTTGAAGTTTGTTAACATATTTCTGTAGCTGACGGCTGATCTCTGAGCTGATTTTAAAGGACAACAGAAGGCAAAAAGTACCAACCAGCACAGCAGCTACAGAAATCCAAACAAAACCTTCTTTATCACTTACAACACATATGAGTTCCTGCCTATCTTACAATTTGCATAATTCAGCACCAACAGCAGCTGGTTATATTACACACATAATTGGTTCTCGGAAATATGATAAAATTACAGTTGTCCAGCTGTGGGAACACCGCAGCTTTTGCCATGGAATGGAGAACACACTCAGAGTATCTGTGGCCTACGAGAAGGAAGCTAATCCCTAAATTAACATCACAGGCAATTTAAGAAAAAATGCTATTTGCAATGTACTCTTTTAAAAACCTTAGAGAGCAGATAAATCCAGAGTTTTATTTTTGCTTAATTTTTTTATTTGTTTTTCTCTTCTTTCTTTACAAAAGATTATTTATTCCCTCTGATTTTTTTTAAATTTTGCTTCTTTTTGTTTGCTTTTCTCGCTATTTCTCTTCTATAAAATAATTTCTTTCTCCCTTGGGGAAGCATTTTTATATTTTACATCCACAAAATAAACTCATTAAACAATTGAAGAATATTTACTAGAGAAATTCAATTCCTTTAGTATTGCTTTCCTCTTATTTCAATTGACTTTGATTACTTTCCTTTCTTTTAATTAAACACATTTTATATTTACATTTAAGGTCTTCAGTACGAGCAGCTACGTATTAGCTTTATCTTTTTATTTCCCATCTTTCACCTTCTTTGCTCTTTTCTTGTGTTAGCTTGGATTAAAATGAATCTTTATTTCCCCAACAGCGCCAGTTGCACTCCTTTTCCCGTCAGTGGGGATGAAGTAGTGAGTGAGAGCTGCAGGAACGCTGTCAGTTGTTTACTCTACGGCCAGCGCTATCTCAGAAAGCAGCTTCCCGGGGAAGCCGTGCTTACAGTAGCGAGGGAAGGCAGCAGTGACTCATGGCTCAGCACCCCACTTATCAAACCTGCCGAAAGCGGGACCATCCCTCCCTTGCTGCCGGCCCGTGTGTGGAAAGCTGTCGCTTCCCCTCGCAGAGGTTTTGTGTGAAGCCAGAACGAGCTGCCTCCCGTTGAACGTGTGAAATAGCTGAGTGTCCTGGTTTGCTGATGCTTCCAGAGATTGTGGGCTGGCAAAGATCTACTAAAATCACAATTTCATTCAATCATTTTATCAAATTCAAGGGCCACATGTGGCAGTTCCAGGTAGAGCAGGAAGTTTGGGAAGAGATCATATTTGCCAGTTCTGCCTCTGTGTCTGTGTTTTGGGGCTCCCCCAGACCGACCACCCCGGCTGAGGGACCTGGGTAGAAACACGAGACTTCTGCAGGGAGGATGTTCAGACCAGGATCCAGACTCTGCAGCATGGGGCTGGAGGGGAGGGATCCTTTCCTGTTTAAAACACTTCTTTCCTGCTCTCTCAGTCTTACAGCTTACCTGTAACTGCTCTACTTTATCAAAGGAAATCTGACCCCAAACATTGTCCAGCGGTTCTTCAGGGATTGCAGCTTTGACCCAAAAGAGCTATTACCTTTCTCAGACCTTTCCTGGCTATCCAGCAGAATATGGAAAATTGCCTAGTTAATTCTTTTGAGACTGAATCAAACTCTTTTCCCCACAAACATTCAACAGCATCAGTGTGGAGTTCCCCAGTGGGGACAACCAAAGGCAGTATATGGAAGCTGCAAGAATAGCGCTTCCAGTTCCTGTTAGCACTCTGAAAATGTATGGCTGTTATAAGCATCTCATGGTAAAGCAGATGAGTATAGGTGAGAACTTGGAAATATATGGCACATGAAGTGTTGAAATCTATGATTGTGTTATTTTCAGAATAAAAAGGTTACTTTATTTTATTTTTATTTATTTGTTTCATATAGTACAGCAGGTACAAGGGGGAACTTTCTGAAGTACGTTCTGGAGATAAGTAGCAAAATGGTATAGAAATGCCACAACTATGACTATTGGATACAGTTACAGAGTATTTATATAATAAACAAGGAAAGACAACACAAATTTGCAATAATTAAGAAACAAACAACAGGAGTTTCAAAGACCACACAAAATGTCAGGCTTCTGGATTTAACTCAGTTTGTAAACAGGAATAAACTGGAATTACATTATTTCACAGCTGCCTTTGTATTTCTGTCAGGTTCCTCTAAAACAAATTGCAAGACAAAGTGTATCAGATCTTAGGACTGCTTTTCTCTCTTCCCATTTTCTATAGTTTTATAGTTTTTCAGGAGTCTATTTTGAATATGTAATTACATGGGTTTTTTTCTTTAATGCAGCACAGAGTTTGCCTCCTGCAAAGCACTTTGGGAGTCTTCTTGGGAAGCTAGCAGGAGGAATTTTAATGTGATATAATATTTTAAATATTGTATGAAATTAGGAAGCAACACAAAGTGTCATTATACATAACTTTATTTGAGTCTGCAATTTTTACTGTATGGTTTCATGCATATAAATGGAATACCCTGGGTCTGGTCATGTGTTAACATCTCACATTTCCTTTCCTGCCACAAATGCTGCTTATTATAATAGTATGAACTGAAATAAGTATTTTTATTGCTGTTATGAAAGTAGAAACACACAAATATGGTTTTGTTTCCCAATATTACCTATGTCTGTTTTATAGTCTGATAAAAGTTTTGGTTGACAGAGCACTGAATAAATGTAGCTCTGTACAGCATGTTTATTTAAATATTTAACTTGTGAAATTTAATAAAATAACAATTTAAACAGATAAGGATTAGTCAAATACAAAAACTATTAGAAACATTCACATAATTAAAAATTAAAATTCTCAGCTATTATCAGATGTAGGAAAACCACATAAGAATCCATAAAAAAGTTTTCAAGCTCCAATAAGTTAGGTATAATAGACCTTTTTTGTCAAACACAAAAATAAATATTATTGATTTTATGAATAAATACATTTTCTTAAATGATTTAGAAAGCTCTGTTTATTCATATACAGACAGTGTTTAGAATATGTAGTAGCCAGTATGTCTGCAGATATATTTATGTTGGACTGTTTAGATTGGCTTCACCTCTGTAATAATTTATAACAGTTTCAATGTAAACCTGCCATTGAGCAGGTCATAAAGGTCCTGCATTTCAACCATCATAATTTCAGATAAACCCACAAAACTATTTCTTGCAGGAAAGCTCTAGTTAATCCTTGAATATCTTTGGGATGGAATTTGTTTTTTTATTTAGGCAAATTTAAAGAGCAATAAAGGCTGCATTTTAAGAGTGTTTGATATTCCAGCACTGGTGAAAATTTAAAATATATACATTTTGTTTTGTTTTACAGCAGTAACTCTTCATTGACACTTATTAATACAAAAATTCTGCCCTCCGATTGATTTCAAGTCCTGCTCAAAAAAGAAAGCTACTGTTCATTTTCAAATGTTTCATTGTCTGCTAGAGATGTTAACATAAATACGGTAGTGTTTTTCCACACTAAATGAAGATAGATCAATGCCATTTGTTTTTCACACGATAGAAGTTTCTAAAAGGCATGCATTCTGAAAGTATGAGAATTATTTATTTAATTTCTAAATTTAAAAAATGCCCCCTTTTATCAAAATGAGCATTTTCTAACAAAATTCTACCAACATACTTATGTTTGATAAAATGTTTTTGAATACTAAAAACTAAACCATTCTAAAAGGCTGATACATTTATTTTAGTAAATATACTTCTGTGATTGGTAGTAGAGCATGGGGCCTATAGGAAACCTCTTGCTCTGAACCTGTGCTATCTTCTAAGAGAAATTAAGTGAATCTCAAGCTTATTTTCTGTAAACACACAAAGCTCCAGGTGAGTTTATCTTTTTACATAGGTTTGTCCTGTTGCTCACCGCTTGCCTGTTTCCCACTCCTCTTACCTTCCCACTGCCTTTCTTGCCTGAGGCAGCCCAGGGTTTATGGGGATGAACACAAAGGGCGCCTGCAGGATGGCTGCAAGAAATTGGGTTGAGCTTTCCCATTAAAAGGAAAAAGTTGCAAGCCTGTGGCATGTTTCCTAGTTGAAGATTGCATAGAGCTCTGTCCAGACAGTGTGACTATTAATTTCTTACTATTTCTTACATGAATAATCATGGACTCATAGAATCGTAGAAAGATTTGTTTTGGAAAGGACCTTAAAGATCATCTAATTCTAACCTCCCTGCCACAGGCAGGGATGCCACCCACTAGATCAGGTTGCCCATGGCCTCATGCAACTTGGCCTTGATATTTCTGCTAGTCTTTGTCTGATGTCATTCCTTCAGCCTCTTATGTCCAGCATGTCAGCAAAGAGGTGATTGATTGACTGCAGTCAGGAATAGTGGGGATTATGTGTCTAGGGGAGGATGTAACCCATTTTCTCCAGGGAAGTTTTATATGTACTCCATTATTTAGGGTCACAATTAGAGTGTTATTTGGATACTTTGATGGTTGAATTTTAAAATTTCTAGATGTGAGGCAAAACACTGAACAGTAGGTTCAACACTGTAATGTCTTTTAAATCTATTTTGCTAGAATTAAAATTAAATTGGACTGTTGTGGCAAACAGTGTAGGCTGTGTAATACTGGTCACAGTGCTTCATTTACTACCAGAGAGATGAGCTCTTGGGATTTTCCAGTGTGTGGACATAATTCCAGTGCCATTATAACACTGATTTTCAAATTAAATTGGTGAGCTTTTCTAAAGTTCCCTTGTGCTAGTATAAATGTCCTGATAATTAAATGTAACAGAAACATAGTTTCACATTTTTCTTTCTATGATAGTTTATCATTTATTCCCTGGTAATCCTGTTTATGGCTCAGAAGTCCCTTTGATATGAAGTTGTGTTCAGCCATGGAAGAGATCTGGTGGTATGAACAAATATTTTGTATGGTTTTCTATGCTTGAAATATGAGGAACATTATCACTCCTTTCTGATAGAAGTTTGGGAGGGATTTCTCTCTTTGGTAGTGGATGCTTGTTTTGTAAAAACCTCAGCCATCAGAGAGGTAAAACACATTAAAATTGAAAGCCTGCTTTCCTCAAAAGTGAGGCTCAAAAATAGGGGGTACATTCAGAGGGATGTATATCTTTCTATAGATACATCAATATATTTATATACTGGTATGGACTCTGGTCCAAATAATGTAGATGACATTTCCTGTGAAATTTCCGATTTCCATATTGCATGTGTATGTGAAAGATTAATATGTATGGTCTGTTCTCAAAAACACACAAATCTGATAAATGTGGCTCCCTCTCCATTTTTGATAAAATAAATTTTATCAAATTTATTCATCTATCCTACACTGCATCTGTAATGTATTTATGAAGGTGTGAATGGTGCATCCAAAAAATGTCAGTTTTTTGTGGTGCAGTCAGTACCAGACAAGACAAGTAATAGGGATGGACATGTAACTTACTATTGCCTTGCTCAGTATAGTGGAGAGCCATTACTGATAATTTTTGTACAATGGTTACTCGGTATTTCATGGATGGAAATATCATATTTGCAGCCAGGGCAGAACATGGGCAAGGGGGAGGATCCATTCCTGTCTGCTCCTACATGTGTGATTGGATCGTCAGTATTTACTGACTGACCAGATGTTCTTTGTTTATTAAGTCCTGGTGAAAAGTGAAGATTGGAATGTTGTTTTGCATTGAAGGATATAATAAGTTGTGTTTTAAAAATACCTTGAATAGTTCATCTTTTCCCCCAGAACCTTACTTATTCTGCAAATGATCAGGAGTTGTTTAATTATTATGGGGTGCTCAGATTCTTCTGACTGGCACAGTCTTCCTTCTGCTTCTGGCTCAAGCTTCTGTAGTGGCAAGCTTTCCAGGTGGACAAAACAATTGTTATTTCTCTTCTGTGCCCCCCATCTCTGATTCCTGAGGGCTGCCAGGTTTTGTGCTTATAGTTTGGCTTGCCTGACAACCTCCAAATAAGAGCTGCTGGAACAAAATAGTGGTGTTCCAGACTGCAGTTTGATGGTGAAGATGGAGATGCCTGGCTTGTTAATGAGGACTTTCCCTTCTTCACAGACATTTGGAGTGATCCCAACCAGCTACAATAGTGGGAGTTTCCTATTTTTTTTTCTGGTGCCACAGTTTTATTAGCTTTGCTTATAGAAATATAGCAAAACAGAAAAGGCCACACTGGCTTTGCTCTGTAAATATTTAAGTATAGACTGTGTGGACACATGGCAGGTATAAACCAGATTCAAGTGATCTCCAGGTTGGTAATGGTCTGCTAATCTAATCTGTGTTACTGAATGTGGTTCATGGTGCCTTTGAATTTATGTGTAGTCATGGCATGCTGAGTCTTTCATTGCACTATTTTCCTACTTATACTGTAAAATAAATTCAGACTTGCATAACAGAAATGCTTGGTAGGAATGTTTTCATGTTCACAGTACATGAGACAATGACTGATACCTTGTTTAATCGTCTCACAGCATTAGCAAGGAAGCTGAATCATATGCACTCTCTCCAACCGCACACACACAAAGGGGCAGAAGAACTCAGTCTGTTACACTTCACTGTCTTTTCCCCACTACCTACAGCTGACCCCTTACAGAACTATTAAACAAGATTTTCTGATATGTTTTTTTTCCCCCTCTCATTCTCTTGAGCTTTTTGCCAGTCTGCCCCTCTCTGACTTTTGAATTTCTGTTGCATGTAGTGTTATTCTCCCTTCACTGAGACTGTATCAAATTCTCTGCTGTGTGAATTGGCATGGCTATGCAGCACTTGGAGGCTCTCTGCCAGTTTACACTGAGAATTTATCCCTAAACAATTATACTCAGCAGTACCAAAAAAACACTTAAATAAACAGAAAATGTAGGAGAACATTTGGGCCCAAATCCTGCTTTCTTCTGTTTCTTAAACTGGAGAAACTACCAGGAAACAAGGACACAGAAAGGAAGCTGGGGGGAGAACTCAGGGCACAGTCAGCCTGTAACATCAGTAATCAGCATACAAAATAACAATATAAATCCCTTGCTGTCAGTTCCATCAACAAGAAATAAAAACAGGAATGAGTAAGTCAGATGGTACTTAAAATAAAAGTATTATCTCTGAGTTTTTTTCTATTTCTCAACTTAGTTGTAAATCCTATAACCCTGCAGATACTGTGCTTGACAGAAAGGTAAACACAGATATGGGCACTTTACCATTATTCTATAAAAAAAGCCAAAAAAATGTCAGCAACTGCATTATTGTGCAGCTGGCACAACATTCTTGAAGATGGTGAACGAGAATAGAAGCCACAAGACAGGTATGCATGTGAATCCATTAAATGGAGGGTATGACATCTGACCTTTTGTCTGAATGTCCTGGATTTGCTGATTTGCAAAGCCCTGGCTGTTGAGGACATGTTGTAGAACAGCTCCATTTTTCTGATCACCAGTCAAATTCTGCTCATCTCAGTCATGCAGATTGCTCCCCAAACTTCAGCAGCTGTATCAGCAGGGTTATTGTGAGAAAGCTTTGGCATCAGCACTAACTGGGTTTTGAGCTAAACTTGACTTTTGTAGTCAGGGAACAGGAAATGGTTCTGTGCAAATATTTACCAGTGCTAGTAACTATGAATTTCACATTTACAATTACACTGATGTCTTCCTAGGGCAGAATGAATCATGTCTTTTCCTAACAGAATGATTTATCCTATAAATATTTGTTGTAAAAGCAGGACACACTATGCAAGGCAGTAAAAATATAATTTCATTACTTCAGTTAGAAGAAGTGCTCTAATTGACTTTAGATCTTGATAGTCCTATAAGACCTATCAGAAACCCTCTTACCCACTTTACACTATGTCTGTTGGGTAATGTTTAAATAAGGCTGTAATCCAGAGAAATGCTTCCCCTTGTTAAAGTGTCAATAAAGTCCTTATTGTTTAAGGAAAATCCTATTAGAATGTTTTGTGCTTCATCTGCAACTATTACTTAAAAAAAAAAAAAAAAAGGTCCTGGCTCTCTTATATTTTCCCCTTTTTCCTACAATATTCTGCACAAATCTAAATTGCACCTGGCAGATTGTTGTGTGTGCATGTGTGTGTGCACACTGCAGATCAAGCCATCATACCACAGCCAGGTTCTTCTTAGGGATGTGACCTTGAGTTTACTCTGTCTCTACCTTTTGCTGTTGCTGATGGATTTTTCTTTAATACCTAGTTATTCATTCCTGGTTTTGTGGCCCTCCTGAGGTACAAAGCGACCAGAATATATACCTTCATTCTGGCTCCATTTTTATTCATATTTATTTTATACTGAGGAAAAACTACAAAATCAAGACAAAGATAGGAGTGACAGAAGAATGATAATTTATGTGGTCCAATAGACAGCAAACTGAGAGAGAACTGAACTCACCTATCTCTACACGTATATCCTCCCTTCCAAAAATAGCTGTGAGATTAACAAAGGGAACTTTCAGATGTCATCTCTGCTGTGTTGTAGTGAAGAGTGTCAGAACTGTATTTATTGCAATTTTGATACAATTCTTTCTAGAAATTGAACTATGGACTTCTACAGTCTGCTTTCCTCACCTCTGTCACGGAGATAAAGCTGTCACTAGTTTTAGATCTGCAATCCCAGTACCTGCTAGACTGAGAAATGGGAGGAATGCCAAACCATGGGTTCTGCAGAAGCCAAGATGAGCCGAGAGTGCCGAGCCTTTCCTGTGAGCATACCTTTGGAAATGACAAAATCCTTTCCCCAGTGTGTGCAGTCTGAAAGGAACCTGGAGCTCTGTGGATTTGACAAGTGAGGAGGAAAATGACTAATACACTCAGATCTGGACCTCAGTGAATGGTAATAATATATATATGCATATATATGAGCTGGGGTTTGAAATCAGGTGAATAAAGAAGAGTGTCACCTGTCATGAGTGAGAATCCCTTACATGAAACTGATACACTGGTGAAATCAGCTGAAGAAAGGAATTTAGGACAATATCATGAAGTTACCACTTTGGGTCAATTGTACACAGGCAAGCAGCCACCTCAGGAAGGAACTGTGTTGCCGTGAGGTCAAATACATTAGCCCTGTGTAAAAGGTAGCAGAATTAGTGCACATTTCTTTGCTTGTGAAATAATCCTACAACTTCTTTTTCTCATGGGGTAGTTTGGCTTTCTAAACCAATCAATTTTAGTGTCTAAATGTAAGAATAACTTTTCAATCCCTTAGCTTACCCCACATTTTCATATTATTTTTTTCTGTGCTTTATTTATTTTTTAAAATTTCAGTTTAGGATGAATTTCAGAAGAAAAAAAATTTTTTTAAGTCTTGCACTTTACTTGGTTTCATATTTCTGACTAGCTCCATGGATAAAGGTCTATGAAAGCAGTTCTGGTGTTATACATGAGAAATTTAGGAAAATTAGAAATTTGGGCTTGTAGTTAAATTGAAGCAACAAACACACAGAGCATTAAGGTGAATATTACATAGTCAGGACTCTGAGGCAAGTGCACTGAGCTTAACCTGACAAAGTATGGTGATAAACAGTTGTAATTTTCCTGAGCTAGTATAATAAAAATACAATGGCGGAAGTGTATGAATGTGGGTATATCGTGCAGAGAAAGTCACCTCCAAGCTGCTAGCTTTCCACAGCCAGAGTTTTTCTGAAACCCCCAGGAGGGTTCTGCCTGACCTGACTAATCAACAGTGCTGGCACCTCGACTTGTTTTGGCACAGATACTGAAGAGAGTAGTAAAGGAGATGGGAATGCCTAGGAAAAAGAAGGAAAAGACTATTCAAGAAGTAAAATCAGTATTTTGAATGAAATTCTATTGATTGCACAGCTTTTCTGTATCCATGAGGGCAGATGTAAAAGCAGAGATACAATTCATGAGTGACAGTGCTTCCATTAGTAATGCAAATGAATAAGCTGTGATGAAAATATTTTGAAGGTCTTGAGGCAAAAACCTGCAGTAACAAGTATCAAGTCAGTTATTTTTGTTCATTAAAATAAAATATAGTAACTCTCCCTTCCTGCTGTGTTTCTTGCCTGCAGGATGGAGTGTGATGAAGGAGTCCTTTGGAACACAGATTCATTTATGCAGCCCTGGTCTGTGTGAGTCAGACAAGTGGGAGACTTACAGCAAAACAAGATCTCCAGGTACGTATGGTTTTGGAAATTTTCTATTCTACTTGGTTAGAATGAGTACCAAGCAAATGAGAAAGCTATGGACAGCCAGAGTGTGGTTCCTTATCTGCTATCCAAGAGGCAAACCCCCTCTTCTCTGGTAAGTCTTGAATCAATGCAAATTTCTAATTGTTTTATGTCAGGTTAAGAAAAAATTAAACTGTTCTCATATAAATAAGGTAAAAAATACAATCTCGTGTTTTGACTGCTTGCCTCTTTTTGTTTGTTTTCCTTATATTTGTTTGTGGCAAGAGTAATGGAACCTTCTAGACTATCAATAGTCTGACATTTTAATTAACATGTCATATTCATTTCATAACCAGTACCTCTACTTTAAATTTTGTTTTGTTCTGAACAAGAAAGGAAATATTCCTGGACCTGCTTTCTTGTCTGGCATTCAAGCTAGGGAAGAAATGCTCTGGTTTTCAATTTTCTCTCTGTTACTTTAAGGGGCAGAGTAAATGCATGTCCAAAACACTTTACTGCTTTTAAAGTCCTTCTGTATTTTAATGTGCCTCGGTATGACAAAATAAGAGGATATCTTTAAGTTTAGTAAGTCTCCTTTTCCTGTGTACTTTAATTTATTTTTCAGGCTTTTCAAAGTGACTGTGTGGCACTCTATACATTGTAAAAAAAAACCCTCTAGAAATGCTAGTCATGTCTCAAGTGAGAATAATTGGCCCTGACAGAGAGGAAAGTAGTAATTGGAATGAGAGTTGTTTAAATAACAGTTTAAATTTTCTTTCCTTACTTTTCCGATTATATGCACTATAAAGCAGGATTTCTTTGCCTTGGGTGTTTCACAGAGTCGTTTCTGTATGCAGCATGTCCACAAGTATAACTCAAGTAATAAGCCTGGCTATAATTTGGATTAGACTTTGAGTTTCACTCCCTTACATACAAATACGCTATTCAATTGGTATTAACACTCTATCATCAAAATATTCAGTAGGCTGTAGCAGGACAGGCTAATTGCATCCTCTAATTCTTCTAAGTTATCATTATTTCTTCATTCTGAATGGTTAAATGGAAATTCAGATGCAACATGGAGGAAAAGCATGCTTAAAAACTTGAGCTATGAATACACTTCATGTTCGGCTAAACACTCTCCTCACTGTTTGTATCCAAGGAAAAGTAAAGTTACTGTCTTTTAGCCTTTCCTCTATGTGATTTCTGTTTGGGTTTTTTTTTTAAAATATAGGTTTGCTCAGAGCTATGCGGAACAGGTGTTTTAAAAAGCTTTGGAGTATGTCAAGGTTTAGTACAGTAAGATAACTGAGATTATTTTCCTAGTGAGCACATCTGTCTCCAGCAGTAGATGCAGCCCCCATCTAAATAGTAGTGAGGGTCTGTGTGGTCACATCTGCCCTACTTCAAAATATTTATGGCAAATATAAATCAAGGCAGGGATGGACTTGAGAATCTGGAAGGATCAAGTGACATCTGCAATGGAACTAATGAAATCTAAATATGCCCTAATTTGCAGAATAATATGTGAAAATATTGTATGAGCTTGGTAATTCCCTGCTGCAGCTTTAATGGACACAGCCAGAATGCATTAGCCCTGCTAATCTCAGGGATCACTTGTCTTTCCAACAACCTTTGATGTTTGTCTCTGACCTTTATCTAAAACATTTAAAGTGTCTTAGATGAGTTGAGTTTGGTATTTGTTTTCCACTTCTGCTCTTTTTTTTTTTTGCCTGTTTGTTTGTTTTAACTTTTTTTTGTTGGTGGTGGGTTGGTTGTTCTTTTTTTAAAAAGGAAAAACTCATAGATGAAATTTGACTTCATTACTGTTGAGTGACAAACTTCTACTGAATTCGATATCAAAGAATTTAACTCTTCTAAAGCAGAGGCTGGTCCACTTTCAAATAGTGGATCTGAAGGGTCTGAAATTCAGGATTCAGAATCATTTGAATTCTTAATGCTGTCTGAGCTGTAAAATGGAGACCAAAAATTATAACAGTTTATAATTCATGAGGCCATTTTCTGTTATATCCATCTGAGTAAAAAAATCCGGACACTTAGCAGATCTGTCTGCATGAAAAATAAACTACCCAGGAATTTAATAATACAGAGGTAACAAGATGAGATCAGTTTCTTCAGCTCATCAATATTTACACCTTTTTTCTCTGTATACCTTTCATAATATAGATGACGTGGCATGATTGGTGCTTTTCCACCTGAATGTTTTTAGTGTTTGCAAATGTACTCACTATTTTTTTAATACTGAATGACATAAATTATATTTATATGTGGAAAATGCTAAAATCTGTTTGAATTTAACAATTCTGAATAATATTGAAGTTAACAATAGACAGAATGTGGAGGTTTTGTGGAAATTTCTGACTTCAGTAGCAAAATGAAAATTTTGGCCTTTAAAAACCTTTCCATTTCATTTTAATTTCTGTTCAGGTATATTAGTGGAATGCCATACAAGAGGTTTATTTCAGCTGCTGGTATCTTGTTCTCTCTGATGAATCAGGCCTCCTCTGCTGAACTTCCATGAGAAACCAACGGCTTTTGGGACTTGGGAGTTGCACAGTCTGTGCCCAGGTCCTCATCCAGCACAAGACAAGCACAAGAAGCACTCTGGCTGTATTTTCTGTGAGCATCAGCCTCTCAAGAACATCATGATATTTTTTATGCAAGAGCTGGCAGTAGTTTTAAGTAAATTTGGAAGCCAAAGAGCCTTCATGCACAAGGACAAAATTGGGGTTGCATCAGACTGATTCCAGTCTGGCTTCAATATGCCTGGCCCTACAGTATTGCAGATCAAGAGTTCAAGTATAAAATGACACTATGTTTTAAATAGGTAGTTTCAGTGTAAGCAGCAGCTGTAAGTGCAAAAAGCAATGATATTGCCATCACACCCCTAACAGTCAAAACTGTTTGGAAATCTCATTTGTTTTTCATTAGTTACCGCAACAGTTTGAATAAAATCCTGTTCAATCTCAGCAAAGAGTACTTTGGAAATGTTAGTCTGTTATTCTTTAAACAAAGTTCAACAGCTATTAACAGAGTACTTGTTTATGATCTTCTATAAATATTATGTTTCTGTACTTCTTTGAAAATGTGGACTTTTTAATTTCATTTTTATTTTAGTAAAAACTGTAAAATTATGACTCACCAGCTGCAGAGTGCCAAGACAGGATATTTCCCAATATATGGGGCAAACAACATTTTTATGTATTTTTGTTACCAATCATATAAAACCCAGCTTATTTTTATAAATGGCTTCATAGGCCTGCACCATAAAAGTTGCATATAATTTTATCCCAGTTTTCAGGGGTTTTGGTGCCCATTACCTAGGAAATGTAAACTCTTGCGTTCCTGAGTAAAGTCGACATTTCAGTGATCAGCAAAACCCACTCATTTTCATGCAGAAGTGGCCACCTTTCTTCTACACAGGCAAGATCTCACAACCCAGACAGAAAATTGAACTGGACAAAAAAAGGAGCACATGCTGCTACGAGGTTGCAGTACAACAGTTTAAAAGGAAGTTGCAAAATTAACAAGGGGTGAGTGGCGATATTTTTTCCTAATTCCTGAAGTGCACATGCTTGTGGCATAACCACACTGATATCACCACTTACCTGCAAGCCATCTAGAAAAGCTCATACCTCAAATTAATGAAGGGAGCAAGCTTCCATTACATTACGATGGCTATAAAGCCTGCTGCAATAATACCTAAGTGGTTTTACCTCCGCAGCACTGAATGTGCCTGACCAAAAGGACTTCTATTGAGCTATTTGTATAATTAACATGGAGACGTTAGTGAGTAGTTTAGTCCCCAGATGTATATTTTATAATAGCTTAACCTTCTCCCTTATGGCTGCTGCTATTAAAAGCAGTAGATTTAAGACTTAAATCCAAATTGATTTAGTTGTGGCACTGCTTTTACTTGTTTCTAAACCTTTCAGTGGCTTTTCTCAAAACTGAGTTTAGGTTTAGGACCCACTAATGCAGTCTAGTTTCACGTAACACCTTTCTTTTTACCACCACTTGGATTGTTTTATTTTTAAGCTAGGGCTAGATCCATGCTTAATAATTGGAAAAAAACCCCAACCTCATGCAAAATTTTGTCTCGAAGAATAAGCAATTAGTTTAAAATTTGAACTGATTTTATGCTTTTTCTTTCCATGTGGTTTCAAGGCATAATATGAAAACCCCAAATCTAACCTGAGTAGAAGGCAAGTTAAGTAACTAGGAAGTTTTTTCTTAAATGCTAAGAGCCTGAGGAATAAACAGGAAAAGCTGTAAGAGTGGTAAACAAACTCAGAGGAGAGGAGGTTAAGTAACTAAGCAAAACACGAATGTGGAATTTATGTTGGGAGAAAGAAAGGAGGCTTATTTTAAAGGCTGATTGACTTTTTATTATCTGTTGTAGGAAAATCCTTCTGTGAGTCTGAAGAGAAGGCATTTAAGGAAAAAGAGGCTTTCAAATACAGTCACATGTGCAACACCACCACATGAATACAGATGTAGAACATGAATACATCTTTAGCAGGCAATTAATGGGGGCCAATAAGCTGCAAAGAGTGATTTGGAAATTTAGCTTGGGTCTTAGCCAAAGGGAACCAAGCTATGGGAAGGTAGGATGACTGCTACAGGCTTAAGGTTTGTAAGAGCCAGTATCTGATCAAAGGGACATAAGGACTAGGAAAATGTCAGGAGCTTGGACAATCTTAGTAAAACAAAGGAGAGCGGATTAGACTTGCAGACCCTTGACACTAAGCCACAAAAGTTTATGAAAGGAAAGACTAAGGCCAACATTACTTATGACCTCTGTCTGTTGTTCCTTAGCTTTGCACCTCCATAAAGAGCATGACTCCTTGTCCCTGGTGCCATCTCAGGTACTTGTGCTGCTCTTGGGTCCCCCAGGCTGAACAAGCCCAACTCTCATGTCAAGTGCTCCTGTTCCAGCCCCCTCCCATTGTGGTTGTCTTTTCCTGAACACATCCTAGGGATTCCTTTCTTGTATTAGGGAAGGCATTACTGGAAGCAGCACTGAGGGGCAACCTGATGAGCACTGACTGAGCAGGGGTAATCCTTTTGCTCACTGCGACCCTGCTGATAGAGTCCTGTATATTTTTGGCATTGCTGCTGTTGTATATCTGCTGCCCTCCAGGACTCTCAGGTGTTTTTTAGCAGGACTGCTCCCCAGCCAGTCACACCTCAGCCTGTCCCTCTCACATGCAGGATGTTGTGTTTGTCCTGGTTGAATTCTTATGAAGTTCTTGTCTTGAAGCCGTTCCTTGAAGTCCCTCTGAGTAGCAGCACTGCCTCTGAACATGTTTCCTGCTCATGCCTCCATCTGCTGATGTCTGAGGGCACGTTCGGCCTCCTCCTACTCATCAACATTCAGATTCAGTGGTGGAGAGGATACGGCAGAGCACACTGCACACACACAGCAGTTGAGAAACTGGAACCAGGTAACTGCTTCTAAGATATTTTAGATAAAATATGTTCAAAAAAGCAACTATATCCTGAAATTATATAAAATTATGTTTGATGTGAGAAGCTTCTAAAACCCCACATTCAGTGGGACTGTGTAGTGTGCTGGCTGTGTGCTGGCTACAAGTATCAGGACAAACAAAGTTAATTTACTTCTGAGACAAAAAAAAGTTTGTGACATTCTTCTGGCTAACAGGATACAGTATTTACCTAAATCTATTAGATCTGTCATAAACTATCTTTTCAAACAACAAGGTATTGCTGTATTGCAGCCCTTCTCCTGTGATGCTGGGTTGTCATTCCCAGGCCAGGTATGACAGGGTCACACGCTTCGTGAAGTACAGAAGTTATAATTCTGCCTTTTTTCTTTTCCACAGATTAAAACAAAATAAAACAAAACAGGATGTGAAATGAATGAAGTTAAAACACAAAACCAAAACAAAATTAAAATACCTCTTTGCAGTTCATGAGGTGACTCTTTGCAGACTCTCAGTAATTTATGGTTATTCCATAGTACTTTATAAGATTAGTTCAATATACCATAGGCTGCAGTGCTTCACTCTCACTCTGGATAATCTGACAGCCAGCTCTGGGACTAATCTTGGTGTGACAACAAATTAAATGGTTCTTTTCTTTCACTCTTCTTTTTTTTTTTCCTTTTTTCCAGTTGGATTAAGTTGAGGTGCTGTCTTCTTTATAGGGCTCAGGATTACTTCCTGAAAATGATGTTACTGGAGTTTTTGACCATTTTTTTTCCCAGTTTCATTTTATATATTGCACACTCCTATAGTCATTTATCTTAAAACCCAAAGTGAAAATAAGATTTGAACTAGTGGGAGCATGTAAAATCTGTTCACAATTAATTTTCTGAATTCAAAACCAGGTTTTTGTGGAGTTAGCTTGAATTTGTTATTCAGACTTTGGGCAACAGCTGAAGTCAGGCCAGGTGAAATTCACTGTGCATTGGGAAGGAGATTCATACCTCAGCAACACTTACAATCACACAGAATAAAGGCTTTAATTTTAATGACATTTATACCAGACCAGGTTATAACAGCTATGTCCAACCAGGGGACTGAACTCTGCTATGTGATTCAATACAAAACATCACAAAACATTGAAAAAAAAAGTCTCATGTGAAACAATCAGCTAAAAATAACAATTCATAGCTGAAATCAGACAGGAAAAATTAGCACTTGAACACAAAATTTATAAATTAAGAACTAAAATTACAAGTTAATATTGTAGACAGCGTACATAGGACACTAGGAGTTTCTTTATGTATTACTATTCAACTTTCAGGTACCATCCTTGTGAAGGCCCTTCACGTAGCTCCTTCTTTACACAACCTAAAGTATCTATTAATAGGGAGCCCTGAGTCCTGCATTTCTGAAGGAATCTTGCACTATCACTTAAGAATACCAAGAGTATCTCAGTGTCCATTTTAAGACTATACTGTATTAATAGCTTTTTTTCTCTCACTTTGCTTGCCACAGGACCCAATTTAACAGACATATGAGAATGGCTCCTGAGTCTGGTGGCTCCTGAGGCACTTTGCTCTCCACACGTGTTATGTGAGGGAGTTTAAATATGTCTGTTTGGTGAGAGGGTGCCTGAGGCTTTGTTACAAAGCTCAGTATCCCTCTGTCTAAATCCCTGTTCTCAACCTAATGCTTTCCTTTGCCCTTGCTTTTATAAATGACTTTTAAATCCTGCTACAAGTTATCTAGTAATAAATGCCGAATGGTCCACATATGGTAGACCTCTTGTTTTTGTTTTTCTACTTAATATTTACTGAATACTTGAGGTATGTATGGTTTAAGAGATTTTTATTGTATGTGGCATAGTTTAAGCAGTAGTAGTAGTAGTAGTGGTTTCCAAGCTGTTAGGGAAGGACGTTCTGTTTGATCAAGAACATCTGTTTGTTCACCAGCTGTGCAACAGAGGTCATCTAGAAACCCTGGCTCAGCTCATCTTCTTACAGACAATTAAAAATGGAGAATCAGAAAGACAAAGGAGGAAATACAATCTGCTTGGAGAAGATACTAGGTGTTCTAAAGATGTTTCCTTTCCTAAGATGAGGAAAATTCTGTGGCCATTCTAGCAATTGCCCTGCTGCTTTGTGATTGGAGGCTAAATCTTGCCATAAATTGAGAAACAAGTGGTTTATTTTGGGCAGGAATACTTACCCTCCTTAATAATGTCTCCCAGGTTCAAGGAAGTGACATGTTGGTGGTTCTATCTCAGACTACACAAACCAAACAATTTCCAGTGGAAAATGCATGTTCATGAATGGTGGCTGTAATCCTGACTGAGCCACCTAATCCTCCAGGTGGCTCCTGACTGAGGAGCCTCTGCCTCCAATTATTTTTCCAGGTTAGTCAGCACAGCATTTCTTTCTCGGACCTGTGAGCTGCACCCATGACAGAACAAATGCCTTAGGAACAAGCCTCTATCCACTCATTTGAAATGTCAAATTTTAAAAGTGGAATTACTCCCTGAGTTGAGCCTTAATCTGTGAGATAATGGTTATTCTGAGGGGGTTGTTTCTGTCCATCTATGAGCTATGCATGCTTTATTCATCATTCTACCTATACCTGGGTGGTCTGGAGGAAGGTATAGAAAATGTCATATATCCACTTGGATATTGATGCAGTATTTAACTTTTAAGTCAAAACTTTAGTTAGGACCCCACAGCTGAAATATCAGTAGGTCAGTAGTAATTATTTGCACAGCTCTACTTCTGAAGAGGCGGAGTTATGCTTGGAAATTATTTTTGGCTAAATCCTGGTCTGAGTTGACACCTGATCTGTGAAAAAATGAAGACCTGATTTCATAGACTTGTCAATTCACCTGTTTTGTTCTTCTCAGCCTTAATTTTTGTCCTTCCTCAACAGTTTCTGATTCATTATTAGAGTCATGCATAAATATACATCTATATATATATATATATTCAATACTACAGATATACATATATATCTATACTTTGTATTAAACATAAAAAATAATTTGCTATCCCTGTTCTCTTGGATGAAAATTCACACAAGCAAGAACAAACTATGAAAAACTAGGATATGTTTTCATTCTCTGCAATGACATAAATTTTATATTTTATGATTTCAGATTATACAGTTAATATTGGCTATGTGACCTCAGCTGATGCTTTTGCTTTTATAAAAGCCCGTGCTTTGCTAAGCTGAGAGTTATACGCTTGAATCAAGCATGAGGCCAACTTCCTATGTCTAGCAGAAACTACACAAGTTTTCCTTTTCTTGTTTCAGCTGCTTATCTTAGGTTTTAGAAAATATAATTATGGATGCTGATCATTTGTTTCCTGGAAAGCATAATTCTGCTACTGTATCAAGGGTGACTCAGCAACTCACATCTGGTTTTAATGTACTCATTCAAAACAAAGTGACCACATAAAAATTCATCTTAGAGCATGCAAAGTCATGCAAGCTGATTACAACCCTAAGATCCCTAAACTTTTGAATGACATTTACTTTGATTTTTCCAATATTCACAGGAGAGTGTGATTGAGAAGTATTTTGATGACACCAAAAAGAGGAAAAAAGGGAAGATAAGTATTTTCCTGTTCTATCCTGAATATTTTTTTTTATAAAGAGGGAATTTTATTTATGTAAAATACTAGAATGAAATATTATTTTCATGGGAAAACTTCAAAGAAACAACTGTCCCTTAAATAAGAATATATATGACTTCATGCATATTATTTCAGAAATATTAATATTTTCCAAAGTCCACATTTCAAGATTGATAGTAGACTGAAGAGTATCTCAGTAACAAGAGCATGATGAGGTTCTGTGTTTATTGTATTCTCATGCTTTCTCTATCAAATGTTCTGAGGTTCATTTGGCAGATAACTGTGAATTTAGCCTCAAACCAGAGAGTTAAATCTGCAGGGCTGACTCAGACACACAGAGTCAAAGGAAGGGACTTCGGCAGGTATCCAGTCCAGCCTTCTGCTCAAAGTAGGGTCAGCTCATGCTCAGGCAGACTGCTCAGGGCTGCATCAGATGGGTCTTGAAAGCCCCTAAATGTAGGGACTACACAACTTCTCTGAGCAACCTTCTCCACTACCGTGCTGCACTCATGTGGAAATCTTTTTCCTTTCATCAAGTCTGAAACTGTCCTCTTTCGGTTTATGACCTCTGCTTGTTCCCCAGACAGCATCATCTCCTTGAAGCCTCCCTGTGGCACTGGTAGGGGCTGCTTCTGGGACTCCCTGATACTGCCCCTTCTCCAGGCTGAACAACCCTGTCTCCCCAGCCTCTCCTCCTGGAGCAAGTGTCCACCATCATGGCTCTCTTCTGCTGAATGTTTCTCAGGCTATTAACTTCTGTCTTGTATGAGGAGGCTCAAAACTGCATGCAGCATCCAGATGCAACCCACGAGTGCTGAGTGAAAAGATTTTTGGCAGTGTAAACCCAGTAGTGGTAACAGGTAAACAAAAGAGGAAGAAAAACCTTTTGTCATTGAAATAAAGCACCTACCACTGACTAGGTGAGGTAATGGTGTATGTTCAAGCAAAATAAGAGTAGAGAAACATCCACTGCAGGTTTGATTTACTTTTTGACAAACTGGATATGGGCTGTTTCTTTCATTTAGCTGGTATGTTTTAATGATGATGATAATACCTTGTCCTCTGAAGTACCACCATTGCAGGTTAGAAGGGTTTGAAGTCAAAACTGATGTTACTGGCATGTATTTTAGCTAGAAGTCTTGAATCATTCCCAAGAACCAGTAAGTTAAAGCTCTAGTAAGTGAGTCCCTCAAAACATGAAATAGCAAAATTTATCCTGTACTTGGTCAGACATTTTTATTTTAGAACTTAAATCATAGAAATTTTGAAAATATGTCTGTGTATTCAGACACAAAACCCATCTTTTTTTTTTCTTTTTCTTTTTACTTTTTATTTTATTATGGACCTGTCTCTAGAGCACTGTGGTTCAGAAGAACACCTGAAAGTGGAAAGAATGTGCATTATAAGAATGGCCTTTTGAGACAAATTCAGTGGTAATGATTCATTTCTAAAGAAACAAGTTATCACTGTGGGGAACAGTAAATACTTGAGAACACTGAGAAAGAGAGGAAGTTGAAAGTAGAAATTAGTCATTGCTTGTAACCAGTTTGTTTCAGTATACTTACTGTGATTCAGACATATCAAGTGGTTGCTTACTTTAAGAGGAGAAGGCTCTCTGCTTTTGAATCTTAAGAGATTTAGCCCTTGCTGAAAGAATGGTGAAGCAGCTGTATGACAGGACGAGACATGATTGCGTTCATCTGTCCTGTTTTCATGTATGTAGGCAAAGAGCACGGTTGCCCAGGCTTTCAGAATGTGGCTGGGAGCTGAAGCAAAAGCAGGAGCACTTGTAAGGGCAGACTCGCTTTGTACATGAAGCTTGGACAGGCAGCGAGTTGCTTACCTTGCCATAGTAAACTATGCTCTGTGTTTGTCTTTGGACAAACAGGTTATCAGTGCTACTGTGTGTCTACAAAGTTAAAAGCTGTTTTTTAAAACACTGCTCCAAATTGTCATTTTAAATATACCCTATAGGTAATGGCAGCTTCACCAGCAGTCAGTGATCATCACCAGCTAATCCATCTTGTCTACCTGCCAGCCAGCCAGGAAGCAGCACCAATGACTGAAGCAGTTCCACTCCTTCCTTTCCTGACAGTAAGGGTTTATAGGACGGAGAAAAAATAAGTAATGATCTTTACTTTGCATTTCATTTTAACCACAGTGTCTTCTATTGCTTTGTTCAATCAGATTTTGAAATACCCTAGAGATAGGGCTACAACCAGAGATCCAAGCCTAGCCTGTGGCTACTCCACAGCCTTTTAGAAATTACTATAATTTTATTTTCTAGATTTTCAAGACTTTTTGAATTCTCTGCAGATTTCATTAGATTTGTTTATCCTCTTTCACTTTTTACAGTGGTTGAAGACCAATCCCTTTGTAATGTAACTATCTCAACTGTATACTTAAACACCAATATTTAAATCAGAAAATAATAAATCACCCCCAAACATCTCTAAAAGACTACGAACATGTACATTAATGATATATCAACTGTTGATATGTCTCGCCTTCCCATTCACAGTGTCAGAAGGCCATTTCAGTCAGTACTTCTAGTCTGTGAACAGTAGACATTTCTCTAAAGATGGTCTTTCAAGAAATATTAAGTATTAAAAGGTTAAAAACTAAGAAAACAGTAGCAAAAGAGAGAAAAAAAGTTCTCCCATCAGGCCAATTGATTCTAAGGGCAGGGTCACTGAATGTAGCATTATTTCTCCTGGTCATGTTTCTTTCCTACTAGAGCTCCAAAGTAAGCTGACTGTGTAAGCAGGATTGAAATACACAACCCCCTTGTGACTGGAAGCAGTAAAGCATTCTCCACTTGCGGTTTTCTTCAAATGAGCCTGCATGGAATATGTGTTTGAAAACAGTGAAACTCTTTATTAATCAAGTACTTCACTTGCCATGCCAGCATAAAGTTTCATTTATGTCAAAACTCCCTTAAAAATGGTTTGGAGTAGTGTCTTGTACGCAGACCTTCAACAGAAGAAATATTTTTGGAATTGTAAATACAATAATCTAGGCAAATATTTGCACCTTTTGAGAAGCTGCTGCAAGATCTTCAACCATAAGTTAGAATTCCAACATTTTACTTTGTTTTCCTACTGTATGGAAATAAGGAGATTATATACCACTGCATCTAAAATACAGTCAAGCAAGTTATCCTAATTATTAGAAGAGGGCTTTTGGTATCCATACTGTAACCATGTTTTAATAAATGAGATAACACTCTGGACGTCCCCATAAGATGTGGTATCTAAAAGGAAATCCAGATTTTAGTGTCTGCTCAATGTTAACTGGAGTCTCTAAGGTGTTATCTGGTTGAGAAGTCTATCTGAAACTATGGATAACTGGATAGATAGAATTAAGAATACTTTTTTTTAAAAAATAGAGCCCCACCAATACTGCTGAATTAGCAATATCCTTTCACAACACCCCATTTTTCAGAACAAGGGCTCATATATATGAGGTGAATGGCCTTTTACTAGATATTTTTTTGTGAATCTGTGGGAGAAGCTGAAGAGGGCATAAGGAGAGTACCATGGCTATCCAGCACAAGTACACAGAGCAAGGAGAAAAGCCTGGAGAAGAAAGGGTTTAACATTTTTGTAAATAAAGTTGCATTAAAGAGATGCCTGATTTCATTGCCTCCTATTTTTTTTGTAACTGGAAACAAGCTGAATCACCTTGTACATTTGGCTGAGCACTAGGATTAGAAAGGTTATCAGCTCTATTGACAGATAACTCCAATGAACTGACGAGCCTGGACTCTGTTCTCAGTAGCATCACCTTTCCTGCTAAGCATTTGCAAGGGAATGTGGAGCTGCCCTTCCCTGTAGGACACCAGGGGCTGAAATGTAATTCAGACAATTTTGAACACACTGCTTTTTATCTAAAACAAAGCAGGAGTGTGGCATGTGTGTGGCCCCCAAGCCATGAAAGGCTAGTGCAAAAGCCATGAGCCCTGAGTAGCTGTGGGGAGCTCAGCTCCATTGAGATGGAAGGGTGCAAAAGTGCCTTCAGTGCTCTGTGCACACAAAATTTCATGGTGTCCTCAGCTTGTTCTCTGTAAATATTCCATAGAAGCACCATGGCTTATATCTTCTGTAAAATACTGTTTAGCTGGCATAAGAACAGCAAAATATAGTCCTGTGTTATATATATTTACTTGCATGAACTGTTTTCTTTTTTCACTGGCTTAAGAAAGACCAGCCAGTGATCATTCACTCACTAGAAAAGACCCACTGATCCTTTGACAGGTACAGCAGAAGTTATTTTTCATCGTGGCATGAATAGTTTGTTTTGTTTTACAAATAGCACTTGACACCAAAGCAGAGCCAGGAATTGTCATTCTTCCTATGCTTGTACAGGTGCACTCTCTGAATTAGGCACACAGCCTCCGGTGGGCTCCTAATGGAGTGATGACACTAACACTGCAACAATAGAAGGGGCCTCCAGGGATGCTGGCTCTGGGGCGGCGGTCCAGGTAGGAATGTGCCTTTTAAGAGGGCTACAACTTAAAGCATTCCATGAAGCTGACAACTCTTCATACTATCTCTGTAGACTTCTCACTGCACAAATAAACACAAGTACAGTAAGCCATATCAGACTGAGGGATTTAAATCTCAGTAACTTGTGTGGGAAGAGCTTTCAAGAAGTCAGTTTTCAACACAGTTCACCACGAGGTGTGTGCTGAGGCATCCAGTCCACAACGCAGATCTTCAGCTCTTGTCCCGTATCACTGATTCTTTTGTTGTTTTCATCTATACATCTATATAGCTATTTATTTATTGAAAAAGGGATCTGGACTCTCCACACAAACTGTGTGTGTTTATGTGTGCATGTGTTTGAACAGGGTCAAGTACAGCCATGTGAAAGAAGGAGTCATGGCAAAACTGTTTATTGCGACGTGTGAATGAAAGAGCTGAAGTATAAATAGTTGTGTGAGTGGCAGGGGCAATGAAGCCTGGTTTCCTGCAGAGTTCATGCTGAAGGCTGAGATCCCGTGCGGATTCACTGGTGTCTAGCAAATGGCGAGGACAACACTGCGCTGTGTGAGTGGGATCAATATGCTCTCTCTTCTATTCAGAAGCTTGTTTTAACAAAACTTCCAGGAACTGGAAAGCTTGGAGAACAGAACCCCTCCAATGTATTTATACGGCTGTTGCATTCAAGTGTTGCTAGAAGGAGACCAGCAGCAGCAATACCAAATGTACCTCATATGTTTAGGAAAACAAAATAATTTCATATCACAAAATACTATAGTAATAATGAAAACAAAAGTCCCTGTTAGAGTATCTGAAACTCCATTGTTCAATGCTGATGCAGATATTTGGGGTTCATTTCTTGTTCACTGTTTCTGTTCGTATTGCTGTAGAGCTAGGGGCCATGGCTGCTGCTCAAGCTGATTGTTGCACTGAAATGCCTCTGAAAGATTGGTTATTATTCATGTCTTCAGTCCATTCAGCAGCCTGTTTAACAAGGTACATCTAATTCAGTGTAACTGTGTGGCCCATTGACTTCTGTAGAGCCACCAACATGCTTGAATTGCAGACTCGTTTCACTAATTTGCAGAACTGCAGCCTTAAATAGAAAGCACATACTAGAAGTACATGGATGGTGTCCATTCAAGGTACAGGATTTTTGAAATAATTTCACGTTTTTCAGTGAACATAAGGATTCACACTTCCAGGATCAATCTTTCCTCTGGAGATTTTTACCTTTGCAGAACCTCCTGTATGTTTGAAAGCATTGAAGAAAAGTTATCTACCAAATATTTCTGCTATGGATTCTAGTCAGGTGGATGGAAGTTTCCATTTACTGGTATGAGCACGTTCAGATGCTGTTTCCCAGGCCCTGGTTCTTTGGGGGACATTTTGCCTAGTGTCAGCTACCAGAAAGATGTAGTTACAAAATAGTGCAGAAGACATCAGCATTTTCCTCTGCAGCTTCTATATTGCATTTCCACCAATAATTGAGGCTAGAGCACGTTAATCATACCTTATGATAATTTGGTCTCCTCTGTTTTTAATTCCAGTCCCAACTCATTTAGCAGTAAGTACTGTGGGTTGGGCTGTTGTGTGTCTTGTGGCATTGAGGCATCTTCCTGAACAGTAGAGCTAGCAAAAGGTGGGTGTAAGTGGGATGTGATGGTTCCCAGTGGGATTTCACCCAAAGTAAATATCTTTATTTCTTGCTAGAAAGATGTGTGGGTAGGAGCTTCTTGTTCCATATGCATCTGTCTAGCTCTTGCATTTTTCTCTCTCTTCTTAATCCTTAATATCCTTGGTTACTGCAGAGAAGATAATTTTATTGATGTGGATGAATGCCATTAGAGTGATGTGCTGCAAACATGATTTGAGAGGAAGTTGCTCACAGTAGTTTGTAGAAGAATTATTTGAAAGGTTAAAAAATGGTTTACAACTAATCAGCACAGCTCAGCAGATCGCTGAAGTGCTATTTTGTTTGTCTGAGCTGATAGTCAGATGTCTGCAGCTAGCTTACACTTTCAAAATGGTTAAGTGTTATGATATGAAACATGCAGCAGATCTTATTGCTGACAGGGTACAGCTGTTTGTGAGATAGTATAAAAGCAGGGTCACAAGAGAGATTGTTTCAGAGCTATCCAGCATTTTGGCCAGTTGTGGCACCATTTTATGGAGCATTCATGAGCTCCTCTCCTGGAATTGTCTGCATTCCTTGGGATCAAATGACAATGCAGGGTCTTCAGTCTGTGCCTGCTCTGAGACACAGAGCATTACCCATTGCTGCTTGTGCTGCACAGCCGCCTTAGTGCAAACTGTCCTGGGAACACAAAGCAGTGAGTGGTCACCACAATCACTGCCACTCAGCACTTCGTAAAAATTAGTGTGTTTCTGCTAGGATGGCAGTGGAATTTAAATGTCATCTCATAAAAGCCCAGGGGTACCTTTTGAAAGAAAGCAACATGATGACTCTTCTGGGTCATTCCAAGCTTGGTTCTGTCCAAAATTAAAAAGGCTTTTTTTTTTATGTGACTTCTCCCTTGACAGCCCAGATGAGGTATCCCATGAAATGATGTCAGTATTCTTGTGTTCCTTGTATGGTCCACACATCAGCTTAAAGTCAGTTATGTGGATCACTGGATTTCTTTGTTTTAACTGCATTTTGTCAATAGACATAACAAACAGAAACTTCTTGATCAGTTTCTGATCAGTTTCTGATCAGTTTCTGATCAAGAAGGGCAGTGTTCAATCAAGCAAGGAAAATTCTCTGTGAACATCATGAAGTCCCACGTGCCTGTTCTCACTACTGCAGACCAGCAAATTGCTGGGCCACACTCAGGTGAGGGTGCTCAGGCAGTGTAAAATGTGTTAGCAGCTGTGTCACTCCCTGAGCTTCAAGGGCAGATTTAATTTTGAGGGTTCATAGTTACAATGGGTCTCCAGAAACATTTTGAGGAGAACAACTCCTTGCTCCAAAAACCATATTTGGCACTCTGCCGGTGCTGTTTTATAGGGACAGATGGACAGTGTTAGGGACAGATGGACATTATATATGCTTATATTCTCAGCGGCCATAAATCCCTGAGAGGAATATTTTGATAAAATGGAAAAACTGCAGATTTTATGGAATATTCATATGAATTAAGATATTTCAAGTACATATATATATACACAGAGAAACAGATTAACATAATGTTCATTGACAGTTAACAGTAATATGCAAATAATGGAACACATATAAAGTAGACCTCTTGATTCTCTGAACATTCTTGCAAATACATGTTAACTTTAGATATGTTTTAGAAGACTCTATTGGAGCAAAGTTCCTCCTGCACAAGGCCAAGTCCATTTTTAGGAGACGAGTTGAAGAATTTCCTGCAGCTGAAAAGGTCCTAAATTTTTTACAATTAAAGTTTGAGGGCCTATGCATGAATTATTCAAAAGTGTCTTGGTGATTTTGGGTCATACATTCACTGAAAGTCACTGGGAATTTTGCTCCTAAAATGCTTTTGCACTTTTAAAAAATTTGCCATAAATCTAACTCTATATTTAAGATTAAGCTGTAGCGTATACTTTGTGAAACTGAGATTATGGTGTCACACTTGTTTTCTCTTGATTCTACTTACTGAATATGTTCAAAGAGGTCTTTTTAAATTGCTGGTCCTAGAAACTCATGCCGAAATCTGAAAATCAGCAAGTTTGCTTTGGCTCAGTCACCACTAAAAAAGGGCATATGTCATAAAGTATTGTTAGTTTCGATGATGGTAAAGTATGGTCAATTCAAGATAGCATCCACATGGAATGATTTCCATATCTCTCATCTGTAAGATACAGCAATGGAGAGATATGACAGAGTTCAGCAGAATTGCAGAAGTACCATTTATAAATCCAAAATCAGGAAAAAGTGTCCTTTTCACACAGGAGTGTAGTCAGCCACATGACATTATAGTGGTCAAGAGTATAAAAGGTTAGAGCATAATGGAAGAGGGGATTATTTGTTACTGGTATATGCATTGAACCATCTAGAAATTGGTGCCCAGTAAGATCCAGAGCTAGGGTTTGTTGGGAGACAGGAAAAGAAATGATGGAGAGGACTGACTGACACAAATAAGCTCTTAATACTTCTCTCTCACTCTATGAATTGTCAAAATGGAGAGATTGGATGCAGTATGGTAGTCCTTAAGTGAATATTTATTGTTCCATAGATATTAAAGTGTTCCATAGATATTAAAGATTTATTTATATCATTATTAGATAACGTCCTTAGGAGTGTTCACTCAGGAGCTGGGACACAACAGTTAACTCCTCTGATCCTGTTCTTAATTCCTGAAACAAATTACCTGAAACAACTTTCATGTAGGGACTGACACTGAGGAAACTTTCAATCTAGTCTTTCAATCCTAGTGAAATGAAGAAACTTGAAGCTGGATGTTTCAAATGGAGAATGCTGATATCACTTTCAATGCTTCCTAGATGAGTTGGAACAGTCTTCTGTCCAAGGACCATGATGTTTGTTGATCATAATTCCCTTTTTTTCAGGGATTTTAGATGAGTTTCTCCATCCCAACAGCTCTTCCTGTTTGTAGAGGCATGGGAAGTCCATTTTTGAAGCACTAGGATCACATTATGCCAGCCTTGAGTTCCTTCATGGGTGTGCATTTAATTCATTAAGGGCATCTGTTCAGTACCTTTGAGACAAATCTTCTGGAAACTATTGTACATTACACTTACACAGACAATGTTTAAAGAATATGTGTTTGAGAAATGTCTATTTTGAATGACGTCCGGCCATCACAGAGCATTACAACTCATTTTGAATCGGACATGTCTTTCACCCCCATGAATCCACCATGAATAGACCTTCATGAATATACCATCTGCCACACAAACTGACTTAACTTGAATGTGAGCTCTCTGACTTGATATGAATTAATACTATTTTGTGTTGTTATGAAAGGAAGGCCTCTTTTGTAGTCATTTGTGCAATTGCTGAATTTTTCAGCTACTCCTACATATAAACTGTACTTTATTACCTATGTAATTTTCACTACAGTGGTTCTCATTGGAGAAGATGGAAATAACATTAGATGTTAACTTTTCTCCTTGGTTTGAGAAATTAAAGCAGGTTTTTTTTTCCACTAGACTCTATAATTGATTTATGTATTCCCATTTCTTTATATCCAGGCACAGAGCTTATGAATGGATATACAGAAGGTAGGTGCACTCTGTATGTTTCTCCTTCCAGGCAAAAGATTTCCTTCCGACCTCTCAGACATACCCAAACAGAGTTTAAATGTTGCCTGTGGAGTACATCTGCATGGAACTTTAGGTGCGTAATCTGCCTGGCATTCGGTCATCTTAAGTTTTAAAACACTTGGCTTTTAATGTTTTGGCTCAGAAGGAGGGATTTTGCTCCCTACACATTTTATAACAAGACTTCAAATAGGGTCTAGGGAAAATTAAAATGTTACCCATATATGGAAGAAAGTTGTCAGTCTCAGAGCATGTCCTAGATGGTTGCTTTGCAATGTCCAGGGAAAAGAGCTGGGAGTAGCTCGTTTTATAGCTAAAATGAAAAATGTGGTGTTTTTCTAATATGAACAGCCCACTGAAAACATAGCCAAATATTCCTTTTGATAATACTACTTCTCAGTTTATTTCCAGTTGTCTAACATCATTTAGATGGCTGTCTTGCAGGAAGATAATTGAATGGATCAAACTTAAATTGAAAATGTTCAGTAAGAAAGAGGTAGCATAATTTAATGCTGTGCATAGCGCATTGTTGTTATCTCAAATGTACCAAGTTAGAAAAAACCTCCCCTGCTCAAGTTTTAAATATTTTTGTAGACAGAACCTATTTGCAACCTATTTTCTGTTGTTTAACTTAATTTGCAACAATAATTAAAATGTGATCTCTTCTGCTTTTGCAGGTATGGACTTAATGGAGACCAAACCATAAGTGGCTTGATGGACTGTCTGGGTCAACCTGTCATAGAAAGGTCCTTTTGAATTAGAGTGTTAACACAAACATTTTGAAATATTAACCTGAATTATGTGTGGGAAGGAACAGCTTGGCTGAATGTTTGAACATATTTGAACACATCGGCTTCTGATAATGCATATTGTGTCATACTACCTGTATGAACTGCAAGAGTTACTTTCCCCCCCACTATCATTGCTATTTGGTGGTTTATCAGATTTTACTTGTACATCAAGTAATATTTTGTTGACTTATTTCTGTTCCAAGAATAAGAAAAAATCATCCTGTGGTCCAGAGTTCCCAGCTGCATAAAGATGTAAAAAGATTGTTAGATGACTTTATTCACAGAAATTGTTGAATATCAATTTCTACATTTAGATTTCATGCAACAAAAAGTACACTCTCTATAGCTGAGCTTTAGATCAGAACCAATCTTTACCAAATTTGCACTTAAAATTATGCTTTCTTTTTAACAGGAATGTTAATACACCAGATCAATACAAGCAATAAATTACACTGATTAGAAGAAAAGATTAGCAACAGTATAGTTTTTTGTGGAACAAATTGAAGTTTTTATCCTTATAGCAGTTTGAATAACACACACTAGGAGTACTGCTTTTTAATCTGTTGGTTTTAGTGTTTGTACTGTGCCCATCAGAACAGTGTAAAAAGTGTCTCCAGGGTACATAAGTGCCTAAAAGCATTTAAGATCCAAACTCAGGAAATGAAAGACCAAACTCCCCCACTGTGATGGAGCCACTTACTTTGGTATGATTTTCTCCAGAAACTACCTGCAATGTGAATAATAAGCCTATGAAAATCAAGGTATTGACACTTCTCAAATATGCTGCAGAAGAGATTTATTTCGTCTTTTTAAAAGGACCAGTGTGGTCTGACTGGATCCAGGTCCTGGGACTGTGTCCCCTGGACCTGGCAGCCTGATGGAAGCAAGGCAGGGGCTCACACAGGGTAGTAGAGGAGGCACCTTCCAAAAAGCAATTTTGATCGATGGGGTGAATTGCTGTGCTAACATTTACCTTTTCACTCCATCTCTCCTAGAACACTGGCTAATCCTGCATATTCTTAAAACTGAAGTATTTATCATAGACATCATAGAGTAATATTTTTAAGGTGAGAAGCAATGGAAATTTCATGTACTTGTTGCTTTGCATGTGTATTCAGCCAATAACAAAGATGAACTATTCATCATATGAAAAAAAATTCCTTCACCTTCTTTTATTACAACCAATAATTAACAGCTTCCATCATCTAGTATTAGTTGTTACTGAATGATCAACACTTACTACTGTCTGTTATAATATTTACTTAGTGATGGTAAACATCAAGTTTCATAAATTTTATTCAATTGCATCTTGGGTGAATCTGGCACAAAATACTGCAACAAACAAAATCTGGGCTTTCATAAGTTGTGGATGTTACATCCAAAACTTCTCATTATACCTGGCAGTAGCTTGGCATAACATAACTAGGATGGCTTTATTGTAGCATTAGGCAAGCTCAGAAATAGTTTGTGGAAGGATGATTTAGGGCTGCTGTCTGAGTGAGATCAGAAAATATATGAATCACTTACAGAGTGGAAAAAAACCAAAAAAATAATAAACATAAATTCTTATTTTTAAGATCAAACTAAAAAAAAAAAAAAAGTATTAACTCCTCCAACAATAAACCAAAAGTCCTTTGAAATTATCCACCCTTGAGTTATATTTACGTGTTCTTTTTGTCATGATTCAACCAATTCAATACATGTCAACATGTTGTTTTAAGAATAATAGTTTGTTTTTAAAAACTACTTCTCATTATGAAACACCTTGAATAATTTTCAAATCATACTTTTCAAAAAGTCCAAAGTATTACTGCATACTTGATTCTTAGCACTTGCACTTAAAAAAAATATTTATGTAGACACTGCAATACAATCTCCTGATTGCATTTCATGTTTCATGTAAAGAAACTCTTTTGTTAACATCTTCAACTTTTTTGGGGATCCCTGATTTTATTGCTTTTCTCTGGACATTTTATTGCTGACCATGCTGTTTGTTAGAGTTTAGCCAATTCATCTCACTGTGCTGGGCACTCATACAGGAGGTGCTTGCAGTACACAAGCAACAGGAGAATATAGGCATGTGTATATTTAAAAATGCAGACACATCATATCAGGAAGTCACGCACTCCAAAGTGCTTAATGACTGTATACACTGGAACATCACAGTATGATTTATCATTGCAGTATGATTCAATGAATCACTTAATGACTTAGAGACAAGGGCTTTAATCCTTAATCAAAAAAACCTGTAACTTAATTAATGGAAATTTTCTCAGTCTGGGACCACAGCACTTTTACCTGTGAAAATGAGAAAGAAAAGTATTTCCTCGGTTTCAACCTTTGTGTTTAGAAGAGAGTGGAAACTCAAGCTATATTCCTTTTTTAAACCTTCAGCAAGAAAAACGAATCAGATAGCAAAAAAAGTTCAGTTAGGGAAAGGATAGATTCATGCACTTAGGACAGTAAGCTTAATTTGTTCTACTCTAATTGGACTGTGTTAAATATATAATTCTGTTTTAAGAAAATTAATATTTAAGTCCAAATTGTTCTCTTGTAAAAAGCAGTGAACAAATTACTAAAAGGTAGAGTATATGTTTTACATATTTCCACTAAAAAAAGTAATATTAGTAATAAAGATAAAAATGCAGTAAAATTCCCCCTAAGCCGTCTCGTTAACAGAGCAACATTTCCCTCTAGCGGTCACCCAAACGCAGTCAGGTTTTCCCAAGTTCCTATCCCAGAATTAAGGTATGCAGCCAGCTTTCCCAGAGACCTGCAGGCAGCCCTGCTTGGTGGCTTTGCAGCCCCCTAGGATGGGAGAGCCCAGGAGCTGATATATCCTGTCTCTATTTTTCATTCTATCTATCTATCTATCTATCTATCTATCTATCTATCTATCTTTACATAATCAAAGTCATACTTTTTCAAATGTTCAAGCCATTGAAGAGAAAATATTCTGCTTTGAAACATTTCTGAACAGATTAAAAGGGGCAGAGAAGGACATAACCGTGTTATAAGAAGCACTCAGGAGCATGAGGAAGCTGAAAACCAAGACAGGCACCTGGAAGTCACAGGTCACGCAATGAAGCCATCTCAGCCCAACGCAGCCATGGTGGAAACAGCAGCAAGTTCTAATTGTGATGAGCCCATATGGAACTTTTTAGAGGTGTTAAGTTCCTAATTAGAGATATTCAGGCCTCAGCATGCTGTGGTGCACAGATGTACTGCTGCTCAGAGCAAAATTGGAGCTAGGTAATGTGGGCGGTCATGATAAAAAGTGGAATTGATTGAAAACATTTGCAAATACCAGACAGCCAGGTCAAGGAGGGGCTGTGCCAAAGTAGGGAGGTTTCTTGTGTTCTTTTAACTTATTTCTCTCCAGTTCTCTATTTCATTTAGAAAATTGTTGCACTTCTGAACCTTGGGCTCTATACAGTGTTCAGAATGCTGAGTTTTATTCAGGTCTGAATTTTATGCTGAGAAGATTTTGAGTGAAAATGAGATGTGCTAATTTCTGAGGGTTCCTTTTGTTCATGAAGTGGTAGGAAATGGTTGGAGAGAGAGTGGAAGAATGTTCGTGGTAGCAAAGACACAGATAAATGTTCACACATTCCTGTTCTGATGGGGAAAGGAAGAACAGGGGAGAGATTAAAGGAGTAGAGGAGCACAGAGGAGGAGAAAGGAGATGAAAGGAGCCCATAGATGATGATAGGAAAAGGAGAGAAATGTCTCAAACTTGGATGTCTGCAGCTTTCTAATGAATCTACAATATTTGACAAATGTGCTATGCCAGGGTTTTAGTGAAGCTTTTCAGACTTTCCAAAACTGATACGCAGACACACATCCAGCTAATAAAATACATTCAGCAGTTGTGAGCAAAGGCTGAGTGAGTGTAACATGACATGAGAAAAGGAGAAATTGCAAATACATTTTATCAGACATAGTTTTACAAATATTTTTTCAGATTTTTAACTATTTATGAATTAAGAGTTAGACAAGAGTGAACAAGTTAGAATACAATATGTCCCCTTGTTGTAGACCTTGGCACTGGAAATAGTATGTGTGATCATTAGGAGAAGTTAAGCAATATCTAATTAAACTGAATCCTCCCTGGGAAGAAACAAGCAACATTTCTTAAAAAAGTGAAAATTAAACATGATGAATTATTTCTTAAATACCTGCAGTTCTCAGAGAGACAAATCCTGGCCTCAAAAGCTGGTTCCAGATCCTATAGGGGAGTTGGTTTAGCCAGTTCTAGAGCTAAGCCAGGTGGGGTCTCTGTGAAGTTCACCATTGGATCTACCCATCACTGGGTTTTGGGTGGATTTTGTATATACAATTGGTCATGGGAGAGAGCAGATAACTATGATTTTCTTTCTCAGTAATGCATGCTGACATTTTTATATGCTTTCTCTTAGACAATGTAATTAAAAACTACCTTCTGTTATATACTGCTATATATTTGTTTCATAGAGCATTGGCTAGTCTGAGGATCCTAAACTGTTTTTTCTCCATCTATTACTCTTACTCAAATGTAAGACACCATAAATCTGTCATCTTCCATGCAGTCAGAACTTGTAGCACTTAGAGCCACATGTGCTTTTCCATATTTTTGAACAGCACTATGATGGGGCTGAGGTTATGAGATTAACTTCTGACCAGCAACAGAGCATGTCTCCTCTCCTCTCCTCGTTTTCTTTACTTTTGGCATTTCAATCTTTTGAAGACCTATGAGTCATTAAATGGAGTTCACAGTTTGTCCTCAAAATTCAAGCTTGTTTAACAAATATTGGTTATGTTGAAGATCTACAGAATATAGCACTTATTTTGTTTGCAAATTATTAGGAGTATACTGATTGCTTACTCTAAGATGACTATTTTGAGTGCACTTCATATAAATGTGATTGTTTCTATCCCTGTGAAGATAATGGCTTTAAGCAGTTTATGTGCTTAATGTTTACAAGAGTTTAAAACTTGTTAAACAAGAGTTTAAAACAGAAAAATCCCTGAAACATTTCCAGATTTTTCTTCCCCTTGATAATCAATTTAATTTTTTCAGATTTACCGTGTTGATTCCTGCCATGTAAGTAAGTTGCTCTTCAAGGGCTTTGTTCCCTTTAGATCTGCAAGACAAAGATGACACCATGTATATCTAATGCTGGAAAAACACAGTGAAAGAATGCAGAAATGTGTGACCATCTGGCTGCTTGTCCACTTGAGCACAGGCTATAGGGGTCACTGAGACCCCTCAGAGTGCTATTGATACTGGACCTTGACAGGAAACACTTCGGCTGGTCCCCACAGGACAGAGGTGAATACACTCAGAGGTGTGTTACATCTTCAAACGCTGGAGCTGGTGACAAACCAAAGGAAACTTCTAGCTGCTTCCAAATGCTCTTTCCCCCAGTAACAGGCTAAATGGATCCTGTCCCCTCCTGATAATCTGTGGCTTGGGGAAATAAATACCTGTCAGAGGCTTTCTTACCTCACTAACATCTGCTGCATGAAGGGCAAGTTAAGGTACCAGTTGGGGGAATAAACTTTTAAAAATATTGAAGTCATGATGAAATGAAGAGCATAAAAAATGTGTAGAATGCAGGGATAATCTGACTGCAGTTGATGAAAGCAGGAAAAGGACAGCACAGCAGTGCATGTACAAACCTCGAGCTTGATATGGATCGTGAGTGCTTCTGCTAGTGCTTATCAGAGCTGCAGAGGTAGTTCAAAGAGCCTTACCCTCAAACTGGAAAACCAATTCCTAACGGTTGATGCTCAAATGAAGGACAAAACAATTACCTGGAGGGCTGAGAAAAAGCATTTGTAACCACATAACTCTTTGAACTCTAATTCCTTAAATTCATTTGAGTGGTAGGGAAGCAATTATAGAAATAAGAGAATGGGAGATGCTGCCCCTGCGGATGCAAAGGTTTCCCAAAGGTTTTCCCAGTTTTACATTTGCACAACTATGAACTCATGTAGACCTCATAGAGGAGGTCAATAGGCCTTCAGCAGTATTACCCACACACTGACAATAAATGTCCTGAGATACTGGTACCCAGAGTGCCATGTATGGTCTATTAAGTAATGTACATATTCATAAAACCGCAAATAAAATACTGTACACACATAACAGTTTAAAGAGACAAAGATGCCAAGGCAAAGGACTGTTGCTGAGTAGTTTGATTGGTTTTGCTTTTAATGTTAGTCCTTCCAAAAGGCAAAGTCCTTATGAACACCATTAGTACTTATGAACATCATCTATCCCTGCCTGACTCAAAATCCCTTCTCCTTTTCTTTTTTCTCTTTTTTGATTCTACACTATTTTCATATCTTTTTCTTATAAATACCTATGGTCTATATAGGTGTATAAAAATGTATGTATATGCTTCTGCTGTTGAAGGATTATTGTGAACATTTTAAAAAACTATATGGATGGTACTCCATTTTGTTACTTTACTTCAAATCTTATTAAGTCCTTGAAGCAAAGATATTTCTTAAGTATAATTCTTATCATTTTAACTAGATCAGTTTGTCTAGATGTGGTGTTTAGGGACATGGTTTAGTGGTGGAGTTGGCAGTGTCAGGTTAATTGTTGGACCAGATGATTGTCAAGGTCTTTTCCAACCTAAATGATTCTATGACTATAGATTGGGATCATTAAAGAAGGAACAAAGTTAGGTCAAATCCTCTCAAACATGACAGGATTTTGAACTTGCTTCTTATCTCCTTAGCTGAAACCCAAAACTTTAGCAACAGTGAACAAAACAGAAAGTCTATCACGATACAACTGTGCTGTCACAGAGAAGGGCCCTGGCTTAGAGGAGTCCTGGAGAAAATGGAGTTCTAAGTGCTGCTGAGTTGGTGCAGTGGGTTAAGAAAACCTGGACTGAGAGCAGTGGTGCTCCACAGAAGACTGGGCAGACTGGAGGAGCCCAGTCACCTCCTGCCTGTGAAGTGGGCTGGGAGCTCCTTTGTAGGTGATTTGTGCCTTGTGGCACTGAGCTGCCTGATGACTTTAATCTGTGTCAGATAAGAGCAGGCAGCGTGAACAACTTTGATCTTGAATAAAAAGAAAAGTAAGGCAGCAAAGAATATGACTCCAAAATGAATCAACTAAATAATCCTTATTTTTCATGACACAGTAATTAGCCAGCAGAAAAAGTGGGGGCAGCAAAAAGACCCTGGATAAATTAAAATGACTGACACAAAAGTATGCTACAGCTACATTGGAAAGTAGTTTGGAACAACAGTACAAGAACTAGAAAAGGAAATATATAGACTGCATAGTAGAAGAAACATTCTTCCTTTCAAGATATTTAGCTTGGAAGTTGTCTATGTAAAATAAAAAACATTGCAAATCATGTAGATATTTTTTAAATGTTAGGGGGAAAAGGTACATGGGCAAGGAGTTAATGTAAATGTCAAGATATTTTTTCACTGTATACAAGGAAGTATCTGCTCTTTAAATTTTGTTTTGATATGAAAATTTATGTCTATCAGGTATTTTGAGATCTTTGTACAATTCTTATATTTAAGTCATTGAGGCTTCATTAGTGTGAAAGGAAGAAAAAGGGTTTTTTCTTCTGTTCTAAGTGTTAATGCCATTTGCTAGAGCTGAAATGCTCATCTGAATGCTCTAAACAATTTTCTGTTGTAACTTCATGTATAAGCTTAGATTTAAAACAAAATTCTAATACTGTTACTGCAGGAAGCAACTTTTCATCTATAAACAAACATATTGAAAATTTTATCCTGACCTATATCTCTAAGGCCTAAACATGCAAAACTTTAGTGCTGCATACAAAATATGTAGGTTCAGATATGGTTGCAATTTTTAAAATTTATTGTCCATGTAAATGCACAGTTATTGCAGTAAATCACATAGTGTTCAGTGTTACAGAATGGCTTCAGCTTCTCTACCCAGCCATTCAGCATAAAACCAGGTATCCGGAAGTTAATATGCATAATACATTAGAAGAAAAATTGAACACACGCATTAGAGTTATCTTATTTGACTTAAAAAATTTATAATGAAATGAAAAGAAGCAGCATTAAAGAACAGCGTTGTTTCTGTGATAAGTTATATCCTGCTCAGGTTGCTGCATGTCACTAAGATTACCACAGACATCTTAGTGGTTTGTTGAGACAAACTTCTCTGGCAAAGGTGATCTTAGATCCCAATCACCCCTTGTTAAAAAGGCATAAAAAGAAGATTAGCATACAGCCAGCAGGGCTCGTGCAGTGGATTCTCTTGGCTCATCTTGAAGTGCTCCAGTGAGGTCTGGCTTGTTTTTTACTGTTCAGGATCATTTCTTTTGCCACTCATGGAAGTCTCAATGATTTAAAAATAATAATAGCACAAATAGAACACATGACCTCTAACCCATTCCTCTTTGATTAAGTCTCATTTTATAACAAAACTATGACTAATGTCTCTTCCTTTGCCTTCAATAAACTATCATATAATCTGTCTATTATTCTTAATATCCTCTTGCCCCAATAAGACATTTGTGTTTTGTTTGGATTCCCCTGAATGGGGTGAATATTATATCTATAACCTACTGGAAAGCATTTCTTCTTAGACATATTGGCAGGGCTAATTTTGTTTTTACAGGTGTTTGTACTTGGAAAGGGGTTAGCCACAGTCTTGAAGGCTCTACCGCACTGGTACATCACAGGAGCACAGTGTGCTGTGGGTCCTTGAGCTGTTAACGGGAGGCAGGGAGGGAAGGTTAAATTAATCATTTATGCTTTATTTATACTTTCTCTTACTTGTGGAGTCAGACAAGCGGATGCCAGTTTTCCTCAGCTAAGGGCTGTCTGTATGACATGATGTTTGATATCTGGAAAAGCATAATTTATGTGATTTATATTGTAAATCAAAAAGAAAGAAATACATAGGGATTGCTGCAGTGCCACACTTTTCTCTGTCAGCTGGACAAGCTAAATAAATCCCCTTAGCTTGCCTTGAGAAATTTTGCTTTGATTCAAATAGATGTACCATCTTGATACTGTTTCTTATCTTTGCTAAGATTTCTTTTTTCATTTTACTATGAAAAATCGGTCATGACCAAATTTAGTAGATTTCTTGTGAAATGATCTGAGGGAGATTTTTCTGGAGTGACTGATGCTAAACTACTTGATTCAAGTTAATAAGAAAGAGTAGACAAAAAAAGTAGACTTGTCTTTCCCTCACCCCCTCCTTTTTTTGGGGGATCTGAACATGAAATTCCAAAATTTAAATTATCATAATTTAAAGAACATGTACCTATTCAGAAAAAATAGTCCCACAAACTTATAAAAATATGGTTACATTCCATCAAAAGAAATAGGCTTAATGTTTTGCTGAATGGGATTTAAACACATGGTTAAGTGTTTTCCTGCTGCATGGTCCTGGGCTGATATTTCCTCCTGAAAACTCTGTACTCAAGTTAATTGAGCTCACCAAACAAACTTGTCATGTAGAAGAGATTCATGAAACCCTCCTGGATGAACAAACTATCAGTCAAACTTAGTGCATCTGCACAGAAAATGCTTATTAGAAGCAGAAGGAGAGCAGAAACAAGCTGAGGAATCAATAGGCTCGGCCACAGCACTAAGTTCAAAAATGAAGCATTTGCGTATCTCCTGTTAATTTTTTACTCACCAGAGTCTCTTTAACAGGAAATTTCCAATGACTTGTTTTGTCTTTTACTGACCACAGTACAATCAGCCATGGGCAAGTACCAGGCAGGGTGAGCCTGGCCATGGAAGATGACAGTCCTGTGAGAGAGGTGCCTTTTCTGATCTCAGTACAAAGCACAAACCATAGCCCTGCAGTGGAACACCACTGCTAAACCAGGGATATCAATGCCAGCAGTACTAAGCATCACTCCCAAAACAGCTCTACAAGTGAAGTAAATGTGGATCCTGTTTTTGCTTGGCAGTGCTTTGAATAAGGTAGAAAGGAGATGGTTTATTAGTAAAATCATTGCTGTGGCAGAAATATAGTTTGTTATCATAACTTAATTATTTTTTGGGGGATTTGTGCTTTTCTTTGATACATCTATTGCCTACCTCGGGTATCAAATCTGACAAGTCATTAGATTTGCGTATCAATTCCCTTATTCTTTGGCATGATACAACAGTAGAAAAACTTCATTTCTGCCTAGTGATTGCATATAGGAGCACAAACCCACTGTATTTGCATTTATAATGACTATAGTTTGAAGCGAGAACTGATTTGCTGCATGTACTCAGGAGCCAGTAAATGCTGAAGTAGTCATGTATCAGTAGTGTGACTTGCACAAACGTTATGAGGCTGTAAAGGGCATATGAGGAGATACAATTCCACCACACACCACCAAATATATGTGTTCTAGATGACATTGCTAAGAATAATAAATGAATGATGCTAACAGATTCAAGTTTGCCAGCAAGGACAATTTCTTACAGATGCTGAATCAAAATCATGGAATAGTATTTCAAATTAAATAATATTTCAAGGTAAATAATGTAATATAACAGGATTTCAGACTTTAAAATGAGTATAGATAAGGAATGAAGAAAGTCTTCTAACATGTCTTTTTAGTTTGGCTTGGTCAGCAAAGTTTTATTTTAGCCTATTAAACGCAATGATCTGATATGTATTACCCAAAAACATAGCTCCTTGCCTGCAGGTTTCTACTGCTGATATACAGCAGCTAAAGGATAAGGCTGCCTAGTGTTTTCTTAAAGAAGTTATACAGGGAACAAGAAATCTCTGTCCCTCTTAAAGTTGTTTCATCCTCATACTTTGTGAGTTTTCTTTGTTAATCTGAAATGCAATCTCAGGATTTTTCTGGTTTTGGTGAAATTGGTGCAACTGTTGTGTATATCTCCACTACTACCACCTTGCTCATGCCCTACAAAAGTCATTGATATTTTAAAGCAAACAAACAAGGGGATCAGGAACCCAAAACTCCGGTAACATCTGCAACACACATGCAGCCTTATTTTTATACATCTCTTTTGATCCTACTTCCTGGATGCTCATCTGCAACACCATTCCCATTCCTCTGCTGTAACTGGGTGGTCAGACACAGATCCTGAATGGGTTGATACTTTGGCATCTAACTCATACTTGTAAAGTGTTCATCTCAAATTTTGTCCTGCAGTACAAATCATCAACTGTATGCTCTTGAACAACATTTGGGTTTGTTTTTTATCTTGTATAACCTAATAAAGTAACAAAGAAACATCCAGGTATGGAGGCTGTTTTGTTTGTAAAATCAAGCTCTTCAATATAATTATTCAAGAAGTTTTGACTCTACTCTGCTGTTTGTCAGTCCCTCCTAGAGAATGTGGAGGGATCTCCTGGAGAAGTAGTCTATGATCATGTGTTGATATACCACAGGGTAACTGTGAGCTGCCGTTTCCTGACTTTCAAGAAGTACTTGATTTTTCCAGCTAAAATTTTTGCACCTTCTAACATAGGTTTCATCTCAGTGGGTAATTTTTGTGTGTTTTCTGGTGGTTTTTGTTTGTTTGTTTCTTTTGTTGTTTTTTTCCCTTTAATTTTCTAGGTTTGTGGTGTTTGAGACTTTTTTTAAAGAAGAAAACACAGAGCTACAATTATGCCATGACCTTCAGCTACAACACAGATTTATGCCATTTGCACTACAAAGCATATTGGCACATCAGCTTGCAACACATGATCATTATCCTTAGAGTGGAAATCATATGTTGGGGGTTTGTATAGTTTGAGAGGGGCTGAAAATGGGATAGTTATGCTTTGTTTTGTGTCCTGAAAATTCAAAATAAAAGCAGGAAAATTGAAATTTTTAAAAAAGATCTTTTACTGCACACAGGATTAGAATGATTTTTTTCTGGTAAAGAGAAGACAACTTTAAGTTCAATGTCTAAGTTTAATTTCTGGCTAATAGCAAGAAGAAAGATGATGACACCTTTTGAAAAACACTGGCAAATATATGACAATGGAAAGTAACAGGCAAGTTAAAAGGTCAGGTCTTTATAGTATTCAGTGATGTGAATTATGCTCTTGAAACCTACTTTGAAATTCTACATGTTGAAATGATGAATGGGGAAACTCCTACATCCAAATGACAAGAAATGAGAGGGGACTGTGTAAATGTGATAGGCAAAATATCCTAATAAAAAGCTTAAAAACATAGTCACAGTTTCCTATGAAGTTTTCTTGGGGGCTCTGAGCAAATCACAAATGAGCAAAGAGGATTATAATCTAGAAATATGAAGCAGCTTCCTAAGACTTACAGGCTTCCTTTGACGCCATGGCTTAAAGAATAGCAATAGAGCATCCCTGTATAACAAGAGATGAAAGTATGCCTGCTTGTCCCACTGAAGGGTTAGTGTTTTACCCGCTGTCTGGTTATCATTATGAATGTTTACTTTAGTGCCAGTGATATGTTTGGCCCTGCACTAGACACAAGAGTAAAAGGCAAAACCTATGTAATTTGCATTTTAAAAATATACTCTTAGGTCTATGAAAAACAGAGATGAAAGAACATTATAGAGTAAGGACTTATTTCAAGCTGCAACTAAATGTCTCGGTCTCTTTATAAGAGAAAATAAGTTGTTCGGATAGGTCTGAACATGAGATAAGCATTTTATAAGATCATTTCTCATTGAACTACATGATGCAGCTCACTTCTTGCTATATCCAGTGGTCTCACATGAAATTCAAAGTATAACAGCCATATAGGATAACTGCTCTGCTGTATAACACATTTTTCATAATGTCCCAGACTACTTCTTTCAAAAACAACACTCAGCTTAGGGGGCCTACCAAATCAGAAATTAATTTAGTGCCCTCTCAAAATTTTAATAGTATCTGCTGCCCTCACCTCCGGCTACTCCACTGGGTATGGTGGAATAATGCCGGATCTGCACTCTCCAGAGTTAAAGCCTCCTATTGTCACAGTGAAAGTTATATACCCAGTGTGATTTTGCAGTACTTATAAAAGCCCATAAGCTGGCCAAAACAAACCCACTAGATGTGAATCAGCATTTCAATGTGTAAGAATTATGATTCATTATACTTAAGGCCAAGATACAAAAAAAGATGCTTGGCCAGAAATGTAGTCAAGAAACTGTCAGCGTATCCATTAGAAGGTCCTACTATCAATCCTTAGTAGTAAATGGATGTTAAACACTTCAGCAAAAGAGTAGCAGGTACCCATGGATGACAGCTGTTTTTATAGCTCCAGCAAAATTTATCAACCATTTTTCCTTTAAAAAAAATGAGTAGTCTTGTCCTTTATTAAACAAATGTATCTATTAACTGCAGGAGCAGGAAAATCACCACATGAAAAAAATAAACTGTTTATTTTTTTCTGCCTAAAATGAAGTCATTCACAATTATGGTGTTACACAAATCAAAAATAAATTGTTTTTCTTTGAGTGCCTGAATGGTAGCTCTCACACTGAAAATCTTTTCAGTTTTCTTCATCCTAAGGGATGATTTAAAATCTCTGAAATCAGTTAACTGTAACAGAAACTCATGCTGCTCCTCAGTGTCACTGGTAAAAACAACTGAATCTCTATAAAATGTGCTGATTTCAGCTTCTGTGATCCAGGAAGAAAATAAGTATGAGAAGGAATAAGGACATGTTCCTAATGAGACAGAGAACATCTGTGGGACAGAGGACTGCCGGCACAATGGCCCTCTGCTGCATGGCAGGGTCCAGATGCGGCAGGGAGTCACCAGTGAAAGGTCAGATACAGGCAGCGGAGTGAGACACAAGAAGGGTGAAAGCTGCCAAATGGCCTCTGTGTCTTTTCCTAGCAGAATACTCCATATATGCCTGGGAAAGCTACCCGTGCCTCAGTCCTGTGGCTACACAGATCCTTGGGTTGGGGAAGTGGTGGGATTTTGTTGCTCACATGGTAGAGATGTGAGTTCTATTGCAGAAGCCCCTGGACAGGGTGGTGATGCCCAGAGAGTCTCACAGCCTACAGTTCTCCCTGCTCAGCTGCCACTCATCCCAGACCAAGAGCATAAGCCACTTCTTGGAAAAATAGTAGATATCTGTTATTGCAGACTGGTGCCTCACAGCAGGATTTGAAGGCAGAGGAGAATTACATTTGAGGAGTTATATTGCCTTCGGTAGGATTGGTCCCTTCCTTTGCATCCAGATTCAAAAATCTTTCAGCTGCAGACCAATTCACATTGGCATCAGAGGAGCTGAAAAGTAGTTATGTCCACAGTAAGAAACCGTAGAACAAGTGGGAAGAAAACCAGTAAATTTGTTTTCTGAGTAGCCTTGGGGAAAAGAGTGGGAAGCTGCTGGTGAGTGGAGCTTTTCGAGAATCAAAAGGACACTCAAAATCCCTAATTAACTTTAAAGTCAATAGCCTTGCTAGTACTACAGTTGCCTTCTGAAAAAGTGAATTATCCAAACACTTTGTCCGGTATTTGCCACTGATTTTGTTAGGACACAGAAAGTTTAATGCAGGAACAGATGTACTTCAGGAAGTTTTTACATCAGGCACACCTTTAATTTATTAATGGAAATTAGTAGTTACTTTCTTGGAATAAGAAGTTCAATAAAGTCTGATTTCTGCCTATAATGGGCATAGTGGCCCTTTACAGCCTGGGCCAGGCTCAGTTTTTTAATGCTCTTGAGCTGAGGATAAGCTTGAGCTCAGAGTTGCTGTGAGGCCTTGAAGGCACTGGAGAAAGAAACACTGGGAAACAGTTAATCTTTTCTCCTCAATCCCATTTAGGGAAGTGAGGACGCAGTAAAATACATCCAACGGACACCATATATAAGAATTTAAGAGGGGTATGAAAACTGAAACTCGCTGCCTCCTTCTTAGCCTCAGTAAGCAGTCATTTCCTATGCCGTCTTCCTTTTGAGATCAGATACTTTCATTATAAGATAATCTTGTACTATACTGAAGGTCAGTAGTGGAGGAAGATCTTAATCTGGCTCCCACAACTTGTCTTGCTGAGAGCTGTTCCAGTTTGTGAAATCAGTTTCCCGCAGCATGGGGCTTCACTGGGAAGAGGGCAGAGTATGTGCCTTCTGAAATTAAGAAGCCCTTGTGGTGCTGCTAATCAGTAACTATTTTTGCTGCATACAAGCGTTATATTTAGTCACTCAGCTTTGAACATTAGGGATGAACAATTCAACAAAAGATTAAAACAGTTTAGCTTCACAGCTATTTCATGGTTTTTCATAGTACTGCTGCCAGTTGAAGGGTGTTACAGGGGCTCCATCTCTCTTCCTCTGTGAAGCAGGAAAAAGATGAGTTTTTGGAAAACATTGCCTTACTTATCTGTGGAAATCTTTGCTTTCTAATGCTGTTTTGAAGTGTATTAGTATCACAGCTACACCTTTTTCAGTACACCCCCAGTTTTGGAATTCTTACCTAAAATATCCCAAAACATTCAAGTAGAAATTCCAGACAAATTTCATGGTAATCTTCAAAACATACCTGAGTTCAGTCACAGTAAAAGCATGCACCTGGTATGAGAGTAAATCCTCAAGCAAGGCTGTAGCTCAGTGGGGCCGTATGTGTGCACCTGGGGTCTAGATGAAGGTGTTTGCCTTTAAACAGCTCCTGCCAATTACAGAAGCCCTGGATTGAAAGTGCCAGTCTCTAGGGCTATCAAATGCTTGTGATACATTATCAAATTAATGACACACAACTAATGATGATGGGAGAAATCTGCTCCTAGTACTCCCACTGGGAATATCCATGGGCTGCTAAGATCTGACAGATATAAATTGACTTTAATAAAACTCACAACAGGAGAGCAGAGACCTTAATTACCAATGTGCCAATACTCAGTGAGTTTGAAAGATTTTGGTCTGAATACAATTATTATTATTAGCTTTCCTATTTTTAAAAATGGAAAAAAGGAAGAGGAAGGCACTAAAATAGAAAGAGAGATTGTGGGAAAAGGAAGAGAGATGAACATGTTTATGCTTTTACGTACATTTTTTAAAATAAATGCCTGAAGGAGAAGAAGATGACCTCTTGTGCGATGACTTTTTTATATTTTCATTTAGGTTTCTTCTATCATCTGATTGCCTGTTCTCAGTTTGTGTTCCCTGCAGAGGAAGGCCAGGCTTCCTGAAGCATTTGAAAAGTACTTACCAGAAATCCAGTCCCAAAAATATGTTTCTCCTGACTAGTGAGGTAAAGAACCTAAGAGACAAAATACCACAAGCAAAGGTTAAAATAGTTTTTCAGTACTGCATCTGCAGTATCACAAATGCACCACACATGACCCAAGGAAGGAACTTCTCTTACAGAGTTAGTTTTTTAACTTGCTGCAGTTATTTTTAAAATTTCTGAATTGTAGAACCAGGCTCTCTGAGTTACTCTAATTCTGACTAAATAGGGTGGTACAGTGCTATGAAATCTGTCTCTGTGGCTGCTAGCTCCATTTTCTAAATCCTTAGTGGTTTTGTGGGCACAAAAAATCTTATCTCGATGCAGATATCTAGGATGGTGTGATCCTGCTTCTTCAATACATTTTTTTTTTGGCCAATACAACCATGTAGAAATAACACTGAGATTTAAGTTTTTAAATAAATTAATTCATTTTAGAATGAATTGGTTTCAAAAGGGATAACAGAACTATAGCATATGTCTAGTGACACTTGGGAAAATATTTATCAAGACAGATAGTGGTAACAGTCAGTCATCGCACTGAACAGCTTCCACATCTTAGTCCCAAAACTATATATAAAAGAGAACCATGAATATAGAAACTATGATTAAACAGCAAACACTTGTTCTGCATTTTGCCATTTGCAATCTACACATGTAATTACACAACTACGTCATAAACAGCTGAAAGGCTTGTGTATGTAATTCATATTAACCATTCATGATAACTATACAGATATGTTTGAAAGGATGGAAAGATAGTGCTGAAGGAATCTGGAGATATGAAATGGTGTGGACAAACACTAAAATTATCATTCTTTGAAGTGGGTGTTTGTTGTCTAGCAATTAAGAATGTGAACTCCCTTTGCATTCACTAAGCTATCTCTGAACACCTATGTAAAAATTTCCATTTAAAAAGGCTTGAAATTGCCTGCTGCTTGTGTTATAAAACAGTGATGGATTTTGGACAAGTCTTTGTGTGCCAAAAGTACAGACTTGTGATTGGATTTTGCTTTTTCTAGCTAGAATTGTGCATTGCTGCATTGCTGTGTCTATGCTAACTTCTGGTAGTCATTTTCCCCTGCTAATTTAGAGGTTCAAGCACATCTAGGAGTTGTTGTATTAAAGACAGAATTTTTTCTAGACAGCTACAGAATTTTCTTGATGAAGAGAAAAGTAAATCTGTATGTCATCAACCCAGAATAGCAATTTAATGAATGGCTTTCCCCAGAGGCAAGGTGCGCATGCTAAAAAATATACAAAGTACCAGCCAACCTAGTTCAAGTCCCTTTGGGATATCACAAAGTATAAAAGCAAAGCAAGGACCCTGCTTGTATCAAAAACTGTCTTGAAATAAATACTGGTTTTTAAAAAGGCTTATAAAAGAGGAACTAATCTTTTCCTTTGTTTATACCTTCACTGTGTGGCTCTGCCTCCTCTCCCCGCCACCCCTACTTTTAGTGAGAGAGCATTTCATACGTGTTATTGACAGTGAGAGAGATACTCTTTTAGGATTTTCTTCAGAGGAGCACTGAAAATCAGCCACTGATATGTTTATTTGGGAGCTGAGGCTGGAGCAGAGAAAATAAACATTGTCAATATGTTTGGTGTTAAGGTGAATGGCATCAGGTCCTCCCAGTTTGACTTGTAAAGTCTCAGCAACTGTGTTGCTGTGTGCTGGTGTTTTAGCAGGCCATAGACTGGCCTCTAAAAGGAAGGGAAAAGTACATGATGTTTGTACAGCTGAAAACAAGATGAAAAACCACAGGCCCCGTCTCACACTCCATTAGACCCTAAAGTCCATGGAGTACTGCACTCAACACATAAACACTCAGTTTGTGGAAAACTTTCTCAATGTGTGAAAGAAGGGAACAAAGCCTGGAGTCAGAACAATGAACATCTATGTATGCAGTGAGCAGCCAGTGCAAAACGCAATGGCAGTGCTCAGTTAAACAAACAGCTGATACAGAAACACATTAGTCACATTAATAACTCCCAATAAGGTCTCTTTTTGGGAATGTGTCTTGATATTCCAAGTGCACTATGATGTGTGCAGTCTATAGATAATGCAGTTATTCTTTTCTTCTCACTTTTTATGAGTGGAAATAAGAAATAATGTCTTTGGTGTATGCTGGCAGAGACCTTGGCATGGGCAATAGGAGGACCTGGTTTGCGTGTCCTGTACTGACAACCCTTCTGCAACATTTTGTAAGAGTATAGTTAAGGAAAAAAATAAATAGACATGCAAACTTGCTATACAATTGTGTATATTGCAGCTCTACTCTAAATTGTCTTCATTCTGCTACCTAGTGAACTAACAAAATAGTACTGTCCTGTGTTATTACTTTGCAATAGGAAACATAGAATATAGGGAAAATTATAAACAATAGTGTTACATTCTGTTGTAAATAACTCTTCCTATTATGAAAAGAGCAGTAAGAACTTTTGCTATCTTTTTCTTTGAATTCTTTGGGGCTATCTAGCTACAAATTTCCAGAACCTGTACAGCTTATGAGTCAGATGTGCATCAACATAATGATACTAAGAATTATGCTGTATGAAGCATGACCTTAGAAGTAGGAAGGTGGCAGATGTGGTGTTTACAGTGTTTGCTGGATGAGCACTCTGAGTAAAACTCTCCAGTTTAAAGAAAATAGTAAAAACCTTATTTCTATTCAGGCATCAAGATTGTTTTAATACTGTATTTGCCAGTATTCCTGAGCACTGAATGTCTGCAAGCAAGTAAGATCTCATTCTCCCAGCCAGCATATTTATTTGGATAAGGAGGATCAGCTGTTTAACTCTCATGGTTAGATTTTGTCAGCAGAGAGTTTCATAATGCACGGCCTCTTGTTCAATTACTGCACTTGGCCACTACTCTCTCACCCTTTAATCTAGGTGTAAGAGTTAGAGCTGCAACAAAGGCAGGGTGAAAGGGGCATGGCAAAAGGGAGAAAATATGCCTAAGTCCTACCAGCTGCTGTGAAGAAAGAGAAGCTGAAGGTTAACAGGAGTAGACAGGCAGGAAGCAGCCACAGTTGGGAGGAATCTGAGAAAGAGAACCAAGGAAAAGATCACTTTGGGTTTCAAAATGCCTCTCTCTTACCCCATGGGCCTCCATTGATAACAATATAGCTTCTGGTTGGTTTGTGGCCAATTAAAACCTATGTATGGAGAAAATGGGACTTTTTAACCTGCCTGTTTGTAGACAGGGAGGAAATTAAATTGTAGGTGCTGAGCTGAACTTCAGTTGGAATTTTTCAAATATCAGTGATCATTTTACTGGCATCTTGAAACAGTTTTTAAAAGCTGTACAGTAAGCCTGTTTTAACAGAATAATTTCATGACTGTTTTAAGGCTTGGTGTTGAAGAATTCAAATTAGTTGGTCTTCCAATTATTAGCTCCAAGTGCCAGACATTTAATATATTTTCTGACTTCCAGAAGTACCAAAATACATTTCTTGCACCTTTTCAGGGTGCTACCATGAGCTCTAAAAATCAAGCCAATTTTCAGTGATATGTGTGTGTAGAGGAGGATTTAAACAACCTGACTGTTGAAAATCAAATGTGCTTCTCTGACTCCTGCCCATGATCTTAATGCTTCTCTTCTAATTTCTGTCAAAGAGTCTGAATTAATTTTGGCTTAGAATTGATTCTGGAGGTGAGCTTGTCTATATCCCTTTCCTCAGTTTCACACATCATGAAAGCCAACATGCAAAAATACACATTTTTAAAATCATGTGCTTTTCCCTGGTTGGAAGCTCAGCTCAGGCTTCCATTAATATAAAACAGACAAATATAAAAAGAAAATGATTGTTGTGTCCCAATGCATTAATTTAAGATTGAGATTATTGTAGCGTTTTTAGAACTATGTTTTTACAGGCAACTCTTTCCTGGGGTGCTCCAGTGAGCCAAACTCTAGGAAAACCCTCAAAATGATTCAGGGAATACTTCACCTTAAGATAGTTCCCAATCAGAAGTACCAAAACCACTGCATCATGATTACTTCCCTCCATCTCACACAGTTTTGAGGTAATAGCAGCAGGCTGTGTGCCCTGAACAGCCTCACGCTTCAGGATACGGCACACACCTTCAGCTTTGTCATCGCACTGGTGGGATGCAGCCTGACCCTCACCTTATCTCAGGAGCACTGAAACGGCACCTCCTTCCCCATCCTGCCAAAAAGTCAGGTCAGTGTGTAGGGCCACATGGGCCCAGAGGAACCCAGGGGCCAACTACTGTGAGGCTGTGGCCAGCCCTGGAGGGATCCTGCACTAAGCAAGGTGGGCATGGGCCACTCATGCCACCCGCGGCAGTGGGTGAGGATCACTCCTTCGGCACCCTGCGTATCCAGACAGTGATGCTGCCTCACGGGCCAGTGACCACTGCAGGTGAGCTGGGACCAGGAGTGGCCCTTACAGTGGACAAGTTCCAGCATCCTCTCCTTCCACACTAAGTGTGCTCTGGGTTTGGGGCTCTGCTTCTCTATCCTACACAGCTGCTAATTTTTGCCCCTTTATTGCAAATCTAATGATAGAGTTTGTTTTGTTAATATTGCCGCAATTGCAATTATTACAGGGTTCCTAGCTGTCAGGTTTTCAGAGAAGTTTTGAAGCATGAGCATTTAATTCTTAAAGATGAAAAAATAAAAAGTGAAGTTTATTTATTTTGATGCTTAAATCCCATGATTTTAAAACCAATCTCCCAATTCAAAGATGACTCCAGAAACAAAGCATTTTAAATGTACTAACATGAATAATATTACAAAGTTTTAAAATAGCCTTTTGTTTTCCCTCTTTCATTTAGAATTTCCAATTCATTAGGAAAAAGAAAAATTAACAGCTGACCTCTGGAAGGTTTACTTTCATTTTCTAAGGTAATAAATGCCTTGAAATACAAAGAAATGTAAAGCAAATATTATCTGAGATAATACAAATGAATTCACATCTCAACCTAGATTATAAAGTTTTGCAATTTAAGATATATATTTTTTATTTAATTCTCTTTAGAAAAAAAAGGTAACAAGTGGCATTTGCTGAATAATGTTTAAACATTTTTGTAATGTACCTCTTTTGCCACCCCGCCTCTTTCTTTCCCTGACAGTATTAAGTCTGTAACACAGAAATCCTCACACTCTCCAGATGGTAGCATAAATTTTCAGGTCAAGTGATATTAAAAATAGATGATAGCCCAGACCTCATGAGTCTCTACAGAAAGACTAAACAGTCACAATAGGGAATATCATTGTTTTGGTTTTCTTTATGAGGTTTTATGTACTCAGCTGTTTCTTCAACGTGCTTTCAGTGCAGAGAGACCCTGATCACTCTGAATTCCAGTTCCACCTCACTTCCTACCCTTTATACTTTCTAAGCCTCATGCCACACAAGTCAAGGGAAATATATCCACACAGCTGCACCATCAGCCCCTAATGTGCTCTGCAGCACCGATACTCCTGCTCTGCACTTCAGAGTATTTATAACCGCAAATGAGTTCTTGAATAACCTGCTCTTACAGCTCCTTTGGAGGAACACAGTCCACTCCAGGGCCTTTTTTCTTTTTGATTAATGGATAGGACCTCTCTAAAAAGTCTGCTGGAAATAAACTCTTTTAAGCACAGGAAGATATGAAAGTGCATCATAATAAAATACATCTTTGAGTAATCATATTTTGTAGGCAGACAGTAGCTGCCAGCTAAGGGGTTGAGCTTGTCTCAGAGAGTTTCCTAGCATGTCTATGAAGGACTATTCAAAAACAAGGTAGCTTCAGGGTGGCACAGAACCCCACCAGCTATTTCATCTTTCATGTCTGGTTCTACTTGGGCCAGATCTTAAATAGATGTTTCTCACATGGCCATGGGCATTTGCGGTTCAGAAAAATAGCTTTTCAACCATGAAGGCTGCTTTTCACACCCAAGTGGAACTGGCAAATAGCCAAACCATCTGCATGGTTCATATTTACACAGTAATAATATTTTTGGTAGGAAAAGAAGCTCAGTGGCTTATCAGTTTCTTTTGACCTGTGTGGCTAGTACTTAGATATTTTCTTGTCAATCCACATTTGTGGCTTTTTACTTTTTCTTCAAAAGACAAAGGATAATGAAGATAATAATTCTTCCGTAATGTCCCCTTGCAGTGGGATGGATATGTCTTTCATAGGTCAACCTACCAACCCAAATACTTAGGGCCATACCACGAGAAAAACACGACGGGGCAAAACATGAAAATGTGCTTAGGAATTGCAGTGAGGAGCTACTGTTACAAAATAGAGACAGGCTACAGCTACCACAGCAGCTTTAGCCCTGCAGGAGCAAATCTGGTGGGCAAAAGAAGCAATGCTTAGGACCTGACACCCATTCTGTTCTCATTTCAGGCGTTTCCTTCATCTTCAGTAAAGGCTCTGACCCCTGAACAAAAGCCTGTGAGCAGTTAGAGGTTTGATAGAGGTCTCAAGGTTTAATTTCATCTGAAAGGAATTCAGTTTGTGTGCCCTGAGTTTGCTGCACAATGTGACTCACGTGTGGTAAATGGGGCAGATGAGTCTCTTAAAAAAAAATTCTCCTGCTCTAAACCACAACATTAATATAAGCATAGCCAGCACGTAACAGAACTGAAGCAGAGTTCCCTCCTGGGATACTGCTTTTCAATTTCAGTATTCTATGCATAAATTTTAAAATCTCCATTCTGCAACTAGGGGTGCGTGACCGAGAAAACACGGCTTCAAACACCACAGTGCATCTAAATTTGCTCAGCGAGGGCAGATCTGCTCCATGAGAGCAAGGGACACCTCTGAGCAAAGGTACACACTGTGGCCCCCTAGGCATGCTGTATAATTCCATATCCATGAGTCACACAGTAATGCCAAAATGCTCTCAGGAATTTATGCTGTGCTCCCAACCACAGGAAGAGCTGCAGCTCTGTAGAAAGGCAGTTCAGGGATTCTCAGTATATGTTCTGTAAGTTATGACCACACAACACCGTGTTGCCTGTGTTGAATTGCCTTAAATTTCCCTCAGTTTAAAGCTTTCGAGCTGGTATTTTCTCTTATTTGCTTTGTGCAAGGGAGCTTTTCTTTACTGTGGGTTGTCCCTAATCAGTGATGTTCTCAGTTGTAGGGGCCTGCTCCAAAGTTCATGGTTTTGATTGCTTCATTTGCACCTTCCCTCAGTTCCTGTTACATGTCGCCCAGAGCAGCAGGCAGGGCTCTGTTGTGGGCACAGCAGCCCTTTGTACCAAGATGCAGTTATCTGTTGAAATCTCTGCTCTGTTCCTCTGTTTACACTTCCCCATGTTTGCTTGCTTTCCAAACTGCTACCAGACATCAGGTTGCTGGTTTTAAGTGTCTGTCAACAGTCATCACCAAATCCTTTCCCTGATCAGTGTTTTGCAGGCTGTGACTGGGGAACATACTTTCTACTGTTTTTGTCAACACTCCTCTTGTTATTTACTGTTTATTTAACAGCCTAGTAAGCTCCTCTATCTGTGCCTGCCTTTCATTCCAGATTTGATTCATCTTCTTCTCAAGGGTAGGAGCAGCCCTTCCTGTTTCATAGCTTTCTTGTATGCCCACTAGTTCATCTGTTCTTCATTTTAGGACATACAGCATAGGCTTAACATTAAAATTCAGTGTCAGTAAATACTATACAAATAACCTTCATCTTATCAATGCTGTTTTCAGCTTATCTTGAGTTTTCATCAACCCTCCAGAGTGGAACATTTCTATGCCCACTGGTACTACTTTTGCTGTGCAATCAAATGTATGAAATCACCTTGGGCATATTTAGAGCTTTGTTACCTCTTGCCCTTAAGTAACTGGATTAGCAAAGGAAAATAGCTTCAGGTGAGATCTATACAGGGCTAGAGAAAAGGCATCTGAAAAAAAGGGTTTAATTTGTGTGGAGCTGGGGAAATACAAGGTTTGATGAGAGCCTTCTCAGTAGGTTTCAAGACACACCTAAGATTGATCATTACAGCTGCTTCCAGTTCTTTAGTAGTTAAATTTTGCATGGATTAACAGTTCGGGACCAATTTGAATCTGCCTTAGTGAATATCAGAACTGTTCACAAGGGAACAGTATTTTCTCTGTGAGAGAAAATTGTTTGTGGGAGGCAGGTGGAAAATTGTAACAGAGATTTATCTAGCATAGTATGTATATGTCTTGATCATTTTACTTGTTACATGGAAAGTAATAAATTAGAATTGATCACATGGTAAATGAACTATCTTAAAATTTTTCTGTTGGAATGACATCAGAAGTTTAGTGCATGTCTTAGAAGCTGGAGGGGCAATTGGACTAAAGGAGGAAGAAAAATGCGCATAATCAGCTTAGGATGGACCTTTAAATATGAATAGTACCCAGTTTTGAAAACGGACTCCTTTACCAGTATTAAACTCAATATTTAGAAAAACATCATTTCTCTACTAACCAGGCCTTATGATTTTGTGATCTTCAGTTACATAATTTTGTTGCATAGAAACACAATTTTGTTTTGCAAAAGGGTTTGACATTCATCTGTGTGTTAAACTGGCACAAAACCTGGAACATTTAACATTTTCTAGAAACCAGGCTTCCCAAATGTCTTCTAGTTTTGACAGAATGGAAACATTTAATTTTCTTATGATTTGTGTGGGCAGGATTTTGATCATATATTATATGAGTATGAGATAAACTAAGAAAAAAGAAATGAAAAGTTATGTCAGAATAAATTTGAAATATTAAATTGTGAATATAGCCTCAAGGCATGTTTTGAAATTGTCAAAAGTGCTGTTCTCTTTCTTGTAATGAAATTCCAGGAAAACAAACTGTTTCTGTCAAAATTGCACATTACATATACAGGATTTGCAGCAGAGTTTTTGGTAATAAACTTTGTAATTTTTATATAATTTTATTTTTACTGAACCTTAGGCAAAGAAGAATGGTCTAGTTTTTGAAACAGACCCTAAACACAACACCCTCCATTGCATCCCTTGCATAATTATTTCTTCTGATTTTGTTAGTATCCAAATTTAAAAAATGACCAAGTTGTTTTTCCCTGTGCTTGACAATTCAGTAAAACAGACTAAGATAAAGACATATAAAAAAGAAATATTTTGGTTATGAAGGAAGGAGAGATGTTATTATGCAAAAGTTTGTTATTATTTTTTAATATCCACCTGAGCCTTTTCCTCTTTGTTTATGTGTATCTCACCTCTCATTATTGATGTCACCTGCCACTTTCATATCTTATCCAAGCTCATTTCCAGTCCCTTAAACATGGCCAGATTTTTCTTCTGACTTCACTAAGATCTACAAGGTTATAATATTCAGGCTGCTTAAATGTAAGCCTAAATACAGATATGAAGGTTTGTCTTTAAGCTACACAGACTGCAACGAGGGGAAACACAGAAGTCATGTAGAGTTTAGGAAATACTTGCTGACTGTGACAGGTACAGCCCCACAGAGGGCTTATGCCTTATGGCATGTTCCCAGTGAAGTCAGGTGAATTTCAAGAATGCTTTGAAAAATAGTAAAGGGTGAAAACAGTTGTATAAAAACACAACATTTGTTCCCTGGAATTGATTTTAATTGTTTAGTAAATAATAAATGCAAGAATTCAAACCAACTAGGAAAATCACAACAATCCAAAACCTTCAAAATAAATTCTGCAGACCCTGGGGCCACAGGATGACACCAAAATAGCAAAAGCAGAAAAAAAGCTCCTAAAAGCTACACAGCTCCTTGAGAGCACACCATGTATGTTGCACTGTTTTGAAAATGCACATCTGAAACCTGCTCTTCTTAAGAGAGACTGTGGTTTAGCTTGGAAACATCTCCACATGGAACTTCATTAGTCTAGTCCACCCTGGTTCCTCGATGACTTTTGAGGATGGGGGACTGAAGAGAAAGATTTAAGAGACTCCAGAGTGCAAACATCAGTTTTGGAATAGGACAGGATAAGATTAAGCACACTCACAACACCTGAAATATAACTGTGCACTAGGGAGTGACAAATCATTTAAAAGGTCACTCCCTATTAAATACATCTGCACATTTCTCAGCCTTCCTTAACCTTTTAAAAGCCTGGGCTGCCATACTGAGGCAGCTATGAAGCATGTACACTTCCCTTTAATGACAGTGAACCACAGGACATATTATTCCACATGCACCTAAATACTTACATATAGTTACAAAAGAAGAAGGAAAGGAAAGGAAAGGAAAAGAAAAAAGAAAAGAAAAGAAAAGAAAGAAAAGAAAAGAAAAGAAGAAAAGAAAAGAAAAGAAAGAAAAGAAAAGAAAAGAAGAAAAGAAAAGAAAAGAAAGAAAAGAAAAGAAAAGAAGAAAAGAAAAGAAAAGAAAGAAAAGAAAAGAAAAGAAGAAAAGAAAAGAAAAGAAAGAAAAGAAAAGAAAAGAAGAAAAGAAAAGAAAAGAAAGAAAAGAAGTCTGTGGTACAAGCAACTACCACCTAAATATATTCACAGAAAACATTTTCATCTGCTATATGTTTTGATATGATAGTCTACATTTTGACTCCAGAGTGTGATGACTGTATAACTTTTCACATGAATTTCATTTTTTCCTGTCAAGGTACATTATTTTAAGGGTGACAATAACTTGGCTTCAAATGAGGTGAAACCATCACAGTGATAAATGAGTTTCTTGAGTAGGGCAGTTGTACCCTGGGAATACACTTTGAAAGACCACACACCTCTGCTTAACTAAGCTTTTTAGCTTTACAACACATTACAAATACTCCTTCTAATGCACATGGCAGTGTAGAGACCTGAGCACTTGACTTTTGAAAATACAGTGTATGTTGCATGGGGATATTAGTCTTGGTTTTCACACTGGCCTTTTGTGCAAGTTGGCTGTTTAACAGCTGAACACTGCCTTTGGTCCCTTACTTTTTGTATGAGTACTTTTTTAATCTTCTAATTTTTTTTCTTTTTTGTGTCAGATTCAAAAAAATACAGGTCAGATTTTGACATGAAACTTTTAGTTGCAGTCATCAGGGACCATCTCATTTAATTGCTGTGTAGTTCACGTTGCAATACAGGGGAAAAAAGTCATGCCAAATAGTATCAAATTTTTAGAAGCATTTCAAGACATCACTTTAATACTTAATGACACAAGCTGCTGAACTGCATGGGTCCTGTGATTATCTTGCTAAGACATTCTCATATTGCTCCCCTGACACTGTATGTAACATAACTGAAACATAGAGGAAAAAGCCCTGGCATAACCCCTGGATGTACAGGAACACAACTGCCATCCACCATGGAAAATATGCATCATGATGCATGAATTACTTCTACACTCTCAGAGCTTTTTTGTAATTGTCGAAGTAATGGCTCAGTAAATCTTTGAGAGTTGCATCAAAAAATACCTGTGTAACGCTTTACTCCATTATATGCTTCACTCAATGACTTTAAATAAGCTAATAGCACAGTTAAAGATAGATTTATTTTTTCTTAGCATTCATTTTCTTCTTCAAGGAGTTGCTTGAGGGACAAACTGATTTGATTTTTCTTATGATTACATACTGAAAGGATGGTAGAGCTGGTATGTTTGGTAACGTACTTTCTCTATTAGTGTTCTGGACACAAATACTAAGTGACAGATTTGAGTGAGATATCCAAATCCCTATTCCTAAAGCACAACCTCTGATAATTACATTTTTCTTGTTCACTTAGTCTCCTTCTATTTTCATGCCTTAGGAGAATGCTTTCAGGGCTAAGCAGATCTAAATATCATGCAAATGGAACCCAACTGTCAGGGGGCAGTTTTGCTGAGAAACTCAGTCTTCTGAGCTGCTCAAAAACTTTTTCAAGTATTAACTACCTGGGAGTCTGAGAGCCTCCCAGGTTCTTGTTTCTCCATGGTGAATAACTAGGTTAGCCCAGTGCTGAGGCATCGGAGCTGTCTCTGTGCCAGCCAGTGCAAGCCCAGGGAGCTCATCTGCTTGAGCAGTTGGGACCCTGGACCCAATGGGAACTTCTGTGGCACTCCAGCTCTTGTGCAGTGGAGCTGCAAAGCCTATCCAGGAACATTACGAGTCAGCCAGGATCTGGAGGCCGTAGAATCATTGGAGATTTGTCTCTGTGTGGTCCCAAACCCCCCTTATCCTGGACAGTAGCAAACTGGTCATATTTGGAATCAGGTCTCCCACTGCCAGGAAAGCTTTGAAGTTAAGGAGGAAAAGTTTTCGCAGTGGGATATCTCCCTTCTGAATAGCAGCACGTCAACACTTTCAGAAGTCAATGCAAACCCTCTCCTCTCTGCAGGTCATCTCAAACCCTCCCCATACCTTTTGACAAATATTTGGAAAATGTTTGAAAGAAGAGAAAGGAAAAGAAACAGATTACATACAAAACCTTGGCTTGAAAGAGATCATCTTCCCGTGTGTGTCTCTCCTCTTTTATTGTCCCTTTCTGGCACCCGAGGTCAGATTTGGAGTGCTCCAGGAAAGACTTGAGGAGCCCCGGTGAAGCACACCTGGCAGTGCCGCCTTCCCAGCCTTCCTGACCCCTCAGCTGCAGGGGCAGCCTGGCTCCCTGTGTGCTCCTGGCTGGAAGTCTCAGAATTGGTGGCAGCAGCACCCGCCATCGCTCCCACTGGGACAGGCTTGCTGGGTGAGTGGCAGAGCCCTGTGTGCTTGCAGGAGACACTTTGAGACAGCCAGAAGTGGGAAATCAGACTTAGCCCAAACACTTGCTTCTCCTTGGACACAGCCTATATACATTAAAAAATATAAAAATCTACATCAACTTTCTTTGTTGTTCGTTTAAGAAAGATGGGGCCTGCCCATGGGGACGCATGCCAGATATAACACAGGCAGGTGCTGTGCAAACTTCCCACAGCCGGCCAGTGCCCCTCAGTCCAGGCTGGTTGTGGTCTCAGGGCCCTCGTGATGGACGGAGTGGTGTTTTTATGAAGTGCTTGATGGCGGCTGCCTCCCGTTCCCACTTGCTGTACGCCAGGAGAGCAGAACACTGAGCCATTCTGTCCCAAGTGTCTGCACTAACACCCATCAATTAGCACCTGCTTTTCAGGGCGGCCTCTCCCGCTGCCCAAACGTACCCACGCAAGTGCTCCTGGCTGCTCACAACTGCTTAGGCGAGCCCCGCGTGCCACACACAGGCAGTGGGTGAAGCTAGGCCGAAAGCTGATTGTAAATCAAGCCCTCATTTTACCTAGTTTCATCCCACTCAGTGAATAACAACTTTTGCATTGGCATGAGAACTGGGCTGATGGCCGCCAATATTTGGAGTGAAAGTAGCATTCATAAGGCTGAGCTCCTGGGAAGGCGGCTCAGCATCGCAGCCGGCTGCTGCGAGGGGAATGCTGCCTCCTGCCAGGGTGCGCTGGCCTCAAACAAGAGCTGCCATCCAGAGCTGCTCTGCAGCTATTTGCTTTTGGAGTGTTGGGGATTTTTTTGTGAAAATGTGACAACTGTCTTTTTTTTAGAGAGCTGCCACCAATACTGACTGGAAAACATCCAGATGTTTTCAGGATGAGGACTCTTCCAGGAGTTAGCTCTGATCTTTTTTGCAGCAGCAAGTCCCCAGGTGCAGCTGTGCCTGGAACACTGATTCCTGATGACAGTGGTGTGAAAGGCTGTTTCTGAAGGGTTTTCTGAGCCTGTGATAGTCTACTGAAAAGCCTGAATTTCCTGGCACCCCTCTGCTGAGGTGGAGTCCAAGCTGGTATAGCTCTTGCAGAATCAGACCCAGAGGCTTCTATGCCTTTGACTTCAAAGCATTGCAGCATCTGTTCAGTTAGTTCATCCAAAAGAAATGCAGTTTGTGTGCTCTGAGATACTCCACAACGTGAATCAAAGTGTAGTTAAGTGGGCACCACCAAAAGATTGCCTTGAGAAATGTTCATTCCTGACCTGAACTAAACCACCCTTCAGAATATCTCTAAGGCTATTAGGAAGATTATCTTTCTATATTTAGCCCATGTTGAGTACCCCATCTGTGCCTCAGATGTTATGCTTTGAACATCTTAGGCTTTCCATTGTAGCCTAAAACTTCTAAAATATATATGACGTGCCCTTTATCCAACCTTCAGTGGCAGTGTCTCCTTTGCTGTCCTTCTTCAGTGGAATGACTTTGCTGCTCTATCCATTTTTCTTTTTTTTTTTTTTCTGGTGTACATCCATTTCTGCCCTTTCATATTTTCCTTATTTCCCCCTTTCTATCAATTTTTTCCTTGTCCTTCCTGATCTCCAATCTAATCTTTTGTTTAGGACTGACCTTTCCAAGTACATAAAGAATTTATACAGGCCCAATATAAGTAATCTTGATACTAACTTCCTACTATTCATCATAGCTGATTTTGGACATGCTGATTTTTTTTACCTTATGCTTAAATAATTGATTTTTGGTCAGACTTGTAATTTCATTTGCTTATTTATTTATTTATTTATTTATAAATGTACTTGAACTGTTTATAAATGTAAAATACTATGCTGGCAGTAATATACCTGAAACTAACTTTTCAAGTGTAGTTAAAGAGAAGGATTGGAAATATTGAGGGAAGACACTAACTTGCAACTGGTCAGAAATAGGTTTTTTTTCCTCTTTAAGGGGAGAGTTAAAAACAATAAGGGTTTTTAATCTTTTAATTACATCTTTGGCTATGTTGGAAAAAAAAAATCTCCTGAAAAGAAAATGTTGGCATTTATAGGTGTTTTCATAAAGAACTTCCTCAGTAATTTTGTCAAAATGGATGCTATTCATGGAGATTTACACTTCAGCACAAAACACCTTTCCAGTAAAACTTCTGATGGAAATTCTTGACCAGCGTGAGTCAAGAAGTTCATCCTTTTTCAACACCGCTGCCAATGTACTTCTTGGTCATTTTACAATTTGGTCATTAGATGGTGCTCAAGAGATTAAATTCGTGCTTTAGATTCTTTTTCCAGTTTTTGTTTTATGAAGTTGTAGACTAGATGCAGATTCTGTTTCTTTCTTCAGAAAACATACGTAATGTGCATCTCTGGACTAAGTAGTGCAAGATTTACTCATCAATTCGATGGTGTCAAAGTCTTTACTGATTAAATGGTGTGATGGAGAGCAGATACTGAGAACTACTACACTGTTAGACCCAAATTGAAAATATAGTCACTTTTTGACTATGTCAATTAATCAATAAAATTGTCATATTAAAATTAGTGGGCTTTTGACAAAGATCTAGCAAGTGCTTCTGTTATGATGTGAGACATATCTGAAGCTTGCTTCTTTTGGTTAAAAGCATTTAAAGAAATTCAATAAACAGGGCTTATAAAAATATTTCTGCTCTCCATAATGTGTATAAAATTTTTTAATTATGAGAAAGTTTTCACTGTAAACCAATCATTTCCGTGATGATTTTTATTAGAAGTAAGGCTGGGGAAAAAAAAAAAAAAGAGTTATTTTTTTAAATTTACCGTATTTCTAATTAACACTCCAAAGTGAATACACCATGAAGACTGGTCCCTTCACATAATGTAACTAAGTACTGCTATGTGGTTTTAATTACTATAAATACGTGAGGGATGGTTGTTTTCACAGCCTTTTCTCTCAGTGCTGCTCATAGCCACGTTATAGTGTATTGCATGCAGACTTTTGATCTTGTTATGCCTCTGCTTTGAGCTGCAGATTCCCAAGGTGGGAGTGCACCATCTGCCATACAGACTCTGAAGGACAAGGTAATACAGATGGAGAGTGCTGGAGTGGCACAAGGAACTGTGTGACCTCAAAATGTATTGACTTGGAGATACCAAGCAGGAAAATATACCCTGCTCATTTCTTCCTCGCATCTTTATTAAGCCATTGTTGCAAAAAAAGACATTTTTTCCACAGTATATTTTGTCATTGTTATGTTCTGAATGGTGTCCATGAGGAGGGAAGTCAAATGAACCTGTTTTTTATTTCCCTTTATCTGTGCCTGTGAAGCGTGAGCTCTAGGCTGTGCATTTGAGCCATACAATTTGGAAAACAGCCCCATATGCATTTGTTTGCCATGCAGTTTGGTTGGTTTTGTAGAAAGTGTCAGGACTTCCACTGATATACCAGCAGAGATTTAATATTTAGCCAGGATTCTCACACGGTAAGTATTTTAGCATTTGACATTACCACTATTTTTCCAGGCCTTAAAAAAAATTATTATTATATTCTTTTGCTTTCTCCTGTTGCATATTATAAACCTAAAATAACGGTGGTAACAAAGTACCAGTGATGTAGTTGCCATGAAAAGACGTTGAGGGAATGTTGCTGTTGGGGTGGCCACGACAAGGGAATATTGCCTATGGCCTTTTGTTAACATCAAAATCCATAAAAGATCAAAAACTTATGGGTATAAGGACCTTTCATGGCATTAAACAAAGACTAGAAGGTAATTAGCACCTGATATGAGGATATTTTTCCCTGTTGACCACCTTAATTTGCTGGCAGAAAATATTAAGTCTTGAATGTATTTTCATGTTAACTGTTGAACATAAAGCTACACAGATAAAACCTCAAAACTATTGTTAAGGAAGAGTAGTAGTCATATGTACTTATTAGGTGGAAGATACAGCTAACATCTTAATGAGAAAATATTCCATACTGAAGCTTATCCTGAAATCACATATGAAGATTCCCAGTTAGTGCCTTCAGTAATTTGGCTTTTCTCTGTGATGGTGGTTGCAAATTTAATGTCATAGAGATCAAAAACTACATAGCTTGCATTTTTATTATGCTGTTTAGTCCCACTTTATCCATTAATTTCTAGGTAAAAATCAATGGGAGAATGTTTCTTTAACAGGCAAGTAGAACTAAGATCATGCCTGGGAGTGGGGGATAAAGGTCTGAAAGGTATTTGTCAATGTCTGTATCATGTCAATTCCCATGGTATACATCAGTTATGATGGAAAACTTTTCCAAACAAAGAAACTTTGAAACATTTCCCAAATACATCTAGATTCTCAGATAATTTTATTTCCTTCTGGAGACTGGTTATGAGAATGAATTTCATTTTCTGCATTATTCTAGATGAAACTGACTTGGTGTTCAGTTTCTAGTGTTACTGGGTCTTGGTCCATTACTGGACTTGAAACTTAGGCCAAAAACCTAAAAAAACCTGTTCATGGTTCCTGATTGTGGTTGTTTAAGCCATGGCAAAGGGCAGCACATGTATTGCATAATAGCTAGAACCTGCAGCTTCTCTTCATATTCCACATCAGCTAGTGTGAATAACTGCAATCAAGCCTGGCAGGGACAAATTTAACAGCTAGATTGGTTTGTCCTCACTCAGAAATGAAGATGAACACTTCCTAGAAAGTTAAATGTGAAATTCTTTTTCATCCTGATAAGCACACATTTCCAGCTACTGGGGGTTTGTCATCCAGAGGTGTATGTCAATGCTGACATTTGAAGAGTTAACAACTGCATAAACTGAGAATAAAATTTGTAGTTGAGTGCAGAAGACATGTTTGGCATCTAAAACCATTTTCTCTCATACCCTTTCCCATTAGTCTCCTTAGGTACTAAAGACCAAAAGGTTCAGTGAGTATCTATGCAGGAACTCTACAAATGAAGACACTTGTAGGAGAAGATGTGTAATTCATCTCATCTCACAGATGTGTTGGGGAAAGGAAGGACTGTTCACTAAGGGGCCTGTCCTGGTCCATCAGTCACTCCCGTTGCATCACGTGAGCATGCCAGAAAAACCTTATGGGTAACTATTAAATAATAAAGGGAAAGCAGGATTTCTGGACTCATGTCCTTAGTGTTCACCTTCAGCCTGTGTTCACTCTCTCCAAGTTCAGCCCCTTAGCTGAAGTATCCGCTTCCCCAGTGCTGCCCATGCAGTTCAAAGGAATAGTTACCTCCAGGTGGCAGTTCAAAGGACAGAGAAGTCTTCACCCAAATTAACACAGAATAAATCAGTGCCTCTGTTTATTCATGATGCAAGATGATTGTTCTTGAAAACAATCACTTAGGGCCAAAAATTGCTGTCTACAATCCATTATACCAAGTATAATTTATTAGACTAAAGGCTTATGGAAAGGGCTGTGTTTGATAAATCTAAGTGAAAGACCACAGTTCCAATATACACAAGAATAACAAATGGCTCAAAAATATTAAAGACAAGGTGGCCATTTATTTGTTTATTTGTTAATTTGTTATTTTTGTAGCCCTCACCAAAAAATTAAAGCAAAAAGTTCAGGGTAATGGAGAAGTCAATGAGAGTTTTACCATAGTTGTTATTGTTGAAAGAGTGAGAAATATTTGTGTTGCCAGGTATGGAAGTACCAGAAGGTGTTAACAAACATTAAAGCTGTTGCCTTCTTTTTTCTTATTTTTTTCTCCTCTCCTGCATTTCCACAAATAAATTAACACTGTACATTTCAGGGCATAAAGCCCAGGATCCTGTCACCTTTGCAGCTACACTTGTGCAATAGCATAGCTGCATGTGACCCTGTGTTTCAAGGCTACTCATGCAAGTAATTAGAATATCATATTGACAGAACCTTTTTTCTTTTTTTTTCCTGTTTTCTTTTTTCTTTTTTCTTTTTTTTTCTCTCTTTTTTTTTTTTAAGGGTGAGTAAGGCACAGAATAATTTGAGAAAGTCAAATTACATAAATCACCAGGAACCAGCAACTCTAATTTGAGGATTTTGGATGAAATGCAGTGCCAAGGAAAAGAAATAGTGGTGAGAACTTGCAATAAATAATTGAAAGTAGAAAGTTTTTTGGTAGTCAAGAAAGATAAAAAGTTGAGTAAATATAAAATAATACTAAGGGGAATTTTGGAAAGTACAGACTGAATGCCTTACTGATGTGTGTTTAGTATATAGATGTTTTAAGATCAAGGTCATGCCAAGACAAATCCTGCCTTGAAAGCTTTTACATTTTTCACATCATAAGAGAACAATATTAGGTTCCACTTCCATAAAAATATTCCCATTCTTACTTGCTGACACACACTGCACGAACTCTCTTGTGCTTCATATTCCTCCATTACTGTAAAGGCAGGAATGACCTTTCCAAGATGGAAACGTTACTGACGTGGGTATCTAGCACACAACAACTCCCATACCCAGTGACCATTGGAAAAGACAGTGCGGTCCATTCCACAGCTATCTACAATGTTTTCAAGTTAAAACACTTCCACAGATTCTCTTTAACAAATGGTAACTCAGGAGGAGTAAATTACTCACATTATTTCTCAGTAGGCTATAACCAAATATGTGTTCAGAGTAACCTAACCCAAGTGAACTACCCTTAAAAATGCAAGCCAAGCTGATCTAAATGCTGGGGGTTTGGAACAGATGAAAGAAGGTTGTGAAAATAAGATCCTTTCAAGGGAAACGAGACAATCAAAATGCACCCTGCCAATCAAAATACCCTGTCCTGATCCAAAACAAATTAAAGAAAACACCCAAATGAGCACTGTACATTAAATCTTGCATAGCTCCATCAAGATGTATTGTCTTAAATCCTTGTCTACATCCAGTCAGGGCAAGACTGGCAGCACAGATTTCTGGGTTTATTCTTAAAGAATGAAAAATCCTTAATTTGAACTGGCACTAAGGATTGGCCCAGAAAAATGCTTCTCTGTGGCATGTGGGAAATGAGGACAAGAAAACAATCGTTGCAAAGTGCAGGAAAAGAGCAGAAGGATCAATTTCAGCTGTAGTGTTTAACGGCAGTTGGCAGTAAGGTCAGCATGGATGATATAACACCAAGTTGGATTTTTCAGAGAAGGAAGCTGGAGGCTGTTCTGTTCCCCTCCAGGCATTTTTGGGTACTTGCTTCTTAGGTAGTTCCCATTGTACTTTGTTGTCCCTTACAAGCTTCTGTTACCCATGTCACTTTTCTGCTCCAGAGATCTTTTTTTTTTACTATTTTTTGACAGTCTGAAATTTATGATAATAAAATATTTCACTCTCTCCCCCCAAATTTTATAAATTCAGTCTTGCCTCCAAATGTGCAGCTCCTTTTAAAAAATAAAATACACAGATACTTTTGCTCTTGCTTTGGCACTTCTCACTTGCCATTTTAAAAAATGCTTCCAAAAAGCCTACTGATGCAACAGTCCTCATTTTTACTTTTCTTTCACAGAAACAAAACAGAAGTCCTACTGTTGTGTGTGAAACTTTTCTATATTCCATGCAAGGTGCCCCACATCACATTTTTGAAGCCTTTCACTTATGAAAGAGAGCAAATGTTTTTCTCCTTCAGACTGAATTCTGACATCGATTCTCAACAAATAAAGTACATGTAGTTACTCTGCTTCTGCTGACTCCCCACTTCACACACTGGGATTTTTCTCTGAATGACATATGACAGTGAATGACAGTGGAATGCATATATTGATCTGGTACACCTGGCAAGATGTAGCTGGTGTTCTAGGAAGTAGATCTGCTAAAATTTTCAGGATTTCTCAGAGTTAGTGTCTGCAGAGGAGTATAGAGATAGCTAATGAAATCTTGCTTGAGTAGAAATAGTGGAACAGTTGAGTTTAATCTTGTAATTTCTGATTTCTCTTCAACATTGGAAAGCAGCTCTTCTCAAGTGACAGCTCCAGGTCTGCCTCATTTTCTGGTCCCCTGCAAAAACTGCTCAAGAGATATGGAAAATCATGTTTTTCCCATCTCATTTGTTTAAAGAAAGTAATGAAGCAAGTGTTGCCTGTGTTGGGGATGGGCTTGCTCTTTTTCATCTAGCCAGCATCTTGGCACACCTCAGCTTGCTTATCCCAGGCAACTGGTGACTCCTGGGGGCCTCCCCCTTTTTTTCAGTTCTCCTGCAGTTGTTTGATTCTTCTCAAAAGTTTTACCGTTCTGGTAATTGGAAGACAGATTTTAGGTTGCCCAGTGATGCTGGCATAGTTGTTAAAGTGGAGAGTTCAGAGTTTTAACAAGTGAATCCCAGAAGAGTATTTTGAGAAGGGGCAAATTAACAATATCTTTTCTTTCTTCTCTTTTTCCATACAAACTCTTGCTAAGTCGACCCATTCATCATGATAGCAGTTCATAAATTATTATATTGTTATTCCAAATCCACTAGATCAGGATACCTTAGAATTATTTTCTTTGGAAGTATAGATTTTTGTATCAGGAAAAGCTTGTTAACACTCAGAGTAATTACCCACATCAAACAAGCTATCTGCAGACAAGGAAAGACTATGATAATCAAAAGGACTGAAAAATTAAATGTGTCAAAGTAGGTGAGGATAACATCAGATGATCATTTTCCTTACTAAAACGGCATTTGATGCAAATATTTAGAAAACATTTCTGTTTCATCTTGGATTTAGATTAGCACTTGCAATTATGTAGACACTGTTTGTTGAGGTAGGTTGTTGCTTTTCTTTTGTGACATTTTGAACTTTAGATTATTAATTAGATTATGTTAATTATTAAAAATTTAGATTAAAATAATGAAATCAAAAAATATTAAAGCTATATATTATAAAGGTGCTGTATTTTATAAGTACATAGGAACCTTCATGACACAAATGTCCTTTAGGCACAAGACAAAAAAATGAATACATTGTAATAGATAAATGTCTACTACTCATTTAGTTATTGTTTTCAAGGGTGAATTAAAAGAACTTCCATATACTTTTTCGGGAAGTAACAGCCTTGGAATATTTTCTTTATGTATAAGGAATAAAGTAAGTTATGTGACAGACCATCTTTTAAAGGATGAACTATGAAAATTCCAGACAAAAAAGTCCAGTAGACTAGTAAATATAACTGTGAATAATGAGACTTAGTTTAAAACTAAACAGGATGTAAAATGGCAAAACACCTTGAAAATTATGAATATTCTTAAAGTGATAATTTCTTTTTTGGCTTAGAAAGCCTTTTAAATTTGTTTTGAATGCTCTTCAAAGTACTCAAAATACTCTTAAAAGCTGGCAAATGGATCCCTAGTATTTTTTGACCATATGGTGGATTGCAAGACAACGGTATATGGAGAACATTGCCATTGAAGAATGTACAGAAAGCCATTGATATCTGCCTGTAAATAAAAATGAGGGAAATAATAAAATGATGGGGAGTTAGGGAATACGGTGTGGCTTTGGCCTTATTATTTTACAGGGTGATGTACAGAACAAAAAAATTAGGCAGAGTTTCTGTGTCTGTGTGGTCCAGCTCTCAGCTGTGGTCTGAGTCAACCAATTTCATGCTGCAATAAGTTGTCTGTCTCATATTCATGGAAGAAGAAAAAAGCCCAACCCTGGAATATGGCACAACACTGTATAGGACATCTCTCTGGTTGCACCAACTGTATTGTAAATCATGTGAAGTAGCAGAAATTTCTTGCAATGAAAGGATATTTTGACTTGTGGAAGCAAAAAAATGTTGTAGTTTAAATGAGCTGAGAAGGCCTGTTTGAGTGAATGTTTCAGAGTATCTGTTTTCTTTCTGAAAATTGACATTGAAGAAATTTCCACAGACTCTACCCATTAAGCACTGACATACTCAATGTTTTTGCAGGAATTGCTTCAATTCCATATGATGTGTTTAGGTCAAAAGTATCTACCTGCAACATAACTTTGCTATCATTAACAGCAGTATGGCTTCCACTGAAGCCACCATGGCATATTGCACTTAATGACATATCAACTACCAGTTTCTGAGGTTCTGTCCTCATTCCTGATTGCTCCCCAACCAGGCCTTACAGGCTTGGTTTGACACGAGAGGTGCTTAGCAGCATGTGTTCCTCTCTCTAGGAACCCATGTGGGCATGCAATTTGTTGTCAGGAATAACCTTTGTCACCCTTTGCAAAGAGATGCCAACCACTTTGATCCTGTCTGAAAAATTAAAATGATAGACCTTGAGGGAAACTCTGCTTGCTTCCTATATAGTTTTCTGTGCTTTTGTCCCTTTAAAATAACCTGAGCATGTAATAATGCTCAGTATGACTTTTACAGTGATGGTCATGAAGGCTTAAGCCAAAGAGCTACTTCTGAGTCCATTAATTTTTTTCAGCCATTTATTTCGATAAAAGATCCAACACTAATCACTGATCCTTAATGAGGCCTCTAGCTCTGATTTAACCTGTTGGATTTCAGAATATGCCTAGTTCACCAGCAATAAGAAACTACAAGATTGCCAGTCTGTCTTGCTTCTCCCTGTATCTTTCTCTCTAGTTTTCCTATATATTAAAAAAATATATATTCTTACTAAAAAGCAGGCAGTGCATATAGCTTCTATAACTCTAGGGAATGCTAGTTATCAAGGATGCCTGGTTTTTTTGTAGCCTGTCTCCAATATTCTGTTTCATATAGTTTTACAGCCACAGAGTTGGAAATCCAGAGGCTGTGACTGAAAAAAAGGTGATGAAAGCTTGGGCTTAAGATAAAAGCCTAAAATTAAACAAAAGGAATGGCTCCTTACCACAAGTAGTTTTTCAGCTTAGCAATGAGGAGGTGCTGACCAGGGATACTGCTTACCCAGCTCCTTGGTTGCTCAGCAATTAGATGGTTTGTACTGTGTGAGCCATCTATGTCTGATCTCCCTAGGATTTCTTACAGTACACACTGTAGTAATATTTGGGAATCAACAGAGGTTGGTGGTTCATTTCTGTGGCTACATAAAAGTTGGATCAAGCCTTTTCTGTGTTGTAAGCAAATATGAATCCAAATTCATTCTTGGTTATGGCCAAGATGAGTAAAAAGACCCATGACAGGAAAGCTCAGTTTTGCCGCAGAGTGAGATCTCAGCGAAAGATGGTATAGGGGATGGGAAAGGTTGATGGGAATGTCATCTGGGAAGAATTAGCAGAGCTGGAGTTGGAGGATGGCCCTGGGCTTTTGAAGGTGTGGGGTTGTAACTTTTGCTGGATTAATTCTCATTTTTTTGCCTTTCTTCTTGCACAACTGTGAGTCCAACCACCTCTTCACCCTGTGACAGCAGGAAAAGAGGGTGCTGATGTACATCTGCTACCTACCAAGGTGCCAGTCTGTATCTCCAGCTTTGGGCCCTGTTCCACTGCTGTCCTCACCATCCTCTTCAAGCACGTACAGCCTCCTTCGAGCCAGTGGCTGTAGATGAGGTTTACACTTTTTTTCCTTGTTCCTCTGTTCTCTACCTATCTAACTCAGAATTCTCAGTGGTGGCAGAGACATTCCCAGTGGCAGGTCCAGCCAAAAAGCTAACCCCAGGCTTTAAACTCTCCTGCCATTGCACAGAACTGATCTTACAGAAATGGCACAAACAGCTGCACTGAAATGCAATTCAGACTTAATTTCATATTTGCCTAATTGCTATTGGCTAAAATACTACAGTAATGCAATGCAATAGAATATAGATGGATAGCTAGATGTTGTTTCAGTTCCTTGCTCTAAAATACTGGTTTGGTTTGTTTTTTAAGTAATGACATATACATTGCTGAAAAATGGTTTTCTTTTTGTTTTTCCCATTTGAGTAGCAAATCAGATGTGTCCACTAATCTCCCATCATATGTCCAAGAATCCAATCTTTCTGTTTCTTCATGGTTGCTTTGATTTTGTTTGTGTCCAGTACTTTAAAAAACCAGCTTCTATCAACAAGCTCCATGGACTGAATAGTCCACAGCCTAATCCCCTGCAGCCTGGGGTGGATTATCCAAGCTGTGGATCACTGTTGCTGAGGTTTCCTGCTGCAGCACAGTGCCCTGCAGAGCTTGGCAGGGTAAATGCTGTTTGTCAGGCTCTTGTTGCTCTTTAAAGGAGCTATCTGCAAAAGTCCACTTACTACAGTTTTAAATGCACTCAGTCAAACTTGTGACTTTTGTTATCAACAGCTTTGATTTTTGAATGCTTAAGTTCTCTGTCATAACCTGCTAATATCCTGTTGAGAGCTGACTGAATTATAAAAAAAAAAAAAAACAGCCCATTAAATATGACGACAGAAAAAAGCAGTTGATTAGTAAGAAAATCAACTTTGGGAGGGTTTGTGAAGGCAAAAAAAGCCAGAACTGTAAATCAAAAGCTCTAATCAACCCACAATAAGTCCCAAAGGGGCTGTAGGTTAAAATAGGTGCCCTAAAAAAGAGGAGACAAAGGGAGCACAGAAAATACAGTAGAATACAGTAACTAAGAATAGAATGAGTACCCATATATAGGCAACCTAAGGACAAAAATAAAAAACTTGAATGTACTGAAGACCAGAAAGCAGTGGAGAAGTCTGAGACCAGCTAAATAGGCTCTCTGCAAAGTCTTTTCAATTTGACAGTGCTGTCATTCCTTGCTAGTGAGAAGCTGTCTGTGGCAATCTGAGGAAATATACATGTGAAGAAACTGTGCATCTGGTATGTAAAACCTGTTTTTCTCAAAAAGCTTCTCCCCTGCATGTGTTAAATAATGTATTGCTGTGAGCAGCAGGAGGAGCTGTGGAATTCCACTGAGTGCAGCTGGGAAGATTTTATGTTTCTAAAATCCCAAACCTTATAAGCCTTGTAAAACCCTCTTAACAGTTCAAATTTTTTTTTTTCCAAAATAATCCACAGCAGGCTATTTATCAATCACTGTCTCATGCTCTAGTTACAACTAGCGTGTAGCAACTGCTCTGGGAACTGCCAGATACAGTTGGATTTAGCAGCTTTGTTTTTAAACACAGGAGGCTAAACTCAGGGAAAATGCTTTTTGCTTTTTGTGATGCAAATCTTTCATAAGCTAATCACAGTGCCAGGATATACTTGCATGATGTAGTATCTTCTATTTGATACCAATGAGCTGTCCCTCGAATAAAAACAAAACATTGCATAGTGTTAGAATGTGATTTTGTGATTTATCTCTATCTAAGGATGTCCCATAGGCATAGTTATTGCAGACAGCACATCAGCAGTTTTCAAACTCACTGGCCTTTACACACTATTTCAGAAGTCTCATAGTTAAGTCAATGCTATATTTAGGAACTTTCTGAAATTCCTGATCTTTGTTCCTATGTGTGAAACAGTCAGTAAATGTATAGCTATTGAGATGTCTGTGGCAGATTTTGTTTCTCTATTTTCCAGTGATTTTTTTTAGCCCATGTTGCTTTGTGTGGGAGAATGAGCGTGCAGAAAGATTAGAAAATCTTGTTCGTGTTATTGTCTGAAACAATCAATATATGTGTTTTCTGTAGTCACTGTTTCTTTTGAGCTTGCCAGCACTTATTAAGCCTCAGGAAACATCATCTTGCTAAAGAGTACCCTTGTGTCAGTGAATATAAAGCAGCAGAAAATAGTCAAGAGAGTATGCCTTTCAAGTCTGGTATGTTTTAGAATTAGTGGGACAGCTTAGATTCAGATTTTTATCCACAGTCATACTTTCTGTTAAGTCTTTTATCTTTCTTTGTAATTTTAAAATTATACCTAAGAATGTAGATTTGTTTAAGATTTAATTGGAGAGATGAGAAAACTAATTTTACTCTGAGATAATATATTTGATAAAAGTTATGAACGTTTGAAATGGGAAGGTGTGTTTGGAGCTTTCTTTGTACTGAGTTAAATTAGCATACACTGACAGTACAATTACTGAAAGGTCTCATCCAAATATAGCTGAGCCTAAAATTTATCAGGGAAAACTACATTTTTGCAGTAGTTTGTATATTCAGACAAATATTTTAAAGCTAAAATATTTAGCAGGTCTCAGACTTTCACCCCAATACTTGGTAGTTTCCCATACCTGAACTCTGTGTTTGTGTGTGAATTTCTGTGTTTGTACAAATGTAGCAATTACAGGGATGAAGGCCTGTTTGGAGGGAGAGGACAGAAAGATACTTAGGTTGACAGGCATACGAATGTGTGCATGCTTCACAAAAACTTTAGAGTAAGGCTCCAAAGAGCTTATCCATTTGTCCATTACCCTGAAAGATGCTAACTGAGATTTTCACCAGACTAAAAATAAAATTTGTCCTCAAAGAACTGTGCTGATTTTAGAAAAGCAGCTACGCAGAAAGATGATACTCTGGAGATTATGATCCATGAGATATTGCTATTCCTTGATGTGCTTTAAAGCCTTGTTAAAGAAAATAAAAAATCTTACAAAACACAGTGAGCATTAAAGATATAAATGTCCTTACAGTTAATTACTTTGCTGGCTATTCTGTAGTTTTACACTAAGATGAAACTGCAACATAAAAATATTTTAATGCATTTATTTTATCATTGAAATATGATTACAGGAGTTTTTTTAGAAAACAAAAATAGAAATACAAAGCTATATTTAAAACTGCCCTTGCTTGTCACCCAGAATTTTTCCCTGTTTCTCCTTTTACTTGAAGACCTCTTAAATAATGAACAGTTTCTAGCAATTAGTGATTCCCTCAGGTAAGTGAAAATGTAAATCATAGCTTACTCAAACTTCTGTGTTCTATAATTTGTCTCAGAGCTGAAGTATATTTCTTCTCTGTAAATATTTCAAAAGATTTAATGTTACAATAAAATCTACACTGCAATGTTATTGACCTTAGAGATCTAATTTTAATCCTCTTGGTATTCCCTGCATTTACTTAAATCACTGTTTTACAGCTTCATTCTTATACCTGATGAATTCCAAGAGATCTATTGCTAATCCATTTGGAAAATGTAAATCCACAGAGTATTCTCTTTAATCATGTTAAATTACTTTTACGTGAAAGAAGTTAATGGTAATTTAATTTAAATTTTAAAAAAAGACTAGGATATATTTTAACTTTGTATTCATCTTCTATACATGAAGAATAAGATAGTGTAAGATCAGATGCAAATCTAGGTTTTCTTTATCTGCATTTGGGATTTAAAACTACATTTGTTTTTGGGTGAATGAGTTGATGGCTAGGGATGTTCTCAAACTTACATTATAAGCAAGAATATGTACAGAAAATATAATTGATGTACAAGCAAAATAATTTACATAAAAGACCTGATTCAACAAATTACATTACTCTAGTCAGGAAGCAGAGACTGGATATACCAAAAATATCCAATTCATTACATTTCATGTAATAAATATTCTGAATAAACATGAACAGCCCATAAACCAATAAATATTTATGGGAATTATTTAACCAGTGTAGAATAACTCAGAATAATAATAACTCAGAATAATTTCTGAGTAAATAACTCAGAAAAAAAAAAAATTATACATTGTGGGTGAATAATGTTCAAAGGCAAAGGAGTTCATGTCACTGCATAAGTTATTCACTGTGAATTATTCTTTTGAGTATAAAGGTTAAGAAAGAAAAAAATTAGCTTTATTTTGCATATTTTTTTCACTGATTTTCAAAGTGCATTACAGTCATTAAAATAATGTTATCCCCATCCGATAGATGGATAAAGCTGAGGGACTTGGTGATTTAGCAAAAGCCACAGATTAAGTCAAATGGTGAGATCAGGAACAGAAGCATAATTCTTGACTTAATTTTTTAGTCTCTGCTCAGTAACTAATTCTTCCAAGTTGACTGTCTATTGAAGGAAACAGGAAGATGGGAAGGCAAAGCTTTAGGATCAAGCACCAGGAATAGGAATTGCTACAGGTTCCTACAGAAATTTTCTTTCAGACTGATAAAGCATATCTCTGGGTTATCTCCCTCGTCATGAATGGTGTTCACAACCCATGTTGGTGGACTTAGGATGTTAAGAGTATCCTAAACCCCTAGGTGATTATTGTAGGCTTTCTGTTAAGACTATTCTCCTTCCTCCAGCATCCCATATCACTCTCATATTTCTCCTGAGATAGCGTGGTGGCCTTCCCCTGCCTACTCTGGACATGAAGGGCAGCCTCACAGTGAGAAAGGAGTCACAGGTGTCAGTCACCACTGGGGTCACCTCTATTCTGTATTCTGTAGATGCCCCTGCTGGTGAAGCCAATGGAGTCACTGCAGGTGGAAGGGGTCGTCTTTCTAATCTCCTACAGCATCTGTTGCCTCTAGCACCCAACTAAAAAGATTTCTTTTGAGCCTGAAGACTGAGTTGTACCAGACAGGTTGTTTTAAATACTTTAAGAGAGGAACCATTACTTTCCCTAAGTCGTTGCGGCTACAGATGCTCTAGAAGTCAGCTCCTAGAGAGTGCACAGGATGGCTTGCTATAAAACCCAACTCATTTCTGCTCCATCATTTTCATTCATGTGCTGTCTGCTTGTTTATCCATCAATGCAATCCTTGCCAGTCTGAATTTGCACACCTAGTCCCCATTTTCTTCAGGACTTCAACTGACATACTCTTGAACCCTTTTCTCTCTGTTTTCTCCTGGTGCCTACTCTTGACTAACCCGGATGGCCCAAGGCAGAAAAAAAATCTCACTTCCCTCTTTGCTCAGACATTTCACCAGCCTCCAGGCCAGGATAGGTGTGATATATCTTGCTGCTTCCCTTTTTGTGAAAGACCCTTGACGCTCAAAAACTTTTTGGCTTAGACCCATTTGACCACACAAACCTTGGTCTTGGTCATAACCACAGGGAGTGTTCTCCTTGCCTGTGCTGGACTCCCACAGATAACAAGAAATGGGTGAACTTAGAAACTCTTGAACAAAGGTGTAGACACCTATGTTGGCAGTGGGATGAATTTTGGGCACAATATGGTCACATTTATATACATTTATACATTTATACATTTTATATATAGCTATATATGGACTGGTGCATTTAGATGTGTGGATAGTGTCAAGGAAGCAGAACAGTGCAAGACTCAGCTTGATAAAGCTCCCCTCATAAATCTTCTCCTTCTGTGCTTGCATGGGTAAATTGGAACTTATGCAGTGCTCTGTGTTACAGGTGATGGGTTCCAAGACCACGTGTGGTGCAGAGACTGGAGCTGGTGCCCACAGAGCATATGAGGCTTTAAACTGCAGTGCTTTGGGTAAATGCAGTGCAGCTCACCCAGCTACAAAGAAAACAGAGCAGTCCTACACAGAAGCAAGAGTGCTATGAAATCCTCCTATCCATTGCAAAGTTGGCATTTAGGGAACACAAAACGAGGCAAGATATTAAGAATCAATAAGTGGTGATCATCATTTTTCTTAAAGACTGATCTCAAACTGTATATAGACTTCTTAACTGTATCCACTTTTTTTTTATAATCACTATAAGAAAATGTGCAGTCTTTATTTTTCTGTGGTTGTACTCAGTTTCACTTTGCAATTTGGATAAACGACACTAATTTTCTAAGAATGTGTTTTAAGAAAAATTTAAGAAAATTCAGGGTAAGTTGTCCCTTCTTTCCTCAAAGACAGACATTATCAAACTGAAATCTTGCAAATTTAAAAATTGAACACTTAAAAAGCAGTACAGTATAGCATTCCTACCTTTTGCTAAGCTTTTGAGATCATATTAAAGTTGTTTTCTCACCTGTTTTGCTCTTGAAAGGTCCTCCCCAGACATCAGGAAAAATGGACCAACTCAGAGATGCTCCGGTTGAAAGTTTCAAGAAGTACATCTTAAGAGGTATCAACCCCAAAAAGTAAATAGCAAAAGCAGTTTTCTCTCCTTCTGCCTGCAGTCCAGAAAAAATTTTCTTCCATGTAACTGCTACTGTTTGATCACATCTGTTCCAGTCTAGATAAAATGGAAAGAAGAGGATATTTGCTAATATTTTCATCTGATCTTAAACTGTTCTATTTTCTCCTTCTATACATTCTACGTTGCTTCGTATATCTTGCCTTTCACTGTGGCATCTGAGTACATTTTTTAAGCCATTTAAATAAATAAATAACGAAAAACCCACAAAGCCCCGAGGATTCAGAGAGAAATTGCTTTTCATGGAACACTTGTTTATACAATGATGTGGAGTTTTGCTGCATAGTTGTGGGTGGTTTGGATACTAGTTATAGTGAACTGCCTAGAAAAATCTGTGTATGAATAAACCATGTAGACTTCTGTTGTGGTAAGTATTTAGGTACTTAAATACCACTAAGTAATAGATGAAGCTTCTCTATGCCTCAATGGCCTCAGGTGAGCATGCTTCTGTAGTGTACTTGGCTTGTAATACTTTGTTTCTCCTGTTTTACTGAGGACAGTGATGCAGTTTCTCATGCATGTAAGAACCACAGAGAAATAGTAGATGGCTGGAGAAAAAAAAAGAGAACTGGGAATTAAAGAATGGAAAAAAAAGGAGGAAAATGAAAAAGCAGAATATCTAAAGATGAGTGAGAAAAGGGTATAACAATACAAGGTATTTGCTCCTGTCCTGTCCCTCTCACTGCTGTAGCTTTGAGGAGGTTATTTGCATTTGCAGAGAGGTCATAGTACCACTCATCCCATATGGAATCTTTTATTTGATTTTGAAACTCAGAAGAGGCCCAGGGCTGTTGAGAAAAGAAGCAGAACAGATAAAAATGGATTGAAGAATATTCTTACCCTCAACTTCAGTTTAAAAAGATGGGATTGCTACTACAGGCTTTAAAGACTACAGGAATTTACTCCATCATATGTTGTTTCCATGTTCAGAACTCTGCCATCCCCTTCAGGCCCTGTATCTTACCTGTGAGGCCACACAGAAGGGTCTATTGCCAAAGAGTTGAATTTAATTATAAACTGCAAGTCTTTAGCACTTCACAGCACTGAACTTCATACAGTTAATTTCCCTCTCATTTTCCTTTAAGTTTGGGGGGAAAAAAATCACTTTTGATAATTTTACACATCCAGATGTAAACAATATGTATGTATGTAGCACTAAAATATTCCTAGTGACACATTGAAGAGAATTTTTAAGTGGAGTTATAGTTAGCTGTAATGTAAAGGTTTTTGTAAATATACCTAATATTTCTATAAGAACAGCCTCTTCCCTCTGTTCTTTTATCAGAGTAGAGGGAAGCCCATGAACTCCTGCACTACAGGAGGCAACTTCTTTTGTTCCCACCAAGGAATGATATGTGCAGCAGGGGAGCAGGTCCTGGTACCGGGCTGGCAGGGACTCAGCTTTGGACCATGCTGCTGCAACCTGAGGGTATTTTTTAGTAAATACTTGTTTTGGTGTAAAGCACATTTTGGTAGATTTTTAAGGAGAGAAAGGAATTTGCTGACCTTTTCCATAGCACTGCCTCTGTGATTTGCCAAGTGCTTCCCTCTCATAACCAGAGACAGAGTGTAGCACATCTTCTAGGAAGACTTGAAGTTTCACGTCAAGATTCTTCATGATAGAGAATAAAAAAAATCCCTTATGTAAGTGGTGTCTATGTTTAACTACCATCTTTCTTCCCCCCAAAATTCACACATCTCTTCTGGAGACACGTTATTAACACCTGCATTTGTCCTTCAAGAGCAGTATTTGGGAAGAAATCTATCTACCCCAAAGCACCACCATATTAACAGGACTTTTCTCACTCAGTTTTTATTTAAGAGACCTCAGACCATCTAAGTGGCAATTTTCCCAACAGAGGATGCAATCACTCTATAATTTTTACTTTATAGACCCATTAACAAAACCTGACAACTAAATTACAGGTTCCATCTTTGGTCACACTAACAGTATTTTTGAGTGGACATGAATGACTCCAGGCATTTTATTTGGGGATCCAGATGATCTCCTTGGCTCTAAATACATATCAAAATGAATATGCACAGCAAACAGAAATGACTGCTTTTTAAATACGCATGCAAAAAATGGAGAGTCTGTGCAGCCGCAACAGAATTTCAAAGAGCAGCATCCCAGTATGAAAAACATATTTTGTGAATCAGTACAATTTGGTATTAATTCATGCAAATCCACAGAGCTATCCAGTTTACACTGACTGGTTTCTGGCCTCTTTTGCTATCTGTCCTTCATCAAGTTTCCTAGGAGCACTGAAAATATATATAAACCAGACAAGGAACTTTTACTACGGTAAAGCAAGACATCCAGGGATTGTTGCAGCCATAAACAAAACAGCTGAGTGCCTGGACCAGAACAGGGAAGGACAAAACAGCTAAGAGACTACTGAGAAGAGAGGAGGGGGAAATTGCATTGGTGCTGCTGCATCCCGATATGCAAAAGGGTGTGTCCCTGCCTTCACTCAGGTAGATATATAGGTTAGGTTTATTGGAATACATGGCAAATTCTATTTTATATGAGAATGATGCATTCAATANGGCCAGCGGCCAAAGCGACAGTCTGTATCTCAGTATCAATGCAGATCCTTAAATGATTACGTAGATAATCGAAATAAAATGACTTTCAGAAATAGAAAGCAGTACTGCCTTTGGTTGATTTTTGAAATGACCCACAGAACTCAATGTTTTTAATGACCAACATTGCTAGCATATGATTAAAAAAATATGGGTTTGGTTATCAATGCTTCAAAAGCTTTAACATGGTTATTTTTATTCTTAGTGTAGAATCAAATTTATTCAGAGTACAGTATGGTTACTCCTGCGAAGTACTATACAGAAAGCTGCAGCCTTTTATGTATAGTGTGATTTGTATTTTGCTAACTGACATTAATCAGATTAACCCCTCTCTCCTCTATGTTACCCTACAGTGTTTGTGTTTAAGGCTGTGGGTTTTGTTTTCAGTCTATCTTCACTACATTAGAAATTGGTAAGTCATTTGGTACAGACAGTGGGTCATCTGAACTAGGTTTAATCATTCAAAGAACACCCCTCTTTTTCTGTTTAATTCACAATCTTGAACTTGATGATAACTTCAAAACAGTAATTGCATGAGTTGCAAACATATTATCCATCTTTTGACTTGGCCCCAAATTGTTTATTGAGTTCCATTTTCTTAAGCAGTCTTCTCTTGCAGAAAAAATAAGTGTCTTTTGATAACAGAAGACATTACAGCTACTTGAGTCTCCCATGATTTTTTTCCTCATGAAGTGAATTCTCCAAAATACTTACGAACCCTCTTTGGCTTGATAGTATTGCTTTACAAGAGATCATATTTGGTAGGATTAGTCTCAATTTCTAGCAATAGAAGTGCGTTCAGCAACCAAACCCAGTGGAGTATTTACCACTAGTAAAACTGGATGAGGACTTTCCATTGGCCCTGGGTTTAACCCTGCCAGTTCATGCAGACTGCCCTGCTGAAGAGTAGTGATATGCACTGTCAAGAACATAGCTGATCTTTAAAACATAAATCATCTTGGGATGCATTATGAAGAACCAAACATTTCAGAGTTCAGGGAGCATCTGGTGAATGCTCTTCATCATATAGTTTAGTTTTATGTTGTCCTCTGAGGAGCAGGGAGATGGACCTGATGATCCTTATGGGTCTCTTCCAACATAAAATATTCTGTGGTATTCTATGATTTTGAGAGAAAATTGCAGGCAATCTTTGTTAGGCTTAATGCTGGCAATGGCACATCAAAACAACTCTATTATAAATTATGCAATATTCCTGTATAATAAAAGCAGAAAAATAGTTATTTCCACTCACTCCCCTGAGCATAACATTCTGTCTGGTAAGTATTCGTGCTTTATCTTATGTCTTGATATAAGAAGAAAAAATGTCCTCTCCTACTATTAGCCATCACATGGACTATTTTCTTCATATTTAAAGTGAGAAAAGAGTAACTACGCTATCTGTACTTTTATGAGCAACATCAGTAAATACTGGCATTCCTGTAGGTGATTTCCTTCACAGAGTTCTACAACACTGAACAATATTTTAATTATTTGGATTGCAAATTGGTTAGTTATTCCATTGTTTGTATTTTAAAATGGGCTGATCAGGCAGTTTATTGTAGGATTGCATTTCTCATGCCCCACCGGGAAGCTGCTGCTGTCTGGTATGGGTGAGAGAGTCAGTGTTTTAGAGTCACTGCTGTGCTGACACAGTGTCCTGGATGTTCCTACAGCAGAATTACAGCTGTGTGGAGCTTGACCCAGTTAAAATCCAATTTACCTCTAGATAGCATAATATTTCCAGACAGATTTGCTTTCCTTCCTGCAACTCCAGCAAAGCTTTTTCATGCACGGGACACAGAATAATCCTTAATGTCCTTCCATAACTTTATCTTTTCAAATTCTCTGAAACTTCTCTTTACATGAATTTGCAGACCTTGAAGGTAAAATACTTCCTTATTGAGTAAAAGTCTACAACTTTTGCTGTAAAAGACTGACTGAATCCATTTCCATGGGAAGGATGATCCAGTAGCACATTATTCCACATTATACTGTTCTTTCTACCAGTTCCTTTAATTTCTAGTAAGAAGAAACCAAAGTTTTTATAGATAGACAGTAGAAATTGTGGTTTTGAAGTTGGACAAGGCTGTCGATGACTTTTTTTTTTTAGATAGCTTCTCAATATTCTACAAGCATCTAGCTCCAAGTAGAGGCAGAGTACATAAAGAAAAAAGTTCTTTCTAGGCCTCAGGGCAAACCCAAAACATTCAGGTTGGATTTGGCTTTGTATTCATCCTCTAAAGCTCAGTGCATACTAAAATCTCCCAAAGACACCAAGGTTTTCTGTTGGTTTTTTTTTCCTTCTTTATTTTCCTTGGCAACTAAAACACATTTTACATAACCACATTATGTGCTTCACAGTAATATATGAGATTTCATAAATGGTATAAATGGCCTCATACAAATTCAAAACAGCACAAGAGTCAATAAACTTATATTGCAAGAACTCCAGACCACAGCAGGGAAATATCTGAGCCTTTCACAACTATTTTATTTTTTCCTCTAAAAAAAAAAAAAAAAAAGCTGAAACCCCCTGAAATTTGGTTATATTCAATTTATTCACTGAATGTTTTTCCTAGCTTTTCTTTCTTAATATCTTCATCAAATTATTTTATCCCCCCATTATGCACTATTATTTATACACATACATCTATCCACACTGATCTGAAATTGCTTTTCTAGGGCAACAGATATGCTATAAAGCATATAATTTAGGACGAGGTATGAGCTTTTGCTCTACTGGTATGTGAGCAATTTATGGGGAAATATTCAAACCTAATTAATGTAATTCAAGTGGTGCTGATAGGAAATCTTTGTTCCAGGAACATATTTATTATAGGTATATATTACTGAAATATTTCTGGATTATCTTAATGTTTATCTTTGATGGCCCAATTGCCAATAAGGTGTATTTTGGTCTCTTTGTTACAACCTCTGTTTAAAAAGTATAAAAATATAAATTCAGTTGAAAAAATTTTACTGATTTGTTTTCCTGACCATTTTTTCACAACCCTCATCAAAAAACTGATTCATTTGAGATGTGTCCTCTTTTTGTGTTCATCTTGGCTCTTCTACTATTCATAGCATTCCAAGTGACTGTGATCTTAGAAAAGGCCTCCTAATATGAGACTTTTATCTTACTGTCTCACTTCAAAACTGTACATAAAAAGATGTGACATTCTGTGGCCTGCTTCCATGCCCAAAGTCCCATTAGCCTCAACAAGTGTTGGATCATGGTCCTCAGTTCCTTGGTTTTATATTTCATAAAGCAGCCTGAAGTCAAACTGTAATTTTACTTGATTGAGCCATTTAAAAACTGATAAGCTTTCTGATGTTCTTTCTTTTCTTCCAGATCCCATGAGTGGAATTTGATAATTTGTTTCTTTCTAAATAAGTACTTACACTAAGAATAATTTTTTTAACAAAAGCATACTGAAAAGTTATCTATTTATAATTTTTCGTTTGAAAGGAAATTAAAAGTACACACTTGTGAGCAGTTCTCTTACTGGGAATCAATGCTGTACATAAAAAAAAAAGGGATGGAAGTTACTTACTTCACTTTCAGATTTCCAGATCTGTTGAAAATATATTAAAATTCTTTGACAAATATTTATCTGTGAATCTCCCAGGCTTGAATACAGGAGAGGCAAATGAAATGTATAGAACTGTCTACCTATACTATCCAGGCAACAGAAGGTTTGTAAGAGCCCCAGGACTTCAGCCATTTTTTCTGAATTTTTCTTAAAACAGTGCTGATAAGTGAGGGATAAAACAGACTTTTCTTTGTCTGGAATCAAAAAATGTATCAAGTCCATTGTTTTAATTTTCTCATCAGGCTGCCCCAAATTCTACCTAGGCCTCTCCATTTCAAACCCACTGTCTTTGTTTTCTGAAGAAGATGGAAAATAAAGGTTGCTCTTGTGCTTACCAAAAAGAAGCTGCAGATGCAGATGAACATCATAAAAGCTTCAGACATAATAATAAATAAAATCATCAGATTCTCAGGAGATTGTGTTTCTTTCTGGCACTGCTTTTAGCTTTGCCTGCAGTTACTTGTTCACTCATCCCTCTTTGCCAAACTCCAGCTTGCTGAGCTTAGGCACAATAGATGTATGGCTCTGCCACACGTGTCTGTGCTAGCATCCGAGGAGACACTATGACATTTTCTTTGACTCGCATGAGATGAAGAAAATTCAAAGCTTAGCATTTTTATAGACAAATCTGCCTTCTGAATAGGTTAGTAAAGAAGGAAATTTGTCTATGCATTTGGACAAAATGGAAGGAGAGAGATAATATATAAGTTTGACATTCAAACAAATTCAAGCAACCTAATTCCTTTTAGAAACCCTTTTCCACAGGTTGCACTTGTGCTGAACTGGACAGAAAGAAAACTCTTTGTGAAATTGTTTTCCTTCTACTGAAGAATTTAAATGTCTGCTGTAATGCTATGATTTTACTATCATACTCATTTTTGTTATAGCAGCAAAAATGAGGACATTTTAAAGCAACTGTATTCCTGACATTTTATATATATTTATATACTTTATGTATGCATATGAATGTATGTATTCAATTCTTGAAATGCTGCTAAGACACCAGCTATGGAATTGAATGCAGTAATATACAGGCATGCCCTTTGAAGGCACCAAAGTTAATTCAGATGTACCATACAATTTTGGCATATTAATGTCAATTATATGATAATTTATTTAAAATAAAGTATGTATTTTTTAACTACTTTGAGATACTTGAACTTTCCACCTACAACATGCAGTTTCCTGTCCAAATACGTTCACCTTTTAGCTCCAAACAAGCCACTTAGCTATTCCATGTGGTGTGCTCTTTTCATGCGATGTACTTTATGCAGCTAGTGAGCGTGCAGTTTTGCAAACACCACAGAACATTTTGCTCCTGCTTGCCCTGTTGCTGCTCTGCACATCTGCGACATGAGCGCAGAATCCTCTGCCAGGTGTTTCCAGCCCTACACTCCTCTTCACTCTCAGGACAGAAATAGAGATTTAATGAAAGGAGGTTGCCCAAAAGGGCTTGGAGTAGGGCTGGTCCTTTGACAATAATGAAAATATCGATCCTTCATGGTCAATAACAGCAATGTCTTTTCCTCTGTATAACTTCAACGAATTGTTTTATTTCTGGCAATCTGACATTGCTTTAGATTTGAAACCTAATTTAATTAAAAAGGTGCTTCTTGGGAAATGGATTGGACTTGCAAACTTTTTTTTTTTTTAATGGAGATGGAAAATAAGAGAAGACAGATTTACACATACATTTATACCACCTAAATTACAGACTAGGGTATTTAATACAGTTTACAAAGTAACACTGCTGGCAATATTCTAATTCTCATCAGGTATTTAAGTGGATGTTGGTTCCCAGCATACCTTTTTATTTATTTTACAATGCTATTTTTACATTAAATATATTTCATTTTACTTCTCGTGGAAAACCAGGAGAGCAGCTTTGCAGTTAAAGGAAACAAGATGCATACAACAGAAAATTTTATGATCTATGAGCATGTTCCTGCAAGACAAAGCATGTGAATAACTTCTGAAGTTAATTGGCTTATTCGTATAATTAAAGTGACTTAGGTGCTTAAGCTTTGCAAGATTAGATTTGCAAGTGGTAATAGTTATTATAATAACAATGGAAGGCAGCTCAACTGAGAAGTGAAACAATAAAAAGCAAAATGACTCAGGAATGGTGTAACCACTGCTGGGTTACTTTAAACAAGGATATACTAAAGTGAGTTCACAGAATTACTTAAAGGAGTATTACATTGCTTTGTAATAGATTCAAGTCATCATTTGTGCTAAAATGTTTCTGAGAAAAACTGAAAAAAATAAGCACATCTGAGACATTTTTTAAATTAATTTTTATACTATAGTCACCTTTACTTTGTTTGATATGATTGGTTTGCTGAGCCTGTATTTTTTTTCCTATTATTTTTCAATATTAAATTCTGTCTATAGATGGCACTAACTTCTTGCTATTTCAGAGAATCCAGGAAAAAGCTTCTTGACATATGCAAAACATTTTTTGGCACTTTGTGTGCTGTAATCCAGCAGTAAGAGCATAAAATGACCAGTTTGTAATTTGCTTTAAAAACATAAAAAAAGACTTCTTTTTTTTGAAGATTATAATCACTGTCTATGGAAAAGAGATTTAGAATGTCAGCTGTGGATTTGTAAAACATATTTTGAATGTCTTTCATACATTTAAAGATTCAACCTTTTGAAAATAAGTGAAATGATCTAAAATAAAAAGAATGAGTATGTTGTAAAGTTCAAGCCTTGTGCTGGCAGCATGACTGTAATAACAGAAAATGTTGTTTCAAACGTTTCCTTTAAAAAATTTAGATTATATCTTTATATATTTCTTCTGTTTCTATATCTGCATTAATTAGTAGAAAAACGCAGTATGGTTTCTGTATTAGACAATCTGGAAAGTAGTATTTAGATAGTTCAACACGTTTATACTGAAGTTATTGTGTTTATGTAAGTAAGACTAAGCATTTCTCTAAGCGTTAAGATATGGCCTTTTTATATTGTATGCAATAAATAGCACATAACCTTTCACAGTTGTGAGGCACCACGATACTCTAATTGACATCATTAGCACACTGATTTCTGCTATTAATCCAAATTTAAGCCTGTTTAGTAGCATGTTTCTTCCTGTACATTATTTTATGGCCCATTTTTTTTGTCCTATTGATTGGCACCACAGAGAAAAGCCCAGTTGCATCCTCCTGACACCCTCCCTTCAGATACTGATAGACATTGAAGACGCCCCTTCTCAGTCATCTTTTCTTGAAGCTGGATAGGCTCAAATTCCTCAGCTTTTCATCTTAAGTGAGATACTCTAGTCTTCTTTGTAGCCCTCTGCTGGACCTGCTCCAGGAGCCTCAAGTCTCTCTTGTACTGAGGACCCCAGAACTGGACACAGCACTGCAGATGTGGCCTCACCAGGGCTGAGCAGGAGGGGCAGGATCCCCTCCCTCAACCCACTGGCAATGCTCTTCCTAATGTACCCCAGGACTCCACTGGCCCTCTTGGCCACAAGGGTACTGCTGGCTCAGGGACAGCTTGCTGTCCAACAGGACCTCCAGGTCCTTCTTTGTAAATTAAAGATGATGATAGACGTGGTGCAAAGACAGAATGGCTGGTGGAAACAAGAGATGGAAATAATAACTTTGAAGCGGATCTGTGGTGTAGAGCTTAAACAGGGACGTGATGGTCAGATATCTCCATCTGAGAAGACCAAAAGCTTTAGCACATGAAACCACAGATTAGGCTGCAAATGTTTTAAATAACTCTAGTCATTTATTTAAATTGATACCAGATGACTGAAGTGTAATACATAGAGCATTTGTGTTAAAAGCAAGGTAAGGAAGCCATCAAGGCACTACAGACCCATTAGTCTAAAATCAGTAAATCCAGGCCACAATTTGCATTAAAGAATCTTTAAGGACATAGATACAAATTAAACAAAATGGAGATAAAATGCATTATGGATTTATCAGTTTAAGATGATAGATTATCCTTAGTAAAAATGATTTCTCCTTTACAGAAATCCTGATCTGAACGTAAGCCTGAACGTCATACAGTAACAGGAAAAAAATATTAAGGACAGCACAGAAACAAAAAATTAGCTGGCAAACAAGGACAACTAATTGTGACACTGAAGAACAGTTAGGCTCCCAGAGTTCTCTGAAGTTCATTTTTGGTGCCTATCTGATGCAATATTTTCTCTGCACTATTTTTTTGGTCTAAATTCATACAAGAAATATGTTTAATTAAACTTGGTGTTTAGAAACACATCTAAGTTACAAACAGGACTGATGATGATGGTGAAGACTGGAGAGATTTAGACCAGAATTGTGAAACAAAGTATTGTGAGAGCAGTTTGTAATATGAACTGGGGGCTCTTGACTCATCTAAGATAGAGAAAAAGAACCTTTCTTTATTATTTAAATGGATACAGGTAGTTCTTTAACACTCTGTGCACACAAAAAGAGATTCGATGCTGTAAAATATTAGATAAAATATTCAGTGTATGAGGTCTTGGAGATTACATATATAATACCTTTTACTCTTTACAGACAGAGATATAGGCACTAGACTGAAACAAATACTGGGAATGATTGCTAGACAGCCCTGGGAAATAACTAACTGTTATTAGTTACTATCTAATTAATTACTAACTACATTAGTTAATTATCTAAGTTAACTTCCTTAGCATAATATACGAGAAATAATAAAGCTGTTCTTGATAACAGATTTAGGAGAAAAAAACAAAAGGAGAAAGGATTTTTAAAAAGAGGACATTAGTACAAAACCTAACAGAATTTAATTTACCATCATGCATTTATTGTAGATACTGTAAAACAGTTTCTTATTATCATTCCATAGAAATTATTGAACACCTTTTTAATAGATACTCTGGACAAAAATCCTAAATCACTTCAGGTTGGACCTTTGAAGGTTTATAACAGATTATATTAGAATTACAATTAACCATGGTGGACTGAATTTGATGACCCAGGAAACCACTTCTCCTCGTGTACACAGATATTCTAACTAATCTATATGTGCTGCTTTTTCTCCAGGTCCACTGAATTTAGTCATGTGTACGCATGTTACAACCCACCTGTGAGGGAGACGGTAGCTCAGGTTTTTGTTTGGGGCAGATTAGAGTGAAATGATACTGAATGAGAGGTGTTTCGATATATATGTATATATATTTATGGAGGTTTATTTTAGACGTATTTGGTTGCAACTGAAAGGAGGTATGTAGCCATTTTGGTTGTTATCTATAGAAACACAACAATATAAAAGTATAAAGATATCACTTACGAAAATATATAAGGAAAAGAAGGAAAGAGAAAGAAAGGATAAGAGTAGACAGCAGAGAGGAAAAATATTACCACCCATGGATCCAGCGAGGAGACTTGATTGCTGCAATAGCAGTCTCCATTGATCAAAGTGATGGTCATGGTCTTGATCCACTGGGGTTGGGGGAAGGCCTCGGAACAGAAAGTTTAGTGGGTTAATAAATGTTCAGGGTCAGGTGGGAACACTCAAGCAACTCCCCTGCAGGGAAGTTTGACACTCTCTGATGTAACACTATGGATCACATGTAGTCCTGTGGAGGAAGGCTCAGAAATGAGACTGGGGGCACTTCAGGGGTCTTTGACAGTTTATAACACCTAAGACATGACAGTAGTTTCTGTGTAGTTGACCCAGTTATGCCCCTTCAGGAGGGATGAATACGTGTGAATGTCCTGATACCTCACCGGGAGGGGAGTTTTATACCTGAGCCAGTTGTGTAAAGGAGGACATTGGCCTGATAAAAAGCATTATTCCTCCTCTACAGGATCTGTTTCTTATCAGCCTTCTCCCCTGTCTGGCTCAACCCCCACCTTGTTGCTGAACAAGGGTTGGTTTGTTGTGGTCATGCTCTGGTGACAGGATGGGTGCGCACCCCCTCTGCTGCTGCTCTGCAGAGGTTTCACCACCTCACCTCCAGAAACTCTCCTCCTGTCCTTTGATTGAGGGGTTCAAACCTGGCCTCAGCAGACTATCTCTGCTTTTTGCAAACGGCTGAGTGAGTCATTAACCCTTAATACTTCAGTCCCTCACATCCATGGAAATACCTTTTTGTTCAGCAAAGACCCTAAGATTGTTACCTTGTGATGCTTGTTTATGTCTAATTCGTTTCAAATCCTTTTCAACAGAACTCACAGTGATATTTCGATGCCAGCTTCTCCTGTGCCTGCATACTAAATGTACATTAACATAATTCCTACAAATTCTGAAAAAAAATATAGATGATGATACCAGAATAAACTACCAGCTTGAGAAAATGGTTGTGATATTCTTCAATGGCTATGATATTGGACATAATTTGTCAAAAAGAAGTCAAAAAACCTGTTTTTGAAACAATGAGAATTAGCAGTGAGTATGAGTCATATCACAAAAACATTTATTAAAAGTGTAAATTTAATATCCAAAATTTTTGAAGTTATGTAAACACCATTCAGTCAGTCTTTCTGAATTTTTTATATTCAAGAGATAGGAACACTGTATTCAAGGCTACTGTCTTTTGTATTTCTTTGGATGTAATTACATAGTCCTTGGTTTTCAGAAGAAAATAGCAATTTGAAATACTGTCTGTGAAAGACACAATGGTGCTAATGTGTCCTCAGAACATGAAGCATATACTGACAATATGGAAATGCTCTGGGGAAAATTTATTTCACTTGCAATTCACTTGGTTCCTGCCATAATTGGACAAAGGAGTTGAGTAGCTGCCAGAGAAAATGAGAAGCTGAGCACTCAATCACTATGCCTGAGATTCCAAAATTTTAATTGCATCATTCACTGCAAGACATTGGGGGGAGAAGTTCTGAAGATGGAACATATCATGAGTATTGTATTGCTGACAGTCTATTTTCTTATTCCAGATGTCTCAATCACTGCCAAACAGCATTGCTCAGCTCTGAAGAGTGCTCCTCTGGTGCAGGCAGCTCCTGCATCAGTCACTGGGGAAAGGCAGGCAGATTATGCAGATGAAGAATTCGATTATGTGGATTTTCCAGGAAAAAGTAGAACAATAACATTCCTCAATTATGTTTCTGTATTTAAATGAAGCTGAATGTTTCATGTGCACAAATCGCAATAGCGGTGTCCTACTGTCTCATTTGTAAGTACTTGATTGAGATCAGATTGACAGTGGAGCCAGATTGACAGTGGAGCTAGTTAAATTTGCAGACACCCACTGTCATGAGCAAAATCTGTTCCTAACCCTGCAGGTGTTAAAACTTCTTCTGCATCAGCTTTCCTCTGGGAAAAATGTTGGTGCGCTGCTATAGCCAGCAAAGTCTTCACAGCATTGAGATACTTGGCAGGTGATTAAGGCCTTAGCCCTGCCAAGGTTCACAAAATTTTCACCTACTTTACCTGGAAGTCTCCAACCAACAGATGTGCTTAGGAATGAAATAATTAATAGTGCATTGGCCCAGAACAAGAAAATGGAAATTCACATGACTCCATTGCTTTCAGTTCAGGATAATCACTTGGAGGTGCAAGGCTCCTCCTCTGTGCCAATAAATGTTCTAATCACTGAATCACTTTCCAGACTGGAGGGGAATATCTGGAGGGTAGCAGCAGGAAGGGAAAAGGGGCAGATGAAGAAAATTTATTATTTCCATTTGTGATGGTGAAGGCAGGCTATTTGGACTGTTTACATTTACAGTAATGAAGGAGAGCTGCCTGGCTGGCAATGGAAAAGTGTAGAAGGTAAAGGGGTAGACCGATGAGGTGCCAGCAGTTTAAAGGAGGAAGATATTCTGCAGAAACCATTCCTGCATCACTGCCTTTCTGGTGAGTCCTGAGTCTGTGTTCTGGTTGAAGTGGAATACCTCTGAAAGGAGTGAGTAAGAAATTCCCCAAGCCAGGCTGCTGTTCAGCTGACATTTCAGCATTCAGGTCCCACACTAGTGGGGGGTAATCCCAGTGCTAAACTATTGCCTATCATCTCCTCTTTTGTTTGAAAAAACTTGATGGTTTCCTGGCATTTGGAAGAAGAGCTTGGCGTTGAGAGTCTTTGAGAACATTAGGATACTAACAAGAAACGCAGCTTGAATTACCCTCTTTTTCAGAATTATCTACCACACTGACTATCAAAATCCCTCTTCAAGGAAATTTCAGCAACAAGTTGTTAAGCTTTTAACAGTCCCCGTGCTAGGGTGGCTAATTTGAAAAGTCTGCATTTCACAATGTAGAAGATGATCTAAAATTTAGGTCTCTAAAATCCCTAAGATTCTCCCATGAATTTATTCATTTGTGGTATTTTAGGAATGGCACTCAGCACACTGAGAATGTTAACAGATGCAAATGTAAGTGCCACCGAGTACATTTTTAAAGCCAAATGAGTGTTCTTCAGAATAACTTTCAGCCAAAGTTGGAAAAGTTCCACAGAAAACTGAGATGAAATTTAGTAAGTTGCAGCATGACAGATACAGAAGTGTCCTAGAATTTTGCTAGCACATGACAGACGTGTCAAACCTTCCACAGTCAAGTCAGTGTTTGAAATAACTTAGAGAAGAGCATTCCTATTCATACTATGCAAACCCCCACATTTAAATTCAAAGGTGGTTAGTTCCTGTGATAATTATTAAATCAAACAGACAGTGAGAGGCGCTTGCATCAGCTATCAGTACTCGATGCTGAAATGGTGAGGGAGAAAGCTACTTTAACTCTGGACTTCATTAAAAATAAGGAATGGACAGCATAGTTTTCATGTAAACAATTCCTACCTCAAAATTTACCACTACAGTTACATTAAAACTTTATTACCCTTACTGCCTTCCCATTATTGTCTTAAAGCACTGGTTTCCAAATAAATGCAATGACAGACCTATTTGAGAATATTTCTTAGGTTAATAAAATGTGCATGGAAAAAATTCTGTTTAAAGTAACTGCAAAACAATAAACTGACCTGTGAAGTAGCAACTTCTAAATTTCTCATTAAATGATTCCTCTGCTTTTCTTATACCTCAGATTTGAAGGCATTTGGCAATAGGCTCAAAAGCTTAGAGCTGTGCTCTAATCTGGGCACAATATGTAGCTATTATTTTCACTTTTCCCCCTGAGAGACGATGTACAATAGGTAGGAAATCTCACAAGAAATTCTTTTTTGTAAAGTGCTTATTCTGAAGTTCAGTTGTGTAAAGTCCTTATTCTCTGCTCAGTCTTTGGCTTCTCTTAGTGTTTAATGGGAAATCTTGGAATTAAGACCTTAACTGAAATATTTGGGTGTCTTACTTTTAGATGTTATTTGGCTAAGACATTAGGAGTGTCTACAACAGGTGATAAAATGGTGGTGCCTGACGCCAAATGGTAGAGTACAGTGATTAATTATTTTTATTGCTGGCATAGAAACATTTTTTAGCTGCTGTCTTATAAACAGCAGACCATGTATTCTGCATGCCTCATGCATGTACTTGGATGAATGTGGGAATCTTACTAAAACCCGACTTGCTGAAGGATTACTGATTTATCTCAAAGAAATAAATTAATGATGCAAGCTCATTTGAACCTATGAACTGTCATTCTGCCATGTTTAAAGGCTTCTTTTGTAGGTAGAAGACTTTTGTAGATCATATGGACTGCTGTTTTCTTTCACAGCAGCTTTGTTGTGTGCAGCAAAAGTAACAGATTCCCATTTGAGTACTCATAAATAACAAACCACAAAGTTTTGATGTAATTAGATCTTAAAGGTACTGCAATAAATTATTTCCTTGTTAGTCTGATTCAATCTATATTACATATTTTAGCAACTGGCTTGCCATTAATGGTTTGTTGCCATGCTTTGAAATGTTATGCAAAGTATATTCAGCCCTGTAGACAACAGAAGTGAAAATAACTTTAAAAATTCATATTTAAAATGTATGGCCTGACTATTGTTCCTCAGAAAGCTGGAAAAGTTTTATTTTTTTCTGTGTATGTTTTGTATATAAATATAGAGGAGGAAGTAACACAAAAAGCATATGGAACACACAGCTTATGAAATTTGATAAAATGATCAATGTGTTTTATCCCACAGGAGTGGTTTTGTCCCCATTCTCTCTGGTGAGCATTGAAAAAGTAATTTTGCCAGCATGAATTCTTATTTGTTATAAAGTCAATTATTCTGTAAGTCTGTGTTTTACTTAAGAAATGTGATTGCAGCCTGCATTACAAGTGTTTTCCCTCAAGCTCATTTCAAACAGATTTTGGTACCGGGGATGGCTGATGCATGGTTCTTCCATTTTTAAAGGTCTGTTCTTATTGGTGATATTTTGTGTTATGAAGCTCGAGTGAGTAAAGAAAAGGTAAAAACCATAAAGTAAAAACGATCAAGACCTCAGTGAGGTCAGACATATTGGGGTTTTTGTATTTATTCATTCTAGTAGAATTTACTTGGGTAAAACTCAACTGTTCACCTGGATGCTTATCTTGATATTGGAGCCGTTTACATCAGTAATTTTGCTTTCCTTATCCAGTTCTATCAGTGTATTGAAAGAGCTAAATACACACACACTCACACACACACAAAAAGAAAGATGTGAGGGGAGTTACTGCTTTAACATTGAAAGTCTGTCAAAAAGGAAAAGAACTAAAAAGTGAGGCTTCTTCAAAGTTACTTACTGCATATTTGTTTAAAGATTGCCTCCTCCTGCCCCCTTTTTGTGATGGTTACTCCTGCACCTGACCTGAATCCCTGAATGTGCCTGACTGGATGTAGGCTGTTGGCTCTGTAGTCAGCTGCATCGTGTGAGGGTAAAGAGGCTCAAAAATACCCATGACTGCTGAGTCAGGTAGTGGAGAACTAACAGTAGGACTGTGACACACAAAAAATGCCTAATGCCTTGTCTAGGCAGTCTTTGTCCGGGAAAATTTCAGTGATGCTGAAAGCTGTGTCCTCCTGTGAGAATGGCAGTTCTATGCAGACCCCCCTGTCTTGGTAGTGCCTCCACTGGGGACATAGGAATTTTTGGCTCCCAAAATCTGTGCTGGAGCCTTGTGTATAGAGCTAGTGATACACAAATGAATTATTACAGCTGTAACATGGATGTAGCTATCAATACCCTATTGTTCTTTGGCTCACTGGCAATTCTCAGGGATTTGTCTCATGGTAGAACAATTGTACTTACTGTGGGTTTGCTGTACACCCGGAAAAATAGGCTATGGCTATTAACCAATGAGAATATCTTACTGTTTTAATGTTGTGCATAGAAGTTCCCTGACTGTTCAGAGCAGTAACAGAAGATCTTTGTTGTGAAATCACAAGAAACCTCTTTCTGGCACCCAAGAATCTTTTGCTGAAACTGCTTTATATGCCAAATATGTCTCCCATGTTAACATATTATAAATCATCTGCGTTTTATGAGAAAAATAGTACCAAGTTCTGACAAAGGGTACTCTCAGTAGGTTCAGTTGTTTGTTCCCGTCTTAAAAGAGGAATGTTGAAATCTGTTGTGTGAGCAGGAATTCCTGGCAAAATAAACTCCCAGGAATGCTGGAGACATAACTGTTTCTCTCAGCTAATAAACACTGCAGGATCTTATTAAATTAGTCCAGCCAGCACCAGGGCAACTGCCCCAAACTTTCCACACTTTGCAAGAAAGGAAGAATAGATGCACTTCACACAGAAGAAGTAATATGGTACTTAGTCTTTAAGGTGCACATACCTGAAGAGAGCTGGGCTGTGCTGTCCTGTGTGCAGGAGAAAAGCTGCTCTTGGATTCAGCGGTTTTGGAGTGACTCTCCTGTCTTCTCAACAGTTCTTTAACGAAAATATTGGGCTCCCGTAACACTGTTGTTACTTTGGATAAAGTCTCTAAAGTAGCACCTAATACTGAGCTGTATGGAGGTTAAGTGTTTCACGGAAATAGTACTTAGCATTTAGGGAATGCAGAAGGTTGGTCTCTGCTCAGAGTTATTCTGGACTAATTTATATTTGTGTTCCTGAGCTCAGTGTCTGTATTTTTTTTTGCCCAGCTTTTTTTTTTCCCCACTCATGTTAACATGGACAGTTTGGTCAAACAAGATCCATGAAAGCTATGGGCAGATGCACACATCTGTCAAAGGGACTGAAGTCAATGGAAAAGGGAGAAGCAATCTGGTCAATGTAGCCACTGTAGTCACTGTAGCCTTTAATCACAGTTAAGGAAAAATGTGGTTATATTTTATCATTATAGATATGGGTGGATTCCATTAAATTGCTGTGACTTTATGAGTGAGATGTCAGGAGAGACACCTGTACCACAGGATTTAATAGAGTCTTTGGTTTTAAAAGAACCAAACACACTAAAGAGATGCTGAGATTAGAAAGCGTGTGGGTTTTTTCCTTTTCTTTTCATTTAAAACTCTACAGTGAATTACAGTTGAATTTTTCAAAGTAGTAGTGAATTTTGAGGCACAGATATTGTATAAATCCCAACATATTCTCCTAAAAATCACTTGTGAGAAATAGGAGTTCTTGTCTTTCAGTGATGTGACTATCTAGCATCAAAGGACTTAGTAACTAAGCTGAAAGAGCAATCCCATTGAAAAACATGGGCAGAGCAATAGGCTTTTGGTTTACTGCAATGTACAGGAGGTGTGGTCAATTTTTGGAGTATAGAATTAATCTTTACAAGGCCATCTAATTGGCTGCTGTAATGACTTCCTTTTTAAATGGAACTGCACAGAGAAAAGTTATTCTTTATATGAAAAAGCAAAGATTTTAAAAACTTGTTTTAATTTTGTACATCAATTATGTTAGAATAATATGGGGAAAAATTTCTTTGAGAAAAGTCAGCGGGTACTTTCTAGTTTTAAATCTATGATGCTGAGGTTGGAAATTTGGCCTCAAGCTCTTGTTCTGAACCAAATAAAGCAGGGCTTTTGGATACAGTTTTCAACCTATTTCCCTGTGATGTAAAAATTTGGCAACAGACATATTGATTTTTCATAAGAAACTTCATTCTGGATCTGATCAATATCATGTCTGCAAATTTTTTATTGTACATGATATATTTGGGTCAAAGAAAAAATATTATTTTTAGGAATAACCAGTTATTGAATTTTTTTTCCTATGGAAACTTGTTTCTAAAATAATTCAGGAAATGTGTTACCTGAGTTAACAAGCTATAATCAACAAATGCAGGTATCTAGCAGTTTAAGGCAAATCTTTATGTTAAAAAACAGTGATTTTTTTTATTCTCAGGAGTTCTGTATATAAATCATATGTGAATAGGAAACCATATATAGAACTACTTCATCAACACATAAAAGTTAGAAATCTAAAACTGCCTTCGGAAAGCAGCAAAGCAGTATTTAGGAAAAAGGAAAGAAGGAAGGAAGGAAGGAAAGAAGGAAGGAAGGAAGGAAGGAAGACACTTTTGCTTCTGGAATTATTTTTTTCTGAATAAAACCCTTTTACATCTGCTGGACTAAATTACTGCACATGGCCTTATGCTCCATGGAGCAGAGTTTGCATCAGAACCCCAAGAAATATAGAGATGTCAAATTCTGTTTTTCCAGAGGAAAGTGATGTGTTTGTGGAATGTTTCCATTTTCACAGCCTGTCACTCAAACAATGCTATTGGCAAAGCTTGGGCTGCTTTTCCAGTGCTAACGGAAGAGTGCCAGGTGGCAGATAAGGATGGGAAAGAGCAAGAAGAAACTTTAAAAGACCACTGGAGAAGGTAATAAGAGAAGCCTGTGGCTGAAATTCTTTCATAGTGTATAATATTTTCCATAGCACCTCAAAACCTAATAGTTCTTTAGTGAATGAAAGAAAAGATGTAAAAATATAGCTTAATAGAGGAAAATATACACACAGTACATCCTCTAATTTGCACTTTGCAGTTTGGCATGGACTTTCTGCAGAAGTATATGTTTTACTCTCACATGATTAAATTTAGCTTCTAAAAATGTTTTTACACATGAAACTGGGAATCATGCTATTTTGAAATTCTGAGATACTCACAATGTGTTTTTGCAATTTTCTTAGCCTGCTTCTTGGTTTTTAGTATGGTAGATCTAGTAACATGTCCTGTACAAGAATAAAAAAAGAAGGTATCAAAATACTGCTACAAGGGAGAAAGAGTCAACAAAATCATTTTACCCCTGAGTAGGCAGACTTGGGGAATACCCTGCTGACTCTACTTGGCAGAGTAACTTTTTATTGATTTAGCAAGGGATGCTCCTGGTAGCGAGTGACAGAACTGTCTCATTTACATACGGTTTCAGAGCATGGTAGTGGTAGTAGTATTTCAAGTCCAAATTAGCTCTTTGGCCAGTGTGTCTACACACTTTGTCATGGTCATCGCAAATGTACAACTGAGCCAATGTCAGGAAAAACTAAGCAAATAGTAGACTGTTTTAAACAGTTTGTGAAAAATATGCACACAAATACCACGTATTACTCTGAGAGTGTCCACAGTGCTTCTCTGTTCTTTTATATAATTTTTTAAAACCCATCCAAGAAAATATTGTTGGCAAGAATGTTCACAAAGATAAAGTGTTTTGGCTACACCTGTGAATAGCAAGAGCCATTCCAGAAATTTTTGCACAGGCATCTTCACTGCCTCTTGCATGTTCAGAAGTTGCTTATTCAGAGAGGATAAGCACGTCTGTGCAAAATATGTAAAGACGGAGTACTAGATTTTCTGAATACTGTGAAAAAACAACAAAAAGGTTGACATCTCCTTGAACAAATTTCTTTCGTTTTTAGCATATCAACAGTTTCATTCATGAAATCACCCAACAACAGGTAATTTAAAAATAGGTGGCACATAATATTTCCAAAGTTGTTTAAAAAGTTGGAATAAAAGGCCTAAAAAGAGATGATGCACAAATTCAGTTCAGAAATCAAGGACATAATTTAGCCACGGGAATGAGTAATAAGTAGAAATACCTATCAAGTGAAGCTGTAGGTCTTCTGTCTGTGGATGTCTTCAGCTCCAGGAAGGATTTTCTTCCTCCTCTCCCCCTCCCGCCCCAAGATTTATTCACAAAGCACAAACTATTTGGCTTACTGGGGGAGTTACTAGAAGTTTTATAGCTGGTAAAATACAAGTAGGCAGACTAGATGGTCTAATGATCCATAGTCTGAAAATATATTAATGCAGAGGTCTTAACTTACTGAATACATTTATTAAATAGATAGTTTTCAAAGAAACCTATGGGAATTAGACACCTAAATCCCCATAAAATTAAATCTCCTTCAGTGCATTTTCCAGTCACTTCTGTCCAACTTCTCTGCCTTTTCTTGCTATAAGTGTGGAATAAAAGTCTCCTGAGAAAAAAACAGAATAACATTCTGAATTTTTTTACACTTTCTGAAACTCAGTGAATTTCTTTATAGACTGAAAACAAAATCTTTTTTAATACAGGATCAGCAAAGTGAAATCCAGTCATGTTTCCTAACATGCAATGTAAAATATTTGGTTTGTAAATATTGGAGTGTTTTCTTCAGCTTTCAAACTAATCTAATACTGGCACTGTTTACAGAAAAGGGGATTACTGATTCCCTTTGTTCTTTTCCTTTTTTTTTGTTCCTTGAGACTTGACAGATTGGTGGTAATGCTGTGAAATCAAAACCTGCAAATAGCACACACTATCATAGAATCAAAGAGTCACAGAATCACAGACTCACATAATCACAGAATGGGTTGGTTGGAAAGGACCACAGTGGGTCACCTGGTCCAATCTTCTGGCTCAAGCAGGATCATCCCAGAGCACATGGCACAGGATTGCATCCAGACAGTTCTCGAGTAATTCCAGCAAGGGAGACTCCATAACCTCTCTGGGAAACCTGTTCCAGCATCCGGTCACCTGCACAGTAAAGTTCTTCCTCATGTTCATGTTCCTCATGTAACTACCTGGGCATCAGTTTCTGCTCATTGCCTCTTTTCCCATTACTTGGCAGCACTGAGCAGAGCCTGTCTTCATCCTCCTGGCACCTTCTCTTCAGATACTGACAAATATTGATGAGGTCCCCTCTCAGTTTTCTCTTCTCGAGAGTGAACAGGCACAGCTCCCTCGGGCTTTCTTCACAACAGAGACTGTCATGTCCCTTCATCTCTGCAGCCCTCCCCTGGACTTTCTCCAGGGGCTCCACGCCTCTCTTGTACTGAGGAGCCCAGAACTGGACACAGCACTCCAGATGTGGCCTCAGTAGGGCTGAGTAGAGGGGCAGGATCCCCTCCCTCAACCTGCTGGCAAAGCTATTCCTAATGCACCTTAGGATACCATTGGCCCTCTTGGCCACAAGGGCACTGCTGGTTCATGGACAGCTTGCTGTCCACCAGGACCCCCAGGTCCTTCTTGGCAGAGCTGCTCCCCAGCAGGCCAGCCCCCAGCCTGTACTGGTGCATGGGGTTAGTCTTCCCCAGGTGCAGGACCCTGCATTTGCTTTTGTTGGATTTCAGATAGTTCTTCTCTGCAGATAGATAGTATTTCTGCAGCAATGTATGCGAAGTGAGGGAGAGACTTTTTCATGTCATCTCACCTGACATGACTGGTGTCACCTGGATGTCGCCCTTTGTCCATTCCAGACACCACTGTGTATCATTTAAAGGAAACAAGTGTGAGGTTAGAGTAACCAGAGATTCTTTGGAAAATAGTTTAAATGTTCTGATCAAAAAAAGTTATATGGTAGGCTTTTGACCAAAAGTTACAGTTCTGAAATTCTCTTTTATATTAATACCCACTCCAAAAAACCAAACCAACCAAAAGGCAGCAGAGGAACTTACTACATTTTTAAAGTTAGCAGTGCTTTGCTGTGAAGCCTGGTCAGCAGAGTTGAGGCAGGGCACTACTGCTGAGCCTTAATCGACTGAACAGACATCATTTGCTACAAGCAACATGGCTTAGGCACCCACCACAAGGGTTTAACCACTTATCACCACAAGTTTTGGAAAATATTTTTTTCCTTAAAAGCTCAGCTGCTGAACATGCACGTACTGCCCAGGAGGAAACCTTTAAATTTCCACAGCTATTTTACCTCTGTATTTAGTAGAAGTGATAAGATTTAGATACCTCAATTCCTAAGGTTTCTTGAAGAGTATCTCATCACATGTAAAAGGAAGTTTCCATGGCATTTGACTCCAGATTTTAACAGTTAAGGACTGAACAGGTTTTTCAGCCCTCTGACTTTCACCTCATCTTTACTTGCCAGTTTGGTTCTTTATTGAGAGTTTTTCAGCCACAAGTCAGAGAGAATAATCATAGCCAGGAGCATGTCTTTGAAGATTATACACCTGCTCCTGGCTGTAATCACCTGAACGGAAAGTATTGTTCAGTTGAGTTTTCCCCCTATTGCCCAGGACAAATCCTTGGAGCATTATAGTGAGACAAATTACAGAGCGGCTGTCTAAAATTAGCTGATGATGTTTCAGAGCAACAGATTTGGAGTACAAAAAGTTGTACCAACAATTCAATTGGCATCACTGCTTCCTCTGTCACAAGCCCAACATGACATTGGGAGCACTGTACTACTGGAGTTTTCTGTTCTGTTAAACAGACACCTGTATCCTACTCCTGGAGCGTGGCAGCATCCTACTCCTACTACACACGGGAGCCCAAGTGTCTGAAGGAATATTTTTCACCCATAGTAGAGGGTGGTGTTATTCCCAAATTCCAGTGTAATTACTTTCTGCTAATGTAAAATGCCTTTGCTTTCATTCAGCCATGACGTTTGCCACTTTTTCCCCTTTGCTACGTTTCTGGAGAAATGCTCTTTGTTCAACAAATTGGAAGCTGTCTCTTAGTTTCTACCTCAATTTGTAAGGCCATTTTATTAATGTAAAACATAATTACTACTAAATTAAAGAAAAATCATCATTATATTTATGCCAAAGACAATCAGTTAAATATTTGAGAGTCTCCATCCAGTTTTTCTCCTGATTTTATTTGAAACTTGAACTTTTATTTGAGACTTGAAACAAATTAAATGATTCATGAGTTCATCCTGACTGGATATCAGTATTTTTTCTGATGCAGAAAGGCTAATGAGCTGGAAAGTGACAATGAAAATATTTTAAATGCTAAGTCAGTTTCCATCAGAAGCAATGTTCTGGTAATTTCCCTCCAGAGCTTCTGGAACTCTATGGTGTCAACAATCACTTAGGGACTGGTTAGTACATGGACTATCAACACAACAGGCTGTATTGTAATGCTCTTTCAAGATATTATTAGGACATTATAAGGACATATTTTCAGAACATATATTTCCACATAGTCTACCTAAGAAAGACCTTTTGGATGTTTTGGGTGTTTCTGGTGTCACAATTCCTCTCTACAGAAGAACTGAGTACACGGACTCAAACAATAACAGTATAATTTGGCCAGATAGAAATTAAACACTTGAGAAAGGCTGTTGCAGTTGGCACAGACTTCTTGTCCCGAGCTGTGTAAATGACACCTGAAGCCAAGGCAATGCCTGCTGCAGGGCTAGTTCCAGGGTAGTCCTCACACGTGCTTTCTAGTCTTTAGTGAGAGATCCTACTGAGCACTAAAATGCTTGGGCTTAGACTATAGACTGCTTCATGCAGTCCTGAATCACCCTTCAATATCTAGCTTCAACTGCTAAGATTGTTGATTTTTATGTGAATATTATTATTATTTTGTAATATAGCTGTAGTAATAATATTGTAATATGTGGGTCTCTATTTTAATATCACCATGTCATTCTGTGAATGAGCAGGAGAAGATAAGCAAATTACTGCTAGAAGAAATTTTGTGGGGGTGGGTTTTTTCTTCTCAAATTGAATAAAAGAGATGAAAATATTTCAGTGCTAAACAATGTCTTAAATCAGACACTGTTTTGAGCATAAGTGTATAAAAATCAGTAACGGATGACCAAGTGTAAGGTTTGACTTTTATAATGTATTACTCCTATATTATTATTTCTTGAGCACTGAAGTGTGTAAGGCACCTCTGAAAACAAAAGGACAAACTTATGAGTAATTATGCCATTTGCAACTTCCACTGGATATAATGGCTGAAAATAATTGTTATGAAACACCTTTGAAGATGGTACTGTGAGTGTAAAAGCATGAAATTAAAAACCCTTGTAATGTAGATGACAGTTTCCAGGGCAATAGAGAGGGCTTTTTTCATCTTTCTACTATAGCCTTGCCTGCAGAATCTGTTTCTTTTCACAGAAGTCCAACCATGCCAGCATGAGAAAATGGCAGTAAAAAATAGGTGTTCTCTCAAGGCAGAGTGACCAGATATGAGTTTAGCTTTTAGAGGAGAAATTTGAGATATGGAGCCAAAAATAGCTCTCTCAGAGCCTGTTACACTGGGATGCACATCTAGAGGGAATTTGCTGCAAGGGGAAACAGCACCTGCACAGGCACCTTTTATAAAACAATGGTGTTTCAGCTGTTGTCAGGAAAGGACTAAGAGTCTTTGATCAATACTTCTGTTAGTTCCAGGAGAGCCACCAGACAATTTTTTTTTCTTTTTTTTCCCCCCTTCTCTGCCCCACACAGGGCAAAAAGAGCAACCTGAACTATGCTTTTCCTCTTATGCTGACTTTTCTGAAGCATGCTTAAAATTAGCTCAGCACCTGCAACGTTATTAATAGCTTTGTGTCACTAGCCCCTTGTAGAAGAATCCCAGCCTATCTGCAGGTTAAACCTGGATACAAATATCTATAAATATTCTTCTTAGCTGTCTGAGAAGAAAAGAAATTTATGCAGGCCAGAAATGATATGTGGGCTATTCCATCTGTGTTTCTCATCTGGACTCTTACAGGATCAGGACCACTAGGAGACTTCACGGACCTCAGCTGCCCTTTAGTTTAAATACAACTGTACAAAATTTGTCCTCATCATGCAGTAACAAATATCCATAGCATTGTTTTCCCTAAGTGTTCTATCCACAGTTACAAGCTTCACCTCACACTTCACACTAATTACTAACAAAGATCAAGCAGCATTGGTGTAAAGTGCAAGGCACTTGGATTGAACTCAGTCCTGCAAACATTTGGGGCAGAACCTGAGGCTTACAATACTGATCATTAGCTCTGCCTTGGTTTAGAATCCTGCAGACATCTTCATTGTTTAACACTCTTATTACTGTACCTAAGAAAACGTCTTTTGTTCCTTTCAAGATGTGAATAATTAATTTCACATGTCCTAACTCTTAAAGCATTCACCACCTTTGAGGATCAGTTTCTATATCTGCGTAACAGTACGCAGATCCATTGTGGAGTCAGCTAATAAATATTTAGGACCAAAAGAACAAGAACCACAGAAGCTGCTTAATTTTTCAACTTCTTTTTCATCACTCCCTATCATTCCTTACAAAAATTATCTGCCAATGTCACAAGGCTCTTCTTTGATTGATGGAATTTATAAAATAATAGCAATTAGATATTACCTGGAACATTAAGTAAATTCTTCGGTTTTTGTCTTGTAAGCAATAATGCAGGCAGCATGTAAAAATGCATAATTCAGCCATATCTATTATCACTGAATGTAAAGAAAAATAAGTAACAAGCTGGGTTGCGTATATGATTATCTCAAGTCTGAAAGGAGCCACAGTATGTCATCTGCATCTAAGTTCATATATTACACATTTACAGTAGCTGCACATAGTGAGTTCTTATGATACAGTCAACTTTCAGCTAACTTGGCAGAATACATTTTCTCTGCTGTAAGTGGAAAATGAAACAAAATTTGAAATAATTTTATTTTAAAGTCAGTATCCAACTACCTCCACATGTCTGCATCTTGGGATTAATAGATGAATAACACATGAAAATTATAAAGTGTATATTGATGTGCCTGTTGATATCAAAAATTAAGATTCTCAGAGGATGGAAATGCAAACTACTTTCTGATTGATTGAGAGACAGCTGTGAAGCAGAAAATACCTTAGCCCATGACAAAACGAAGAGCCCAATACTAAAAATGGGTCTCATGTAACCAAATTGTTGCTGCTTCGAAATAGTATGGCTGCTATGTGTAGTAATCTAAACTGCGGGCTTTTTAAAAATTTATATTGACCTTATAATCATGAATTGACTTTCCCTTGTGTCAGTATTTGAAGAGAAAAGACAAACAGTAATGAAGGGCTCACTCCTGCAGAGTGCTAAGCACTCTGGGTTTGACTATGCAAAACACTGAAGGCTTGTGATTGAACACCAGGAACTGTCCCTCTCACTTTAATGGTAACAGAGCAGGACTATGACATTTCTTTCAATCAAACATGTGCTCTCCTGTTAGTCTGGATTATAGATAATCATTCTAGGAATTAAAACCTAAATGCATAAATTGATTGGTTTTACAAGCCTTTGACCTGTTTTCAGAAATATTAATATATTAATTTAAATGTCAGTGTTATTTTGTTGACAGTATTTTTTAAATATACTATTAATAAAGGAAATATATGTTATTTGGGCAGTTGCTGGTTACCTAGGTTTATGTATAGCCTACATCACTCCTGGGAACTCCATTGCTCATCTAATTTAGTTGGTTTCATCGTGCTATTCTCTGTGAGATTTTAATAGTATAAAATATGTCCTTGGAGAGATTAGACTGCTACTGTTGATGCCTCAAGGGTTTGGCTTGAATAGACATTCTACAAAACAAACACACACCAAACAATAAACAAATTATGCAAAATAACAAGCATCAATCACGGTGAAGAATGTTGTCAATTTATATTACATTTGTCCTTGACTTTCAACATGCAGTTATACTGTGCCAATGATACAGCTTTTAAAAGTGAGAAGTCATTTAGAAATTTCATGTTAATCATGGACCATTGCCAGGTTTCCACAGTGCAGGAGGGTGTCTTGAAATGCACCTGTTTGTTTTGATCAATTGTACAATTACTTGCAGGTGCAGGTGGGCGTGTATGTTCTAGGAGAATGCTCAGCATCTGTGGTTAATCCTCCATACTTGTAATTAGGGTCAGGCATCTTATTTAACTAGTGGAAGATGTGATACAAAATAAGACCTTACCTCCTTTATGATATCAACCAAAATTCTTCCTTCTATATGTTTTGATTCCTTGCTTGATAACTGCAAACAGAATAAGAAAATAGTATAATGGAATTTTCAGATAAATAATTGATGTAATGTTTGTATCCTATATACAGCCTTAGCTTTTTGTACAAACAAATAGTAAACTGAAAAACTTATCATATAATGGTGGTAATAGTATTAGCTCTAGTAAAAGGAAAGGTAAGAACTAGTCCTAAGTGTTTTGCTTCTGAATATATCCTCTTTAAATATAGGGAGGCTGAGATGCAGAGAAATTAGAACAAAAATTTCTGAGTCAGCACAAGCCTTTTAAAAGTGAGTGTATATGAGTGACTTGATTACAGGAGGAACCTTTGATAATATCTGTCTCAGAGATCTGTTCAGTGCTCCTGTCAACTCTTGCACATTGTCATAAAATGAAGGAGCCTTTCCAAATTGTTCCCATAGGAGTTCAAGCAGGATTTGAGACCACCCCAGGATGGGTATCTTAAGCACAGGATGCACTTGCACACAATATCAAAGTGCTCATGCAAATGACAGGGAACTTAATTTTTTTTCTTTCAGCAAGGATGTCCAACAAAAGCAGGAAGCAACAGGACCTTAAAAAAATAAAGAAGGACTACAGCCTCTGAAAGTACATGGAGTGGTAGAGCAAAGGTAGTCTGGTTGTTCCATCTGGAAGAGATTATGCTGAAGGCTGAAGTGCCTTTTCAGTAGTCTTCCCTGCATCTCCCAGGTGTCTCTGGAAAATTTTTCCAGTCTCACAGGAAAATGTTGATGTCAGTGAAGGTGCTCTGAAGTGCCATTGCATGAGATCAGTTCTGCAAAGCATTGCATATAAAATATTCTGTCTTTGTTATATGGTGAGATAGTAGAGAAAATGTCCTTGCTCTAAGAAGACATCTTATGAGGAGAAGTGATTCAGCCAAGAGGTTAGCAGGGAACAGAACCTGTCTCACTAGCTCTCATGGATCTGTCAGTCTGAGGTTGGTTCGGAGAACTGAAAGAGGAATTTCATGCCTAAAAATGTGTGTTGTTCCTTTGCCCTCAGGGTTTGATCAAGTAGGTGGAACAACACGCCTTCTTCACAGAGAACTAAACTAAAAAAACACCTTTTATGAAGTTATGACACAGCTTTCGACAAAACTATAGCAGATTACATGCAGAGGGTGTGGGCTCTGTACAAAGAGCGTATTTTTAAATCAGTATTTTTCACTACAGGCAATACAATGGCAAGGAACTGGTTTTCTTTTTAATCCCATTTTTTTAATTTAATTTTTCCTCCTAAAGTTATAGCTGGCTAATCCTGTGAAAGCCCCTTCTTGAAGTATGAGTAAAAAAGCCCCTACCAAGAGACTTCATTGCAAAGCATGGATGTTTCAACATGAAACTTTTATGAGTGGTGTAGTCACCAAACAAGGAAAAGAAACTTCTCTAACAGGCTTGCTAACTTGTTCCCAGAGTACATCATCAAATGGTGGAAATTTTGGCCTCTGCAGAAGTGTACACCTTTGAACGATCATTAGAAATATGCTGATTTAGCTGATATTTAAGGTGTCATCTGAGGATAGTAAAAATAAACCAAAACAAACATTTTCAGGATTAAGCAGGATTAAGATCTGGTTCTAAGTCTTACCTTGACTGAACTTTAAATAGCTGGAGTTAACTTCTATCAGCTGTCATGCTGACTTATATTCTTTAGAAATCTGAAGAAGAGATTTTCTGCCTGATGCATCTGTTAAGCTGTCCAAGTTGGACCAGAAACCTCTCATCAAGCAGACTCATCAAAACCTAATTAACACCTATTGTCCTCACACTAAACTTAATTTAGACAAGACCAAAGCGTTCATAAGATTTCTGTATAGAATATGTATCTTTCATTTGTTTGTTCTTCAAGTTATTAGTGTTTCTACCACTGAACAATATAGTAAGTTTTCAATTCTTAAATGCCCATCCTTGGTGAAAACTGAGGTCTTTCTCCAGCAGAAGCAAAAATAGTAAGGTAGGGTGAAAGCAGTGGAGCAAATGGGGCTGACAGTGGCATGAACAGTTCTAGACTTGGAGAGTGTAACTGTGTTCTGCAGTGTCATTTATTTAAGCTTCTGTTGTGGTTTGACACTGGCCCAAGGCCAGGCACCCACGAGAGTCACTCACTCACCTTCCCCTACCACAGCTGGGCAAAAGGAGCGAAAAGAGGAAAGGGTTAACGGAGGCTTCATGGGTGAGATAAGGAGAGCGGGAGAAATATTTCAAGGGCAAAACAGGCTCAACCTTAGTTGCTAAGTGAAATTTATTACTAACAGAATCAGAGGAGGGTAATGAAAAGAAAAACAAGCCCTTAAAATACCTTCCCCCCCCCCCGGCCCTCCTTCCTTCCCACCGACAACACAGGGAGGCAGGGCAGGGGGGTTTTGGTCAGTCCATCACCAGGATTTTCTTCTGCTGCTCCGGGAGAAGAGTCCTTCCCTGTGAGGCCGTGGGGTCCCTCCCACGGGAGACAGTTCTCCATGAACCTCTCCGACGTGGGGTCCAATCTCACGAGCAGCAGCCAAACTGCACCTGCTGC